>CM038215.1:186258907-186693934 GCA_021442155.1 Cymbidium sinense
TACAAAATAAAACTAAATAAAAATAAAATAAATAAAACCTAAACTAAACCAAAAAATAAAAACCTAAATATAATAAAAATAAAATAAACCTAAAATAAAATAAAATAAAAACTAAATAAAAACCTTAACCTAAAAATAAATAGAAAATAAAACGTAAATCCTAAACTAAAAAAACTTAACCTAAAATAAAAATAAGATAAAAATAAACCTAATCTTAAATAAACTAAATTAAAATAAATAAAACCTAAACTTAAACTAAATAAAATAAAATAAAATAAAAATAAACCTAAACCTAAAATAAAAACCTAAAACCTTAACCCAAAAAATTAAATAAAATCCAAACCTAAACCTAATTATCAAAAATAAATCCTAACCTAAAAAAAAAAATAAAAGTAAAACTAAACTAAAAAATAAACATAAACCTAAAGGTAGACCTAAAAAATAAACTAAAATAATAAACCTAATCTAAAATAAATAAAGTAAACTAAATCAAAAATAAAAAAGAACTTAAATCAAAATAAAAAATAAACTAAACTAAAATAAAGAAAAAATAAACTAAATAAACCTGAACCAACTAGTTTACTTAATTTTTTTTAAAAAAAAAACCCTTACCCTAAACCATAAACCCTATACCCTAAGCCCAAAACTCTAAGCCTTAAACCTTAAACCCTAAAAAACCTTAAACCCTAAACCTTAAACCCTAAACCTTAACCCTAACCCTAAACCCTAAACCCTTAACCCTAAACTCTTAAAACCTAAAAACCTAAACCTAAATTAAATAAAACATAAAAATAAAATACATAAATAAAGTTAAATCTAAATAAAATAAAAATCTAAACCTAAACCTAAACCTAAAAAAATAAAAAATAATAAAAACTAAAATAAAATAAAATAAATAAAAACCTAATCTAAACTATAAAATAAAATAAATCTAAAAATAAAAAACCAAAATAAAATAAAGCCTTAATGTAAAATAAGAATAAAATAAACTTAAAATAAAATAAAATAATAACTAAATAAAAACTTAAACCTAAAAAATAAACCAACAAATAAAACCTAAATAGAAATAAAAAATAAAACCTAAACACTAAATTAAAAAAAAACTAAAAGCTAAAATAAATAAAATAAAATAAACCTAAACGTATACTAAAATAAACTAAACCAAAATAAATAAAACCTAAACCTAAACCTAGCAATAAAAAAATAAAACCTAAACCTAAAAAAAGAAAATAAAAATAAAACTAAAAATAAATGATAAACTTAAACCTAAACCTAAACCTAAAAAATAAACTAAAAGAAAAAACCTAAAATAACATAAATAAACTAAACTAAATAAAAGTAAAAAATATATCTAAATAAAAATAAAAAATAAAATAAACTAAAATAAAGAAAAAATAAACTAAATTAATTAAAAAACATAAACATATCTGTTTACTTTATTTTTTTTAAATCAAAACTTTAAACGCTAAACCCTAAACCCTAAACCCTAAAACAAACCCTAAAATCTAAACATTAAACTTACAACCCTAAACCCTAAACCCTAAACCCTTAACCCTAAACCATAAACTAACCATAAACCCTAAACACTAAACCCTAAAAAATATAAACCTAAAATAAAATAAATTAAAAATAAAATAAAAACTTAAACCTAAAAAATAAACTTAAAATAAAACTTTAAAATAAAAAATAAATTAAACCTAAACCTTGAACTAGAAAAAAAAACCTAAACCTAAATTAAAATAAATAAAACTTAAACCTAAACTCTAAACTAAATGAAATAAAATAAACTAAAAGTAAACCTAAACCTAAACTAAAAAATAAAACCAAAAAATAAACCTAAAATAAAACCAAAACCTAAACCTAAAAAAAGAAAAAATAATAATCTAAACCTAAACCTAAAAAATAAAATAAAATAAAATAAAACTAAACTAAAATAAAATAAATAAAAATCTAAATTAAACTAAAAAATAAAATAAGCCTAAAAATAAAAAACTAAATAAAATAAAAACTAAACCTATTATAAAAATAAATTAAACCTAAAATAAAATGAAATGAAAACTAAACAAAAACCTAAACCTAATAAATAAATCTAAAAATAAAAAATAAAAATAAAAAATAAACCCAAAACATAAAAAAAAAATAAAACTAAAATAATAATAATAAAATTAACTTAAAACAAAAATAAAATAAACTAAACTAAAATAAATAAAACCTAGACGTAAACCAAAATTAAACTAAACCTAAATCTAAACTAAATAAAATAAATAAAAACCTAATCTAAACTATAAAATAAAATAAATCTAAAAATAAAAAACCAAAATAAAATAAAGCCTTAATGTAAAATAAGAATAAAATAAACCTAAAATAAAATAAAATAATAACTAAATAAAAAAAACTTAAACCTAAAAAAATAAACCAACAAATAAAACCTAAATAAAATAAAAATAAAACCTAAACACTAAATTAAAAAAACCTAAACCTAAAATAAATAAAATAAAATAAACCTAAATGTATACTAAAATAAACTAAACAAAAATAAATAAAACTTAAACCTAAACTGAGAAATAGAAAAATAAAACATAAACCTAAAAAAAGAAAATAAAAATTAAACTAAAATAAAAGATAAACTTAAACCTAAACCTACACCTGAAAAATAAACTAAAAGAAAGAACCTAAACCGAAAATAAATAAAATAAACTAAATAAAAGTAAAAAATAAATCTAAATAAAAATAAAAAATAAAATAAACTAAAATAAAGAAAAAATAAACTAAATTAATTAAAAAAATATAAACATATCTGTTTACTTTATTTTTTTTAAATCAAAACTTTAAACGCTAAACCCTAAACCCTTAACCCTAAACAAACCCTAAAAAATCTAAACATTAAACTTACAACCTAAACCCTAAACCCTAAACCCTAACCCTAACCATAAACTAACCATAAACCCTAAACACTAAACCCAAAAAAAAAATATAAACCTAAAATAAAATAAATTAAAAATAAATAAAACTTAAACCTAAAAAAAATAAACTTAAAATAAAACTTTAAAATAAAAAATAAATAAACCTAAACCTAACTAAAAAAAAACCTAAACCTAAATTAAAATAAATAAAATAAACCTAAACTCTAAACTAAATGAAATAAAATAAACTAAAAGTAAACCTAAACCTAAACTAAAAAATAAAACCAAAAAATAAACCTAAAATAAAAACCAAAAACCTAAACCTAAAAAAGAAAATAATAATCTAAACCTAAACCTAAAAATAAAATAAAATAAAAATAAAAACTAAACTAAAATAAAATAAATAAAACCTAAATTAAACTAAAAAATAAAATAAGCCTAAAAATAAAAAACTAAATAAAATAAAACTAAACCTATTAAAAATAAATTAAACCTAAAATAAAATGAAATGAAAACTAAACAAAAACCTAAACCTAATAAATAAATCTAAAAATAAAACCAAAAAATAAAAAATAAAAATAAAAAATAAACCCAAAACATAAAAAAAAAATAAAACTAAAATAATAATAATAAAATTAACTAAAACAAAATAAAATAAACTAAACTAAAATAAATAAACCTACCTAAACCAAAATTAAACTAAACCTAAATCTAAACTAAATAAAATAAAATAAACTAAAAATAAACCTAAAAATAAAACTAAAATAAAACCTAAAACCTAACAAAAAAAAAAAAAAAAAAAAAACCTAAACCTAAACCTAAAATAAAAAAATAAAACATAATCCTAAAAAAATAAAATAAAATAAAATTAAACTAAAATATAAACATAAACCTAAACCTAAACCAAAAAGGTAAACTAAAATAAAAAACATAAACTAAAATAAATAAACCTAAAATAAATAAACTAAACTAAATAAAAAAAACAAACCAAAATAAAAATAAAAAATAAAATAAAATAAAATGAATAAAAATTAAACTAAATAAACCTAAACATACCAGTTTACATAATTAATAAAAAAACCTTAAACCCTAAATCCTAAACCGTAAACCCTAAAATTAACCTCAAAACCTAAACCCTAAACCTAAATCTAAACCCTAAACCTTAAATCCTAATAAAATAAAAATAAAAAAACCCAACCCTAAACCTAAACACTAAAAACTAAACCCTAAACTAACCTAAACCCTAAACCCTAAACCTAAACCTAAATCCTAAATAAACCCATAACCCTAAACCCTAAAACTAAACCTAATCCTAAACCCTAAACCCTAAACCCTAAACCTAACCATAAAACCTACAACCCTAAACCTTAAACCCTAAAAAAATAAAAAACTAAACCTAAACTAAATAAATAAACATAAAATAAATAAATAAATAAATGTAACCTAAATAAATAAAATAATAAAATAAAATAAAAAGTTAAACTAAAACCTAAACCTAAACCTAAAAATTAAATTAAATAAAAAATAAAAACTAAAATAAAATAAAATAAATAAAAAACTAAACTAAATTAAAAAATAAGATAAACCTAAAAAAATAAAAAAAAAAACCTAAATAAAATAAAACCTAAATTTAAAATAAAATAAATGATACCTAAAATAAAAAAAATAAGAACTAAATAAAACCTAAACCTAAAAAATAAACCTAAAATAAAACCAAACCCTAAACTAAAAAAAAATTCTAAACCTAAAATAAACTAAATAAAATAAACATAAACCTATACTAAAATAAAATAAACTAAACTAAAATAAATAAAACATAAAATAAACTAAACCTAAACCCTAAACAAAATAAAATAAAATAAACTAAAAAATAAAACCTAAAAATAAACCTAAAATAAAAACCTAAAACCTAAACCTAAAAATAAAATAAAACTAAAACTAAACTAAAAAATAAACATAAACCTAAACCTTAACCCAAAAAATAAACTAAAATAAAATACTTAAACTAAAATAAATAAACCTAAAATAAATAAACTAAACTAAATAAAAATAAGACATAAACCTAAATAAAAAAAATAAAATAAACTAAAATAAATAAATAATAAACTAAACAAACTAAATAAAGCAAAACCTATCGATTTACTTATTTAAAAAAAACCCTAAATCCTAAACCCTAAACTAACACTAAACCATAAACCCTAAAACCAAAAACTCTAGACACTAAACTAAAACTAAACCTAAACCTGAACCTAAACTTGAACCTAAACCCAAACCAATTCAAATTGTTTGAGCATCTTCTCTCCTCCATTTTTTGGTTGCTAGAATTCCATTCTATGTGGAGGTCTCCTTTGTGGTTTTCCTATGTACATTTTTGGGATTCCATTTGATGGCTTTGCTCGCTTTCGCTTCTCCCAAGCATGTGTCAATTGACCATGGCTGATTTCTTCTTCCGTGGGAAATTCTAAGATTTTGGTGCTCATTAAATTTCGACTCCTTGGGGTCTCTAAATTAAATCCATACTTTGAAATCTTTCAAGGATGTTCTTGTAAGGCCAATAATATGCTATGAGTCTCTCGAGCTTAACTCTACCTCCTTTGGGTGTACCCATACATGTGTTCTGATTCCATTATGGAAAGGCTTAGAAACCTTTGTATTCATGTTGGTGGGTAAATTTTTGCGTTGTCCCACTTTGGAGAATATTTGATCATTTTTCCATTGCTTGAAATTCTCTAATATCTTTTTTATCGGATTGATTGATTCCCATCATGTCTTGATTCAACTTTCAAATGACTTAGATTATTCTCGAGTTTTCTCTCGACGCTCATTTTTTTGTTTTCATTTGTCAGATGTGATTGTTGAAATGGATGCCCCATTTTGATATTAAGGAGGAATATCTTATTGTCCTGGTTTGGATCTCTCTTCCCAAATTGCATGTCCATTTCATTAATCATGAGTTTTTTTTCCTATGGGTGTGGTGTTTGGTCATCCTCCTCAAGTTGATCTGACGACCGCTTCTAATACCTGGCCATCTATTGTTCAGATTCTAGTCGAGTTGGATATAACTAAAAAATTTCCAAATGAAATTTGGCTAGGATCATAAAAATATGGATATTTGCAAAAAGTGGATTTTGAGAATTTTCCTATTTTTTGTTCCCATTGCAAAATTCATGGTCATGGATTTTTCAGATTGCTTTATGGTTCATCCTCACCTTAAGAAACCCAAACCCATTCATAATAACTTGGATCCTAATCTTAAGGCACTGATTAAACCACAGTTGTTCTAGATAACTCTTTACCGAAGTCGAGGGTCATTGCCTTGATCCTCCCATTACTCTTCTGACAATGTTGTGGTTCTTAAGCCTGACGCCTTTTGGATGTCACATGGTAATAAGGATGCATTACCTTGTAATGGCCTATACATTTGAATCCCAGATATTGGTAATAATATGGAAAATAATATGTTTTGAAACTTATGGATGATGATTCTATCTCAAATGATTCCATTCCTGCTTCTTTGCCACCTTTAATTGAAGAAAATGTGATCCTTGATGAGGGCTTGAATGGTGAGCAAACTAAGGATAAAGTTTCTAATCCTGATTGGTCACTTGTGCTTTAAATGGTTCTAATCCTTCTCTTGCTTCTTCATCTAATTTTAAACTAATTTCAAATCAGATACTTCAACATAATAATGATTTGGAAGAAGGTGAAGTGGCTGCAATGATGGTTTAAATGTGCAACCTTATTCCAAACATACCTGTATAATCTCTATCGAAGGTGATTGTGAATATGACTAATAAATTTCAAACAAAAAAAAAAAGAAAAAAACTCTTAAAACTAAATTTCCTAACTTTGCTAAAGTTATTAGATGCTCTTCGCCAAAAATAAATGGTTTCTTTCTTAATTTGGAATGTGAGAAGGACCTCTTTTGTAGAAATAGAATTGGAAATTTATGTTCTCATAACATTTCCTTTTGGCTATTTTGGAACCTTTTTATTCTTCTTCTAACATTTCTTTTGTTTTGAGAATGATTGGTTTTGCTAATTTTTTTGCTAACTCGAGCAATAAAATTTGGATTTTTTTAATAGCCCCTATGTTCTCGGTTTTGGATGATTTATCCCAAGTTGTGAATGTTAAGATTACTTATGATAATTGGTGCTATTTTTGGCACATTTGTATGCTTCTTGTAATAGAAATGGTAGACTTCTTTGGAAGGATCTTATTAGTTTTTTCTTCTATTGATGCTTCTGGTGGGTGGGGACTTTAATACTATCTCTTCTTCCTCTAAATGGGTTGGTGGTAATGCTCAAACTTATTTTCTATGGAAATATTTTAATAACATGATCTTTGATTATCATCTTATTCATATTGGATTTAGTGGGTCTCAATTTACTTGAATAATTATAGACTCGCAAAGGCTAGATCGGGTTCTTAATCATTTGTGGATTAATCTTCTCCTAGTACTTTTGTGGAGCACTTAAGAAGAACCCTTGACCATTCTCCTTGCTTATCATATGAATTTTATTGCTAGTAAGTCCTCCTCCATCCCTTTGCTTCCAAAATATGTGGCTGTGGATGATAAATTTTTGGATGTTGTTGCTACTAATTGGGGTGAACCTCTTCATCTTAATGATTCTACTTTTGGGATGAGGAGATTGTGGTTCAAATTAAAAAGGCTTAAACAATGCCTTACTTGGTGGAATTAGCATTATTTCAAGAACCTTTTTATCAATATTAAAAATATGGAGAATGAGGTTATAGTTTAGGAAGATGTTGTTGGTAATGATCATTCTAAATTTCATTTATTGGCTCAAGCTAAAGATAGGTTAACATGTTTTCAAGATATGGAGGAGACCTATTGGCAGCAAAAAGCTTCTATGAAATGGATCTCTGATGGTGATCTTAATACTTAATATTTTCATGCCATGGTTAAAAATAAAAAGGCTATAAAATACATTCACAAAATGAAAATTAATGATGGAGTTTGGTATTTGGATAAAAAGGAGCTTACTGATTCTGTTGTTTCTTTTATAAAGAGCTTCTGAATAAAAATGTTACTTATGGTGATATTTGTTGACCTCAAGTTATTCTTAATCTTATTTCTGATGATGATAACAATATGCTTTCTTCCTTACCTTCTAAGTCTGAAATTGCTGATACTTTGTAGAGTATGAATAAAGACTTTGTGGCTAGTCCTTATGGTTATACTAACCTCTTTTTCCAAAAATGTTGGATTATCATTAAAGAGGACTTAGTTAAAGCTATTCTTGATTTCTTTAAGGGTAGTGCCCTTCCCAAATATTTTGCTAGCACCTCCATTATTTTAATTCCTAAAAAAGACAATCTTGAAGTTTGGAATGATTTTAGCCCGATTAGCCTTTGCGCTTTTTTTAATAAACATATTTCTAAGATTTTGGCTAAAAGCTTGAGTATCTTACTTCCTAAAATTATCTCCCCAATCAAACCGGTTTTTGTTAAAGGAGATCCATTTCGATAATGTTTTTTAGCCCAAGAGATGATCCATGATTTAAATGCCAATGTTCAGTGGAAACTATTTTTAAGCTTGACATTTCCAAAGCTTATGATAATATTGGTTGGTTTTCCTATATAAAATTTTGGCTTTATTTGGATTCTCTAACCAATTTATTGTTTAATTAAGAATGGGATTGAGAATTCTTGGTTTTCTTTCTCCTCAATGGTGAAGTGCATGGTTTCTTCTCTTCTCTAAGGCAAGGG
The DNA here is from genome assembly GCA_021442155.1 of Cymbidium sinense. Taxonomy (NCBI): domain Eukaryota; kingdom Viridiplantae; phylum Streptophyta; class Magnoliopsida; order Asparagales; family Orchidaceae; genus Cymbidium; species Cymbidium sinense. The sequence goes on from CM038215.1 coordinate 186,267,544, forward strand.
GACCCTCTCTCTCTGCCTTTTCATTATTGTGTGGAATATCTTTCTAGATATTATTCAATATGTTTAGTAGAATGCCTAACATGTACTAAAACCATTGGTTGGTTTCCCATTTCTCACCTTAGTTTTGTTGAAGATTTCATTATATTTTGCAATGCCTCTACTCTTTATATTAAAAAATTGTGTAAGTTCTTAACTATTTTTGGTAAGGAGAGTGGCTTGAATATTAATCCTGATAAAAGTTGTTTTATTACTAGCTCTTCTATTTCCTTATCTAAGATCAATGCTATCAAGAATATTATGGGTTTTTCACATCAAATTCTCCCTCAAGTATCTGGGACTCCTTATATAGAGAGGAAAAGATCTTCTTTATTTGATGAAGTTATTCATAAAATAAATAAGAAAACCTCCTCTGGGAGTTTCATTTACTTTCCTTTGGTGCTAGACTTATCTTGATCAAAAGTACCCTTTGCTCTTTGCCTTGTATCTCTGTATTATTGTTCCTACCCTTTCTATTATTAAAAGGATCAATAGACTCTTTAATTAATTTTTTTGGGGATCTAACTCTTCTATCAAAAGATTACATTGGGCTAGTTGGCAAAACCATTGTGGTCCTAATAATGAAGGTGGTTTGGGTTACAAAACTTTAGAGGATTTTATCAACTATTTTTCCTATAAAATGTGGTGGAATTTTAGAAATAAATATAGTTACAGGTCAAAATTTATGCATGCTAAATATTGTTAGGGAAAACATCCCTTCATTTGTGCTTTCGAATCTAGGGATTCTCCTATGTGGAAAATACTTTGTAGTATCAAATGGAATGCTGATAACTTAATTTTGGGGTGTCAATTCTAGTTCCTCTTCTTTGAAAGATATTAGTCAGGGGCTCTATTGATTCCCTGCTCAATACACAAGATTAATCAGTTAATTACTCATAATAAGTGGGATTTGGATCAATTGAATATCCTTGTCTCTAATGTGATCATTGACAAAATCCTTAAAATTTGTCCTTTCCTAATGAAACCAAATTTGCTTCAATAATTCTTCTTCTAGAGATTTTATTTAAGGATGTTTGGCATTTCATCATATTTAAATATCAAGAGTCCTTGATTTTATTGAAATATTATTGTCCCTACTTTGTTCCTTTAACTTGCATTCTCAAGCATTATATCCCTGTGGATGCTACTCTTAAAAAAGGTTTCCATCGCTCTAAATGTCAATGTTGCTATCACATTGAAAGTGTGGATCATGTTTTGTGAATGGCCCTATGTTGCTAAAATGTGGAATTGTATGATAATATTTTTATTACTTTCCATTTAATGGTTCATTTTCTATTATGCAACTTCTTGAAGCATGTTTCTCCCATACTTCTAAGGGCCATGTTAAAATTATTTTAGCTATTACTATTCTTTGGTATATTTTGATGGATAGAAATGATGCTAAGCATCATAATATTCTATGAATTATCATTGTATTATTGCTAGAGCCAAATATAAAATTTGTCACTTTTCAAAGCTAATCCTCTTACTCACTCTAGTTTTAAAGGGTGCAAGTCTGCCTTGAATTTTGGGATTATCCTTCCCCCAGGTAATGTCTCTCCTACCAAAAAAATTATATACTAGATTAAACCTAATTATCACTACATTAAGGTTAACACTAATTGCTTAGTTTTTAATGGTTATTATGGTTGTGGTGGGATTTTGAGAGATCATAGTGGCAAGGTTATCTCTACTTTTGTTGCCCCTTTAGAGCCTTGTTATGTGTTATTTCTTGAGGTCAAAGGCTTTCATCATGGCATTTCAATTTGTTTACAAAGTTTTTCATAAGATCCGTTTGAAGTTGATGCTCTCCTTCTTTAGATTTACTCAAATCGATGCTCATGGTAATGTCAAGTGTATTATTTACTTAATCATAAGGCTTCTTGCTAACCTAGATTTTCAAATTTCTTATATTTATAGGAAGCCAACTCTGACTTTCTTGCCAATTTGGGGCCAAGTCTTCTTCTTGCATATGTTTTCTAATGATGACATCCCTTTCTTAAGGGTCTTGTGAATCTTGATAAAATTGGTTTGCCTTATGTTAGAAGCTTTTAGCCTTTTTTTCCTCTTGTGGCTTTGGCTTTCCCTTGTTATTATTTTTTTTTGAATATTTCTATTTTTCTTCTTTGATTTGGTCTTGATTTTTTTCTTCTCATCAACCTACTTTTATTTTCCAATTTTATTTCTTCCCATTCTTTGGATGGGTTAGTTGTCTTTCAATTTTTTTGGATTTTGCTTTATATTATTTTCTAGTTTGTTTTCTCCCAACTGGTAGAGGTGTTTAGTGAGTGGAGGCTATTGGGTTTTGCTTGTCTTTTGTGGTGTGTGGTTTTCTTTATTTTTCATTCTCTCTATAGCTTTTATTTGTTCGATTTTATGGTTAGTTGTTTGCTGGTATTGCTTGGTTGTAGGGTTTTTCCCTTTCTATGTGTTGCTCATGCTATTTTTATGACCTTCATGTATGCTATTTTATCACCTTATTTTTGGTTATAGCTTGGAGAACTATTTTCTGCTATCTATCTTTTCTTTAGTGTTGTTCGATGAGTGTAAGGTTGATGCTTTGGATTATTATATCCTCGAATATTGGGTGCCTTATAATACCGAGGTTCTATTTTTAATTTGTGTTATGAACTGAAGGTCAAAACTACTTGGATGTTTTTATTTAGATGATGACTATGTTAGGGTTCTTATTCTGTTTTGGTTTGGATGATTATTTGTGATCCTAAAGGGCTCTGCTTTTTATATTTTTTGATGTATAGTTGTTAAATTGGATTCTCCTCTTGGATTTACATTGGTGGATGCTATCTATGGCTTTCCTTGGGATTTTTCCAACATTTATGACTGGATGACTCTTTCGATCTTTCATTCTGATGGTTATAAGTCTATTGATTTTAATCCTTGGCAGTCTTGGTGGCTTACAGGGTGGACTACCTTGCTGGCTGCATGGATTGGGTGCTCGAACTGGCTAGATTGGTCAAAAGAGTATTTACTTTGTTATAATTTTCCCATCTTTGAGTCTATATTGGAACCATACTTACTTTCCCATTCTTGTCTTCTAGTTTCTACCTACTAGGATTTTCATTTTTGGATTGTGGATGAACCTCTTCCCTTTCCTGTTTTGATGGTTCCCTTGCTTCCTTACATTCTTGATGTTAGCTTTACCTCCTGATAGTATTGTTTTTGGTTATTTTTAATGAATGACCTTATCAACTATGGTCCTCTTTTTTCCTTGTTTGGTCTTTATTTATTCCTTTTTCCCATATTATGAGGTTTGCTCCTAGCAACTGTTAGCAATTGTTAGTGGTTTTGTTGGTGCTCCTCTCTTTAATGCTTTATGGGTTACCTCCTTATCTACTTGAGTTAATATATCTAACCTTAACCCAACCCTAAACCTAAACCTAAACCCTAAAACTAAACTCTAAACTAACCCTAAACCCTAAAGCCAAACCAAAAACCCTAAACCCTAAACCCTAAACCCTAAATCCTAAACTAAACAAAACTAAACCCTAAATCTAAAAATAAACCCTAAACCTAAAACCCTAAACCCCAAACCCTAAACATAAACCTAAAGTAACTAAAAAATTAAAATAAACCTAATATATAAAACCTAATAAATCTAAACCTAAACCTAAACCTAAGAATGGGAAGAACCTTAATCAGGAACATCATCAACAGCCTAAATCTGTGGTGCTAATTATCAGGGTGGCAGGGATCGAGGTGCTAGTGGATATGGAGGTGGTGGTCAGAGTAGTGGTGGTTATGAAGGCGGGAGGAACGACGAAGGTAACACCCATGGTGGTGGCAGAGGGAGAGATCGGGGATATGATGGTGGATCCCACTACTGAGGTCGGTGGTTCATGGTAACTGAGAAATGGAAGAACCAGATCCGCTCACGCTTATGGAACTATGTCTTTATCAGAGAGACCTGCTTATCTAGGGTTTTTTTATTTGCTCTGCAGTGCTCATTTTTTATCTATGTTGCTTGGAGAAACTCTAAACCCTAAAACCCTAAACCCTATAACCATAAAACCCCTAAACCCTAAACCCTAAACCTAAAACCCCAAACCTTAAACCCTAAAAAATTTAAATCCTAAACCCTAAACCCAAAAAAATCCCTAAACCCAAAAAAATACCAAAACCTAAACTAAATAAAACCTAAAAAGAAAAAACCCTAAACCTAAAAAAAAAACAAAAAAAACCCTAAACACTAAACTAAAACTTGAACCCTAGATCAAAACCTAAACCTAAACCCTAAACCCTTAAAAATCGTAAACCGTAAACCCTAAATCTTAAAAAAACAACACAAACCCTAAGCCCTAAACCCTAAAACTAACCTTAAACCCAAAACATAAACCCTAAACCCTAAACCCTAAATCGTAAACACTAAACCCTAAGCCCTAAACCCTAAAACTAACCATATACCCTAAAACCTACAACCCTAAGCCCTAAACCCCAAACCTAAACCCTAAAAACCTAAATTCTTAAACCTAACCTAAATAAAACCTAAAAATAAGATAAATAAAGAAACCTAAACCTAAATATAATAAAATAAAAACCTAAATCAAAACCTAAACTTAAACTTAAACCTAAAAATAAAATAAAATAAAAAATAAAAACTAAACTAAAATAAATTAAATAAAAACCTAAACTAAACTAAAAAAAATAAAATAAACATAAAAATAAATAAAACCTAAGCCTAAACTTAAATAAATAAAACTTAAAATTAAATAAAATAAACCTAAACCTAAAAATAAACTTATAAATAAAAATAAAACCTAAACCCTAAAATAAAACAATCTAAACCTAAAATAAAAAATAAAATAAACCTATACCTAAACTAAAATAAATAAAACCTAAGCCTAAATTTAAAGCAAACTAAACCTAAACCTAAACTAAATAAAATAAAATAAACTAAAAATAAACATAAACCTAAATTGAAAAACCTAAAATAAAATAAAAACCTAACCTAAAAAAAAATAAAATAAAACCTAAACCTAAACCTAAAAATAAAAATAAAACCTACACCTAAAAAAAAAAATTAAAATAAACTAAACTAAAATGAACATAAACCTAAACCTAAAAAATAAACTAAAATAAAAAACCTAAACTAAAATAAATAAACTAAAATAAATAAACTAAACTAAATAAAAATAAAATAAACCAAAATAAAATAAAATAAATTAAACTTAAATAAATAAAATAAACTAAGTTTAAATCTATCATTTACTTAATTAAAACCCTAAATAAACCCTAAACCCTAAACCTAAATAAACTATAAACCTAAACTAACCAAACTATAAACTAAACCTAAAACCTTAAAGTATAAACCTAAAACCAAACTAAACCATAAACCCTAAACAAACCTAAACCCTAAACCCTAAACCCCAAAACCTAAATAAACCTTAAAACCCTAAACCTAAACCCATAAACTTTAAAAGCATAAACCATAAAACCCTAAATAAACCCTAAACTAAACTAAACCCTAAACCAAAACCCTAAACTCCCAAAACCCTAAACTAAACCTCAAACCTTAAACAAAACTAAATAAATTAAAAAATAAACCTAAACCATAAAACCTAATAACTAAACCAAAACCTAAACCCTAACAATGAGAAGAACCTGACAGAGAACATCACCATCAACTGTGCTCGCCTAGATCTAGAATGGAGGCTAAGGTGAGCGGTGGTTATCATAGGGTGATGGGGATCTGAGGAGCTATGGATATGGAGGTGGTGGTCAGGTTGTGGTTATGGATGTGAGAGGAGCAGAGGTTACAACCATGGTGGTGGTGAGGGAGAGATCGGGATATGATGGTGGATCCCGCTACTCGAGAGGCCGTGGTGGTTCTGATGGGAACTGGAGAAACTAAAGAACTGATCCGACCGGCCGCTTATGGAACTGTCTTTATAGTAGAGATGGTTATAATTATTCAGGGTTTTGATTTGTTCCATGCATGCTCATTTTTTTATCTATGCCATCGTGTCTAAAAAACTTGGTGTGTTAGATGAAATCAAAAAAAGAAATGTTGAATATGAATTTATTCTAAAAAAACCAAAAACCCTAAAGAATAAACTAAAACTTGAACCCGAGACCTAAAACCTAAACCCTCAACCCTAAACCCTAAACCTTAAAAACCATAAACCCTAAACCCTAAAACCCTAAACCTTAAATCCTAAACCCTTAAGTCTAAACCCTAAACCCTAAACTCTAAACCCTAAACCCTAAACCCCAAACCCTAAACTCTAATCTTTAAACCCTCAACTAACCCTAAACCCTAAACCTTAAAATGCTAAAATCCTAAACCTAAACTAAATAAAATATAAAAAATATAAATAAAAGCCTAAACCAAAATATAATAAAATAAAACTTAAACTAAAACCTAAACCTAAACTTAAATTAAACTTAAACCTAAAAGAAAATAAAATAAAAATAAAACTAAACTAGAAAATAAATAATAACCTAAACTAAACTGAAAATTAAAAAACTAATAAAATAAAACTACATAAAATAAAATAAAATAAAATAAAATAAAATAAAATAAAACTAAATAAAACTTAAACCTAAAGAATAAACCTAAAAACCTAAAAATAAATAAAACCCTAATAAATGCCTAAACCTAAAATAAAATAAAAAATAAACCTAAACCTAAACTAAAATAAACTAAACTAAATTAAATAAAACATAAACCTAAACCTAAACCTAAACCCTAAATAAAATAAAATAAACTAAAAATTAACCTAAACTAACTAAAATAAAACCTAAAATAAACCTAAAATAAAAAAAACCTAAACCTAAAAATAATATAAAATCTAAAACTAAACCTAATAATAAGAAAATAAAACCTAAACCTTAAAAATAAATTAAAAATAAAACTAAACAAAAAAGAAACCTAAACCTAAACCTAAATCTAAAAAATACACTAAAATAAAAAGCTTATAAAAATAAATAAACCTATAATAAATAAACTAAACTAAATAAAAATAAACCTAAATAAAAATAAAAAATAAAGTAAACTAAAATAAATGAAAAATAAACTAGATAAACTAAATAAACTAATACTGCCATTTAATATAAAAAAAGAATAAAAAATAAAATAAAATAACCCTAAAACCCTAAACCCTAAAGCCTAAACCCTAAACCTAAACCCTAAACCCTAAACCCTAAACCCTAAACCCTAAATCCTAAAACCTATAACCCTAAAACCCAAAACCCCAAACCCTAAATTCTAAACCTTAAACCTTAAACTAACCCTAAACCCTAAACCCTAAACCCAAAACTCTAAACTAGCCCTAAACCTTAAACTAACCCTAAACCCTAAGAATGGGCAGAACCTTGACACAACACCGACAACTAGCTCATCAAGAATGTAGGCAAGGCATAAGTGCTTATCATAGTGGTGGTGGGGGATCTTGAGGTGCTAGTGGATATGGAGGTGGTGGTCGGCAGTGGTGGTGATGGAGGCGGTAGGAGCGATGGAAGTTACTATCGTGGTGGTGGCAGAGGGAGAGATCGGGGATATCATGGTGGATCCCGCTACTTGAGAGGCGAGGTTGGTTCTAATGGGAACTGAGAAACAAGAACTAATCGATCCAATGTGATACTTATGGAACTGTCTTTAGAGAGTTCTACTTATCTAGGATTTTGATTTGCTCTATGGGTGCTCATTTTTTATCTATATATCATTGCTTGTGTCAAGAACTTGGGGTGCTACTTGGTTGAAGAAATCGAAAAGTAGAATTATTGAATTTGAATTTATTTTCTGTTAAAAAAATCTTAAACCATAAACTAAAACTTAAACATTAAACTTAAAACCTAAACCTAAAACCATAAACCCAAATCCCTAAACCCCAAACTCTAAACCTTAAACACTAAACTAACCTTAAACCCTAAACCCTAAAAGCTAAAACCTAAATCTAAACTAAATAAAACCTAAAAATAAAATAAATAAACAAACCTAAACCAAAAATTAAAAATAAAATAAAATAAAACATAAACTAAAATTGAAACCTAAACCTAAACCTAAAAGAAAAAAATAAAATAAAAATATAAACTAAATTAAAATAAAATAAGTAAAAAAACCTAAACTAAACTAAAATAAAAAACTAAATAAAAGAAAATAAACCTAACAAAAAAATAAAATAAACCTAAAATAAAAAAAAAATTAAACTAAATAAAACCTAAACCTAAAATAAACCTAAAAATAAACCTAAAAATAAATAAAAATAAAACCAAACCCTAAGCTAAAAAAAACCTAAAATAAAAATAAATTAAATAAAATAAAATAAACCTCCTAAACTATAATAAACTAAACTAAAATAAATAAAACTTAAACCTAAACCTAAATTAAACTAAATAAAATAAAATAAACTAAAAATAAACTAAACCTAAACTAAAAATAAATAAACCTAAAAAATATAAAATAAAACCTAAACCTAAACCTAAAAAATAAAAAATAAAAAACCTAAACCTAAAATATAAAATAAAAAAATAAAACTCAACTAAAAAATAAACCTAAACCTAAAATAAAAAAAAAAACCTAAACTAAAATAAATAAACTAAACTAAATAAAATAAAAATAGAATAAACTCAAATAAATAAACTAAATAACCCTAAACCTACTAGGTTAATTAACTTAAACCCAAAAAACTTAAACCCTAAATTTTAAATCCTAAACCCTAAATTAAACCTAAACCCTAAACCCTAAAATACTAAACCCTAAACCCTAAACTAAACCCTAAACCTAAACTAAACTCTAAACTAAACCTTCAACCCTAAACCCCAAAACTTACAAACTATAAACCTTTAAACCCCAAACCTAAACCCTAAACTAAACCCTAAATTAACCCTAAACCCCAAGAATGGGAAGAACCTTGATGAACATCATCAACCAGGCTCAATCTAGATCTGACAAAGTGGAGGCTAAGGGTAGCATATTAATGATGGTGGGGATATGGAGGTGTATGGAGGTGGTGGTCGAGCAGGTATGGAGGTGGAAGGAGTGATGAAGGTGTGGTGGTGAGGAGGGAGATCGGGATATGATGGAGGATTCCACGAGAGGCGGGTGGTTCTAATGGAACCGAGAAACAAGAACATCCGATTTGCTTTATGGAATAGTGTCTTTATAAGTAAAGATGGTTCTACTTATCTAGGGTTTTGATTTGCTCTGGGTGCTCATTTTTTCTATGTCATTGCTTGTGTCCTAGAAAACTTGGTGTGCTACTTGGTTGATGAAATCAAAAGAAGAAATGTTGAATATGAATTTGTCCTATTTAAAAAAACCTTAAACCCTAAACCTAAACTAAAACTTAAACCCTAAACCTAAACCTAAACCTTAAACCTAAACCCTAAACCCTAAACACCCTAAAGCTTAAAGCTTAAACCTAAAACCCTAAACCCTAAACCCTAAAACCATAAAACCCTAAAACCCCTAAAACATACAACCCTAAACCCCAAGCCATAAACCCAAAACCCAAAACCATAAACCTAAACCTTAAAATAACCTTTTAACCATAACCCTAAACCTAAACCCTAAACCTTAAATAAAGATGTCATTAGAGTAGATCTAAAGAATGACCTAATCCTAACATAGTTATGGTAGCTAAAGAATATGTCTTCAAGAGACTTTCCTGACTATTAGAGATTTGAATACCTAAACCTAACCTTAAATCATATTATGATACCATATATTATAGTATAATGTAGCATCATATATTTAAGCATGTATTGATGTATTTTTGGATGTTATAAGATGTTTTGAAATGTTTTAGTATATTATGGTATTGTTCCCTATAGTTTATATTAATATAAATCATAAAAAGTTGATTTAATATATTAGATGACAAAATTTGTTAAATTTGAAGTGGGAATTAGGTTGTAGTTCCAAATTATGCACGTCACTTGTAGTCTAAAAGTAAGATTTTATGTTCAAAATAAATATTATATGTTGTAGCACAAAGATAACATCATATATCATAACATATTATTCTACATTTTAAATTCTTTTAGTATTTTATAATCATGCAAGACCTACACTAGCATTATTTATAAAAATGTTGATTTAGACTTTAAAATGGTGGAATAAATTCATAATAGGTAGAGCATGGAATCATAATATATTATTTAAATTTAAAATATGTAAGTGATATGACTACAATATATACTTTTTTATTATTTACTAATTTTATGATTTTTTATCTTAAGAAATCCCTTGTGATGTGATATGCAATATAATATAACATAATATGTTATATTGTATTATAATATAGGATACGATAACATAATGTATCATCATGCATTATTGCATACTATTGTGTATTACTACTTGTGTTTAGCATATTTAGTTTATTATAGTATGATGTAGTAGAGTTTGTACCGGTATAATTTATAAAATATGATTTATAGGTGAGATGATGGGATTTGGCCAAATTTAGGGTAAGCTTTAGGGAACATCATTGGTGTGTGTCATTTAATCAAAAGAATGGAATTTTGCATCCAAAAGAAATGTTCAATTTTCAACCAAAATTTATAATTTTTTTTTGTTTAAACTGATTCATTTTAAGGTGTAATGTAAGATAATATGTTATATGAAATCATATTAATATATAATGTACATAACAATATACCTTCACATATATATGAATGTGGTGGTGTGTTACTAAATGTTATTGTACATTTTAGTATGTTTTACTTTTGTTATAATACATTGGGTCAAAACTCACAAAATGTTAATTTGAAAGTTGACATGGAAGAATTTGGCCAAATTCATGTCACAATAAAGCAACACCAAAATTATGCTATTTTGTACCATTTCTAATAGAAAAATAATAATTTTACATCTAAAATGAACATTAATCATATTTTGAGAAAATTTTATTATTTGTTAATTTTAAGTGATTCTATGAGGTGTAATGTTAGACAATATATTATATTATGGCAAATTATAATATAACATCATATATTATAATATAATATAGTGTGTTAATTCACACTATAATATGTTTAGCATGATATTGTATAGTTAGTTTGAGCTTGTACCATCACAAATCATAAAATGTTGATTACAATGTTAAGATGATGTAATTTGAACAAATACATTGTTGATTTTGGTTGAAGTATTAAAGGTGTATAAGAGAATAAATAAGATTTGATGAGAATTTCATGGACATGGAGGGAGATCCTAGGATGCATTGGACATGACATGTGAGGGTCATTAAGGGCATAGAAGAAGAAAATCTTGGGATAAGGTTTGAATTGATTTGATCATGATTTATGGAAAGAAGATCCACTGGGATAAGAATCTATAATCCTCTAGGGATTAAGATTGAATCGACTTTAATTTGTTTTTGATGTTGCAAATCTGCCAGAGATATGGGCTGAGTCTGGGATAGTATATGAACCTTCCACTGGGAAGCTTTGACTATCCAGGGATTGGGATTTGAGTTTGACTTCATATATTTGATTGGGGATGTATCCAGGGGATAAGAGTTTGGTTGGATTTCTTTGATTTAGACTCTACTAGGGAGTTGGTTTAATTTGGCTCTATTTAGGGAGGTTGGTTTTGAATTTGATTTGTTTGCTTGACTTGTTTATATATATGATTTGGGGCTCCAGGAGAAGGGTGTGATTTAACTCCACTAGGAAAGTTAGTTTGGGTTTAATTTAATCTGAGTTAATGTATGGACATTGTCAGTGTATGATGTACCCAAGAGAATATATCAACCTTGACCTACCTCGTTTACAAACAAAGGATAGTACACCAGTGGGGTAGACTCCAACTAAGGGGTTGCCTTTCTACAACAACTGCTAAGAAGAAGGTGTAAACTTACATCTTCCAAAGTGAGGAACAACCACCGGGTGACTTGTTGGATGCATAACAAATTGAACGACCTAGGGCAACTGAGTGAATGTCGGGGACTTATGTCAACTCAAAAGTAGTTGATTAATTATCTTAATTTCATGTGATTTGATATGGTTTATTTGGCTTAGTTTGATTTCAAATTGTGGGCATATCCGGAGATGTGAGCTTGATCAAATTTGATAGATTTAATTTATGGACCATGTGCGATGGACCCAGAAGGGGCTATATTGAACTTGTCCTATCTTAGATTTACAAATCCAAAGGAATAGTTTATTGGCCATAGGAGCTAGCCAACCTAAGGGGTTGCCTTTCAGTAATGGTTGTCTTAGAAAAAGGCATAGCACTTACATCTTCTAAAGAGAATAACCATGGGTGACTTGTTGGTAGCACAAAAATCAAATTGACTTAGGGCACTATGAAAGTGAATGCCACTGGGGACTTATATCAACACAAGAGTAATCAGGTGATTCTTATAGAGAGTTTTGCTAGCACTTCCCTAAAGATAGGATATCTGCATTAAAAAAGTACGCTAGGTGTGTCCTCTAATCCCAAGTGAATATATATTTGTTTGTGTGTGGACCATTGGTGTAGGGACCACAAGAAGGGGCTATGTTATTAACTCAAATTTACTGGACCAAAGAAGAATCTACACATCCACATGATGGATTCTCCAACCACAAGGGTGGTTATTAGGAATGGGAACCCCAATAAGTAACATAGTCTAAATGGGGTCAAAGGATGTGATCCAAATATAGTGCCCATAGGGGAGGTCTGGGCATTATCGAGCGGAAAAGAAAGCCTATAGGTGTATGGTGGCCAACACAAGAAGAAAGCATAGTAGACTTACATCTACCATGAGTGGTGTATCATAAGGTGCGAGAACCAAACAACCTAAGGTGTATCCATCAGCATGAGTGGTGTATCCGTCAACATAGTGAGAACCAACCAAAGGGTGCTCATGCAATGAATCAAAAAAGAAAGCATGTAGGTTTACAACTTTCCAAGAGAAATTGATCATGGGATCTATCATTATTGGGATAGATTCTAACTAGAGCAACTAAGTGGAGACCCAAGGAAGGACTGACTTGAAGTAGTCATGAGGGAAGGAGCCACTAGGGGACTTATCCTAAACCTCAAATATATTCCAATCAATGCATGAAGGCTAATCCAAGAAGAAAGCATAGTAGACTCACATCCTCTTAAATGAAGCCAACATGAGGTACCCCACCATATAGTAAGGCTACCAAACTAAAAGCCTCATTGGTGTAGAGTGGCCAAGCAAGGAATGAAAGCATAGCATACTTACATCCTCCAAGCAAGAAGACCTGGGTGACACACTACTTGGGTAGACATACTCACTAGAGTAATCAGTGACCGCTGGGGTGTTATCTTAACTGAGTAGAGACAAAAGATATGTGTTTGTTTTATATATTTTGTGTGTTTATGTTTGTGTCGATGAAGGTAGGATGCCACTGCCCTTACAACTACTAAACATATTGTGGTGGATTCACAAACAAGAATTCTTTCAACATGGAAGAGATTGAATTCAAAATGGAATTTTCATTGATGATAATTATTGAAACATGATTTATAATATTTTTAAGTAGAGCCCATTGATTGGAAGAATTGGGTGCTCTCCATTATGATTAATAAGCTGATCCTCCTTGGTATGCCTTCTATGGAAAAGGGTCTTCCCAAGTGGGTTCAAACTTACCTCCCATCTTACAGGGTAACAATCGGCCTCCTTAGAACTAAAATAAGCTCCCTACTTGAAAAGCTCTAGATGGACCAACTTATTGTAAGCTTGAATCAGTTTAGCTTTGTAAAACTTGAGGTTTTGGCATGCGCTCAAGAGTCTCTCCATCAAACCTTCGAGCACTTCTAACCGTAACTTGGCTTTCTCTGTGATATGGCTACCATAACTATCCTTAGTGATGGGAGGAATTCTAATGGTAGAATGGCTTTGGACCCATACACTAAGAAGAGGAGTAGACTAAGTTGGAGTTCTATATGTGTGATAGGACAAGGCTTCAACTAACCGCTCATGCCACTATCGCATTATTGTCAAGTGTCTTCTTTAGTATTTATGAGAGTTTTGTTGAAGGCTTCGCTAAGATGTTTACCTCAAGTTGATGGTAGAATATCTCTAATATATGTTGTGTCTCTATGCAAAGTTGTTGATCTCGTGCTCTGAATACCAATATCGATAATTAATCGAGGCACTCAACCTATATATGATATGGTTCCTAAAAAAGCAGCACATGTTGAACTATGACCTCTGCAAAATCACTATCACCCATTTGGAAAAGTAGTCGAGTAGATAAGATGAACCGATGACCCTTGGAAGAATGAGGATCATTGGACACTATGTTGGTACCACAACACTCGAATGGCCATGAGGCCAATGTAGGATGTAGAATGTTGGGTGGTTGGTGAGGACCACACTGTGTATTTGACATTAGTGGCATCGCCTAGCCGTATCCATGCAATCTTTAATCATCAACAGCCAGTAGTATCCTAGTCTCTTTATCTTGGCTTTCATCTTCAGATCAGATTGGTTGGCTCCACATAATCATGAGTGTACCTCAGTCACGATCTTATGGGCTTTGTGCTTGTCTAAATAATGTTACAACATATAATTGAAAGATGCAAGACACCATCCACAAGAATGTAGAAAGTGCTCTCTGCTTCATCTCATGGGCTTGGACTTCTCTTGAGGTAGTTTGGCTTTATTTAGGTAATCCATGAATGGTTGCCTCTAACTCCTCATCCTTCTTGGAAATGGCAACCTGCCCTTCAAGAGAGTACTTCTGATGAGTTCAATATCAATAAGAGATAAGACTTATCTATTTTGGACCTTTATTGATATGGTCTCATCCTCAGACATGCCAACTCTTTGCTTGGCTAAAGCATATGCTGATGTTCTCTCCTCGGGAATCTTATAAATGGTAACCTCTGGATTTGGGCCAATAACTCCATGGTGTACTTGTGGTGATGGAGCTTTGCTTTATAACCTTATAGGACCCAGGATTTGGTTGATAACTAGCTAAGAATCAAAAGATGTTGATGTTCTGGATGCTTAGAGTAACGACTAACTCTAGACCGATAATAAGAGCCTCATATTCGACTTCGTTGTTGGTGCAAGGATTGAACACATGATATAAGAATCTCATCACATTGAAAATTGGAGTTAAGAGAACTATTCCTACCCCTGACTTTCCTGGAGTAATAGATTATGGTTCTTCTCTTTGAGAAAAAGCTGCACCATCAAAGTACATCTCCCAGTGGTGAATGCTAGTATTCTCTAAGTTCATGATTTATTCAATGGGGAGACCATCACTAAGAGGAAAGTCAGTAGAAAGTGAGTGTGGTGCTAAGAAATCCACTAGCGCTTGTCCTTTCTGACAAAGGGTATGAAGGTAATGTCAAATTGAGATGATCATGGACCGCGGCCAACCAATAGCGTTGGTCATGTCATGAGATATAGTGCATTCATCTTAGAGATTAAGTTCACCTTATGAGGAAGCATGTAGTAGCTTTGGGATGCAAAGATTAAAGCTAGAAATGCCTCTCAATGGGTGGATAATTAGCATTAGCATGATTAGGATGGCTGAGGTAGTAGAGTTCATTTTCCTTCCTTGTCATTGGCTTGGGCCAACAAAGCACCAAGGGAGTCATCTAACACAGCAGTGTAAAGTATGAGTGGCTTGCCCAAGATAACACTGCTAGAACTGCACATCATCGTAATGCTTGATGTCTTGGCATGCTCATACTTGTCATCCCACTTGAACTTGGCATCCTTTTTACAAGTCGAGAATGGATGACATCTTCCTATAGGTTGATATAAAGCATCTTAGATATGCCAATCACCCTTGGAATGATTTGAGTTGAGTTAAACTTTGGGGGGTGGCATTTATAATATCACCTTGATCTTCTCCAAATCGATTTTGATTCCCTGATGCTGGACAAAAAAACAAGAAATTTTCTCTGAAGCTTCTCCGAATGTACACTTCAGGGGGTTCATTTTGAGGTTAAATTGTCATAAATGTTCAAAAACTACTCTCAAGTAAAAGAGATGGTCTTCCTCTTTTTCTACTTTTGACCACAAGTTCATCGGCATAGCACTTGACTTGATGATGAATGAGTTCATTGAAGATTTGAGTCATAGCCCGCTGGTACGTAGCACTGGAATTTTTTAAGGCTGAAAGGCATGATCTTATTGCAATAGATTCTGATCGGGGTTCTAAAATCAATGTTTCCTTCATCTTTAGGGGTCATCTTTATTTATATCTAGACAAGCCATCCATGAAATAGAAGGTTGTATGAGCGAGGCAATGTCCACCATCTCGATTAGTAATGGAAATTCATCTTTTGACATGCCTTATTTAAATCCATAAAATCAATGCATATGTGAATTTGGCCATTTTTTTCTTAATTGATGCTAACTAACTAGTAGGTATTTTCTTCCTGGATGAAGCCAACATCGATCTTTTTTTTGACTTCATAAATGACTTGTTGTTCTATGTCTAATCGCATCTAGGAGCTTACTTGATAAGGTTAGCAAGATGCTCTATTGCTAGTTTATGGACCACTATATAGGAGCCAATCTAGCCATCTCTTTTCATGCAAAGTAATCCTTAAACTTAGTGAATAGCCTAACTAAGTCATTGGTTTCAATTTCATTCAACAAAGAACTGATGTATGGATCTTCTTAGTTCTTAAGTTGATTTCCTTGAGCTCACGATGGTTTATGTGATCTCTTCTTCATATGGTGCATCTTTGACTTCAAAATCATCTGGATCATCTGAAGTTTCTAAGCACAGCTCCTCATATGAGTTAATGTGATTTGAAAAAAAATATCAAATTCCAAATGATTAGTGAGGACTAAGTAGTAATCATCATCTTTGATTGGACCCACTATACCGAATCCTAGTCCTGGTCTTGATTAAGATCTCTTGCATTTGTTCTTCCATATTATTTTGAAGTAGTTTAGCTTGTGCTTTGACCAAGTATGTGGGATTAACCCCTTCTTTGCTAAATTATGTACACAAGCAAAGTACCAATCAAAAAGTAATTCTATTAAATCTTTATATGAATCATCCTCAAGTTCTACATCAACTTCTTAACTTGAGGATGATGCTCTAAAAGAACCTCGAGTCTTCACACATGGATGACTTAGGGGCTTCCTAAACTACCAAACCATCAGCCTTTTGAGAGGAAAGTGGGGTTAGAGCTAAGATTCTCAACTGATGCCTAACTGTTTCACAAATAGACTTGGACACAATTATGCTTTTCTTTAGAGCCCAGTCATCATCGCTATCTGGCTCAAGTGTCACCTCCAAGGGAATCTACTACTAGGAAGAGCTAGCTAGTGTGCTAACCATATAAGACTCATCTTATGAACTACGATCTATGTTTATATGTATAGCAGGTGTACTCCTTATAGCTGGGACATATCTTCTATTGGGTGGCCAATAATGAGGTTTTCCACCTCTAGGACTGCCTCTGAACTAGTCTCTTCCTCTACCTAGTGGAGGTCAAGTTGTCCTACCCATATGTATTTCAAATTTTCCCAAATCAAATCTAATGCCAAATAATCATTCTACCCTTAGGTCAAGGGCTTCACATGAGACAAATCACCCATGTAAGTGGTCATTTTCATTCCTTGGCCACTTAGTACTCTCCCAATGGTCCACCTAGCAACTAGGACAGCCAACCTCAAGGGGTGTTGGATCGGCTATGACCCATGAGAGGTAAAATCACCTCACCCTCCCCATTGGAGCATTTGAAACCCATAGAACACCCATGATTCCTCCTTGGCAGCCACCTCCACACCTTCAACCAACCAAGCTGAGCCAACTCACCTACTCCCTGCCACTTAGGATTCCCTGAAATAGCCAATCGGCCACTAGAAGCCAAATCAGATCCCATTGTTTGATCAAGATGAAAGGGGGTATACACCCCCTTGTTTCCACTCAAACACACACAAAAATCATTCCGTAGAGCCCTAGCTACCCAAGACAACCCGCTAGAGCCATTCCCTAAGCTCCCAAGCTTGTTCCTCGATTGGAAAATGCCATTCCAGTCTGTCATAAAATAGGGCACTCCCATTTCTGACCTAAATTCCCTATTTTTCCATCAAACTCAAATTAACTTTGCACGTACCTTCCCTGGGCCTCATTGAGCAAGAATGAATCATCTCCCGAGCTTCCTAAGCACCAAAGGTGAGACTTCGATCAAAGTTGAGCTCCAAATCATCAGAATCGATCCAATTATTGCTCAACAGGGCTTCGTCTCCACTAGATGAAGCTTCCTCAATCATTCGAGCTGCCAGTCTTGAGCTCCGGCAAGGTATGCTTTCAAAACCAATCCTTAGGCAAAAATGGGTTGGAGCTTTTTAAAGAAAACTTGCATCTCGTGTGATCTTGACTGTTGGATCCCCTCTGATCGATGTCGTGAAGGTGTGGGATCCTTGAGTCGAGCCGAAGCTCTGCAATCAAGTGAGCAATAGACGCATTCCATTCTCCCTCACTCAAGTGACGTTAGATCACACCAAAAGAGTTTAATGAAATTATTGGTCCACATATGTGGGAAAAACATAAGAGTAATTAATTAAGTCCCTTAATCTAATTAATTATTAATCATGAGCCAATTGCATTACACCCCTTTTATTTTCTAGGATCATTGCAAGTTTATTTTCCATGCATATCATGTTAGATCATAATTATTTAGTTAATTACTTTAAGGTGACATAGGTAAGGGTAATTAATTCATCTAATTAAAAGTTCAACTTACTTAATCGATAAAATCAACTTAATTACATTTCCTAAATTAAATCAAATCACTAATGTGATTGGGTTTAAAAGTGATGATTTCTCTTCTCCTTTAAATCAAATCAAATCCAAAACTTAATTAATAAAGAAGCTTTGGTTTACTTTAAATAATCTTATTTGATATGATTGTCCTTAAGAACTAGTTTGGTTGAATGAATCACATGCTTATATTTGATTGTCCTCTTCCAATCATGTTAAATTTGGTATGTAATTTGAATTCATATATCCATTTTTCAAAATCAAGTAAAATAAAATGGATTTCCTTTATGTAAGCTTGCATGTGTTGATTTAATTTAATATATGTGTATTATCACTATTAAATCTAAATGTATTTTTCAAAAGCTTATAAATGAAAAATAATGTGTTATGATGCTATAAATACATAAGAAATGCATGCTTATAGCTTAAGTGTATGAATGTTGAGTTCTCTTCCTCTATTCATGTGTTGATTTAATGGTAATGGGTATAGTCCGACATCCTGAACATGAGGCTTTACTTAGCCTCAAGAGAGTCATGATTACCTCTAGTTTGTGACATGGTTGATGAAATCAAAAGAAGAAATGTTGAATCTGAATTTGTTCTCTGTTAAAAAAAAACCAAAAACCCTAAACCCTAAACCTTAAAAACCCTAAACCATAAACCCTAAAAACCCTAAACCCTACACCCTAAACACTAAAACCTACAACCCTAAATTGTAAAACCTAAACCCCAAACACTAAACCCTAAAAACCCTAAACCATAAAGCCTAAACATTAAACACTAAACCCTAAACCCTAAACCCTAAACCCTAAAAACATAAAAACCTAAACCTAAACTAAATAAAACCTAAAAAATAAATAAATAAAAGAACCTAAACCTAAATAAAATAAAATAAAAACCTAAACTAAACCTAAACCTAAACATAAAAAAAAATAAAATAAAATAAAATAAAACTCTAAATAAAATAAATAAAACCTAAACTAAACTAAAATAAACTAAACCTAAAAAATAAAACCTAAACAAAATAAAACAAAATGTAAAATAAAATAAAATAAACCTAAAATAAAATAAAACTAAATAAAAACCTAAATCTAAAAAACAAACCTAAAAGTAAATAAAAAAATAAAACCTAAACTAAAAAAAAACTAAACCTAAAATAAACAAAATAAAATAAACCTAAACCTAACTAAAATAAACTAAACTAAAATAAATAAAACCTAAACTAAACCTAAAATAAACTAAACCTAAACCCTAAACAAAAAAAATAAACTAAAATAAATCTAAACCCAAACTAAAAAAAATAACCTAAAATAAACCTCAAATAACAACCTAAAACCTAAACCTAAAAAAAATAAAACCTAAATCTAAAACTAAAAATAAAACCTAAACCTAAAAATAAAACAAAAAATAAAACTAAACTAAAAAATAAACATAAACCTAAACCTAAACAAAACTAAAATAAAACCTAAACTAAATTAAAACTTAAAATAAATAAACTAAATAAATAAAATAAACCTAAATAAAATAAAAAAATAAAATAAATCTAATAAATAAAAATAAACTAAATAAACTAAACCTACCTATTAATTTTAAAACCCTAAACCTAAACCTAAATCCAACTAAACCTAAAAACCCTAACCTCAACCCTAAACCTACAACCTAAATCCTAAAACCCTAAACCTAAACTAAACTAAAAAAAATAACCTAAAACCATAAACCTAAACCTAACTAAAACCCTAAACCATCCCTAAACTCTAAAACCTAAACCCTAAACCATAAAACATAAACCCTAATCCCAAAAAACCTAAAACCCAAAACTAAACCAAAACCTAAACTAAACCTAAACCCTAAACCCTAAACTCTAAAAGGCTAAAAATCTAAACCTAAACTAAATAAAAACTAAAAATAAAATAAATGAAAAAACCTAAACCAAAATAAAATAGAAAAGTAAAATAAAATAAAAACATAAACTAAAACCTAAACCTAAACCTAAACCTAAAAAGGAAAATAAAATAAAACTAAAAACTAAACTAAAATAAAATAAATAAAACCTAGTTAAACTAAAAAATAAAAACTTAAATAAAATAAAACTAAACCTAAAATAAAAAATAAAATAAACCTATATAATAAAATAAAAAACTAACTAAAACTTAAATCTAAAAAATAAACCTAAAATAAACCTAAAAATAAATAAAAATAAAACCTAAACCCTAAACTAAAAAAATCAAAACCTAAAATAAAAATAAAATAAAACTAAACCTAAACTAAAACAAACTAAACTAAAATAAATAAAACCTAAACCTAAACCTACACTAAATAAAATATGGTAAACTAAAAATAATCCAAACCTAAACTAAAAAATAAAACCTAAAAATAAAGCTAAAATAAAAACTTAAAACCTAAACCTAAAAAAATAAAATAAAAACCTAAACCTAAAAAATAAACTAAAACAAAAAACCTAAACTAAAATAAATAAACCTAAAATAAATAACTAAACTAAATAAAAATAAAAAGTAAACATAAATAAAAATAAAAAATAAACTAAACTATAATAAATAAAAATAAACTAAATAAACTAGATAAACCTAAACCAACTAGTTTGCTTAATTAGAAAAAAGCCCTAAACCATAAACCCTAAACCCTAAAACTAACCCTAAACCCTAAACCTTAAACAAAAAAAAGAACCTAAACCGAAAATAAAAAAATAAAAAAAACCTAAACCTAAACTAAAATAAACCTAAACTAAAATAAAGAAACCTAAACCTAAACCTAAGCATAAAATAAACTAAACCTAAACCCTAAACTAAATATAATAAAATAAACTAAAATAAATCTAAATCTAAACTAAAAATAAAACCTAAAAAATAAACTCAAATAAAAACCTAAAACCTAAACCTAAGAAAATAAAATAAAAACCTTAACCTAAAAAAAAATAAAAAATAAAGCTTGAACTTTTAAAAAAAAAAAAAAACTAAACTAAAAAATAAACATAAACCTAAATCTAAACTAAAAAAATAAATAAAAATTAAAAACCTAAATAAAATTAAATAAACCTAAAATAAATAAACTAAACTAAATAAGATAAAAATAAACAAAAATAAAAATAAAAAATAAAATAAACTAAAATAAATCAAAAATAAACTAAATTAAAGAATAAATATACTAAATAAACCTAAACCTACTAATTTACTTAAATTTAAAAAAAGAACCCTGAACCGTAAATCCTAAACCCTAAACCTACAACCCTAAACCTACAACCCTAAACCATAAATCCTAAACCATAAACCCTAAAAAACCCTAGACCCTAAATCATGAACCCTAAACCCTAAGACTTAAACCCTAAACTAGCCCTAAACCCTAAACCTTAAACCCTAACCCCTAAACCTTAAACCCCCTAAAAAAACCTAAACCCTAAATCTAAACCTAAACCCTAAACCTAAACCCGAAAAGGCTAAAACCTAAACCTAAACTAAATAAAACCTAAAAATAAAATAAATGAAAACCTAAGATAAAATATAATGAAAATAAAATAAAATAAACATAAACTAAACCTAACTAAAACCTAAACCAAAAAAAAATAAAACTAAACTAAAATAAAATATATAAAACCTAAAATTAAAACCTAAATAAAATAAAACAAACCTAAAATAAAAAAAATAAAAACCTAAAATAATAAATAAAATAAAATCAAAACATAAACCTAAAAAATAAACCTAAAAATAAAACCTAAAAATAAATAAAAAATAAAAACTAAATCCTAAACTAAAAAAATCTAAACCTAAATTAAAAATAAATAAACTTAGACCTAAACTAAATAAACTAATTTAAATAAAACCTAAACCTAAACCTAAAGTAAACAAAACCTAAACCTAAACTTAAACTAAATAAAATAAAAATAAACTAAATGTAAACCTAAAAATAAACCTGAACCTAAAATAATAAAATAAAAATATAAACCTAAACCTAAAAATAAAAAATAAAACCTAAACCAAAAAAGAATAAAACCTAAACCTAAAAAACAAATTAAAAACAAAACTCAATTAAAAAATAAACCTAAACCTAACTTAAATCTAAAAAATAAACAAAAATAAATAAACCTAAAGTAAATAAATAAAACTAAATAAAAATAAAAAGTAAACATAAATAAAAATTAAAAATAAAATAAATTATAATAAATAAAAAATAGCCTAAATAAACTAAATAAATCTAAAGTTACTGGTTTACTTATTTTTTTTAAACAAATCCTAAACCTTAAGCTAACCCTAAACCCTAAACCCTAAACCCTAAAAACCTTAAACCCTAAAGCCTAAACACTAAACCCTAAACCCTGTACCCTAAACATTAACCCTAAACCATAAACCCTAAAACCCTAAAACCCTAAACCTTAAACCCTAAAAACCTAAAAACCTAAACCTAAACTAAATAAAACCTAAAAGTAAAACTTGTAAAAAAACATAAACCTAAATAAAATAAGAAAAAAAATAAAATAATATAAAAACCTAAACTACAACTTAAAAATAAAATAAAATAAATAAATAAAAATAAACTCAAATAAAATAAATATAAACCTAAACTAAATTAATAAATAAAACTATCTTAAGAATAAAAAAACTAAATAAATAAAAACTGAAGAATGGCTGGCCTGATCAACTACTTATGGAATTGTGTTTTTACAGTAGAGGCAGTTCTAATTATCTAGGGTTTTTGATGTGCTCTATGCGTGCTCATTTTTTGTCTGTCGTCGCTTATGTCTTACAAAACATAGTGTGTTACTTGGTTGACAAAATCAAAAAGAAGAAATGTTGAATCTAAATTTGTTCTCTATTTAAAAAAAATAAAAACCCTAAGCGTTAAAATAAAACCTGAACCCTAAACCCAAAACCTAAACCCTAAACCTGAAGTCCTAAACACTAAACTTACCCTAAACCCTAAAAAGCTAAAAACCTAAACCTAAATTAAATAAAACCAAAAAACATATGAAAAAACCAAAACCAAAATAAAATAAAAAATAAAAATAAAATGAAAACATAAACTAAAATCTAAACCTAACCTAAACTTAAAAAAAAATAAAATTAAAAATTAAAAAATTAACTAAAATAAAATTAATAAAAACTTAAACTAAACTAAAAAAATAAAAACCTAAATATAATAAAAAGTTATCCTAAAATAAAAATAAAATAAAATAAAATAAAATAAAAACTAAAAAAAATATAAACCTAAAAATTCAACTAAAAATAAATAAATAAAATTCTAAACCCTAAACATAAATATATATATATATATATATGTATATATATATCCTAAAATAAAAATAAATAAACTTAAACCTAAACTAAAAAAAAACCTAAACCTAAGCCTAAAATAAACTAAACCTAAACCCAAACCTAAACTAAATAAAATAAAATAAACCTAATACTAAACTAAAAAATAAAACTTAAAATAAAAATCTAAAACTTAAACCTAAAAAAATAAAATAAAAACATAAACTTAAATCGAAAAGTAAAAAATAAAACCTAAACCTAAATAATAAAATAAAAATAAAGCTAAACCTAAACCTATGAAATAAACTAAAATAAAAAACCTAAACTATAATAAATAAGCATAAAATAAATAAACTAAATAAAAATTAAAATAAAATGAAATAAAAATAAAAAAAATAAACTAAATAAATAAAAAATAAATAAAAGAAAGATAAACCTATTAGTTTACTTCATCTAGAAAAATTAAAATTTTTTTTAAAAAATAAATAAATAAAAAACCCTAAATAAAAAAAAATAAACTTTAAACTCTAAACTCTAAAAAATTAAATAAAAAATCCTAAAAAAAATCTTAAATAATAAAACCCTAAAACCCTAAACCCTAAACCCTAAACCGTAAACCCTAAACCTTAACTCCTAAACCCTAAACCCTAAACCTTAAACCTAAAACCCTAAACCCTAAACCTAAAACCCTAAACCAAAACTTAAACTTAAACCTAAACTTAAACTAACCTAAACCCAACCCTAAACCTAAACCCTAAACTAAACCCTAAACTAACCCTAAACCATAAGCTAACCTAAACTAAAACCCTAAACCCTAAAACCTAATAAAATAAATACTAAACCTAAACCCTAAACCCAAAACCCTAAACCTAAAATCATAAAACCTAAAACCTAAACCTAAACTAAATAAAATGTAAAAATAAAATAATTAACAAACTAAACCTAAGTAAAATAAAAAAATAAAATAAAATGAAACCTAAAGTAAAACCTAAACCTAAACCTAAAAAATAAAATAAAATAAACTAATAAAATAAAATAAATAAATAAAGAAAATCCTAAACTAAACTAAAAATAAAATAAACTTAAGAATAACATACCTAAATAAAAAACAACTAAATGTAAAATAAAAATAAAATAAGCCTAAAACAAAATTAAATATAAACTAAATAAAAACCTAAACCTAAAAACTAAGCCTAAAAATATAACTTAAAAAATAAAAAAGAAAACCTAAACCCTAAACTAAAAAAAAACCTAAACCTAAAATAAAAAAAAAAATCAAAATAAAATAAAACTAAACCTAAACAAAATAAACTAAACTAAATAAATAAAACCTAAACCTAAACATAAAATAAACTAAACTAAAGCCCTAAACTAAATAAAATAAAATAAACTAAAATAAAATAAACCTAAACTAAAAAATTAAACCTAAAATTAAACCAAAAATAAAAACCTAAAACCTAAACCTAAAAAAATAAAATAAAAACCTAAACCTAACCCTAAAAAAAAAACCTAAACCTGAAAAATATAATATAAATAAAACTGAACTAAAAAGAAACCTAAACCTAAACATTAACCTAAATATGAAACTAAAATAAAAACCTAAATAAAAATAAATAAACCCAAAATAAATAAGCTAAACTAAATAAAAATAAAAAGTAAACATAAATAAAAATAATAATAAATAAATTAAATTAAAAAAAGAACAAATGTTAAATCTTAATTTGTTTTCTGTTAAAAAAAAAAACTAAAAACCCTAAATCCTAAACTAAAACCTCATCGTTAAACCTAAAACCTAAACCCTAAACCCTAAACCCTAAAAACCCTAAACCTTAAACCCCTAACCATAAACCCTAAACCTAAACTAAAAATATAAACTAAAACCTAAACAAAAACCCAAAACCCTAAACCCTAAACCCTACCTAAAAGCTAAAACCTAAACCTAAACTAGATAAAACCTAAAATAAATAAAATCTAAACCAAAATAAAATAAAATTAACTAAAATAAAAACAAAACTAAACCTAAAAAAAATAATATAAAATAAAACTAAACTAAAAATAAAATAAATAAAACCTAAACTAAACTAAAAATAAAACTTAAATAAAATAAAACTACTAATAAGATAAACCTAAATAAACTAAAATAAAATAAATAAAAAAACCTAAAAAAAAAAAAAAACCTAACTTAAATTAAAAAAAAACCTATACCTAAAAAATAAAAAATAAACTTAAACCTAAACTAAAATAAACATTATCTAAAATAAATGAAACATAAACATAAACCTAAACCTAAAATAAACTAAACTTAAACTTAAACCTAAACTAAATAAAATAAAATAAACTAAAAATAAACCTAAACCTAAACTAAAAAATAAAACCTAAAACAAACCTAAAAATAAAATCCAAACCTAAACTAAAAAAAAAAAAAAATAAAATAAAAACCTAAACCTAAACCTAAAAATAAAAAATAAAACCTAAACCAAAAAAATAAAAATAAAAATAATACTAAACTAAAAAAAAATAAACATAAACATAAACTTATTACTAAACCTAAAAGATAAACTAAATTAAAAAACCTAAACTAACATAAATAAACCTAAAATAAATAAATAAACTAATAAAAATAAAATAAATGAACTAAAATAAATAAAGATAAACTAAATAAAATAAACCTAAACATATTGGTTTACTTAATTTAAAAAAAAACCTAAACCCTAAAACTATCCCTAAACCTACAACCCTAAAGCTACAACCCTAAACCTTAAACCCAAATAAACTAAACCCTAAACTAAACTAAACTAAACCTAAACTAACCCTAATAAAAACCTAAACTTACCTAAACCTAAACCCTAAATTTAAACCTAATTAACCCTAAACCTAAATAAAACCTAAAATCCACTAAAAACTTACACCTAAACCCTAAACCTAATCATAAACCTAAAACTCTAAACTATAAAGTTTAAACCTAAACCTAAACCCTAAACTCTAAACCTTAAACCCTAACTAAAACCCTAAACCTAAAACTAAACCTAAAACCACTCCTAAACCTAAACCTAAATGAAACTCTAAATCCAACCTAAACCCTAACCTTAACACTAAACCTAAACCTAAACTTAAAACCCTAAATACTAAACTTAAACTAACTAAACCTAAACTATAAACTAAACCTAAAGCCTAAATAAACCCTAAACCTTAATCCTAAACCTAAAATAAACCCTAAACCCTAAACTTAAACCCTAAACCTAACTAAACCCTAAACCCTAAAACACTAAACCCTAAACCTTAATCTTCAACTAAAACTCTAAACCATAAACCCAAATAACCTAAAATAAATAAAACCTAAAAATAAAATAAATAAAAAAACCTAAACCTAAATAAAATAATAAAATAAATAAAATAAAGACCTAAACTAAAACCTAAACCTAAACCTAAAAATAAAATAAAATAAAAAAGTAAAAATAAACAAAAAATAAAATAAAAAGATCAAACTAACAAAAAATAAAATAAACCTAAAATAAAATTAAATAAAAACTATATAAATATCTAAACCTAAAAAATAAACATAAAAATAAATAAAAAATAAAACCTAAACCTAAACTAAAATAAATAAAACCTAAATCTAAACCTAAAATAAATTAAACATAAACATAAACCAAAACTAAATAAAATAAAATAAACTAAAAATAAACCTAAACCTAAACTAAAAAATAAAACCTATAATAAACCTAAAATAAAAACCTCAAACCTAAACCTAAAAAAATAAAATAAAAATCTAAACCTAAACCTAAAAAAAGAAAAAAAATACCTAAACCTGAAAAATAAGATAAAAATAAAATTGAACTTAAAAGTAAACCTAAACCTAAACATAAACCTAAAATAATAAACTTAAATTAAAACCCTAAATTAAAAATAAATAAACTTAAAATAAATAAACTAAACTAAATAAAAATAAAAAATAAACCTAAATAAAAATAAAAAAGAAAATAAACTAAAAGGAATAAAAATAAACTCAATATAGTAAATAAACCTAAACCTACCGGTTTACTTAATTTTAAAAAAACTTTAAACCCTAAATCCTAAACCTACAACCATAAACCATAATCCCTAAACCCTAAACCCTGAAAAATCCTGACCTTTAAATTGAAAACCCTATCCATAAACCCTAAACCCTAAAAGCATAAACCCTTAAACCTTAAACCTAAACCCTAAACCCTAAACCATAAGCCCTAAACCCTAAACCCTCAACCCCAAACCCTAAACCTAAACCTAAAGTAACTAAATAAATTAAAAAATAAACCTAAAACCTAAAACCTAATAAACCTAAACCCTTAGATGGTAATGACAAAAACATCACCCAACTAACTAGGTTTGACGGTGGAGGTGAAGGTAGAGGTGGCATACGGGGGATCTGGAGGTGGGTGGATATGGAGGTGGTTGTCGAGCAATGGTTATGGAGGTGGGAAGAGAGATGGAGGTTACAAACTGTGGTGGTGGTGGAGAGAGAGATATGATGGTGAATCTACTGAGGTGGTTATAACTAGAAAAGTAAAGAATGGACCTCATCTATATGGAATGTGTCTATAGAGAGAAATTCTAGTTATCTAGGGTTTTGATTTTCTAAATCTTTTGTCTATGTTGTCAATTGTTCTTAGAAAACTTGGTGTGTTACTTGGTTGATAAAATCAAAATAAGTAATGTTGAATCAATTTGTTCTCTTAAAAAAACCAAAACTCTAAACCTTAAAGCTTATTTTGTTATTTATAACTCATTATTAACAAAGCTATTGATATTTATTTCAAAGGCCTCTATAATATTTGGATTAAAGTTAATGCTCCTCTTTACTTTATATGCATAATAATAATAAAATGGGAAATTTGACTTATTCTATCTAATCACACTAAAAGCTTCTTTCTCAAGTTTGCAAAAATTTCTCACATTCTACATGAAAGCAAATGCTTGTGTTGATTTCCTAGCTATTTATTAAATGAGCTCACTATTTGATAAGCATAGCATACCTAAGCATCTAAGTGGTCTAGTCAATCCTATAACACTAGATTGCCTTGCCTCAAATTTTAACCTTTGTTCTTCCGTAATCTTTGCTATGGTGGTTTTATTTAGTCTATTTTGTTGTACTCCCTCACTAAGAAGTTTTTTTTGGTGAGTTTATTTCTATAATTAAGCCCCTTCAACTTTACCTCATACTTTCCTTTTTTGGGTCTCAATGGTGCTATTTTAATTAGTTTTCTATCATCGAGTTGGATTTTCTATGGATCATGCTTTGTGTCTCCTGTTGGGTTATGGTTGTACAAAATTTTACCCTAATGAATTTTGGTTTGCCTCTAGTTATCTGGCCTTTTCTATTAGATATGATGCTATGGTTGGTTCTGCTAGTTGTTGCTTTTTTTTCTTTCATCTGCCTAGCTATTTTGGGTGGTTATTTTTTCATGGATATTATTAGCTTCTTCTGGCTTGGTTCTCCTTTCATGGTTTCAGTTGGAGGTTTCTGTTGGTTGGTTCTATCTACCTAGTGAATTGGAGTTAGTTATTTTATGCTTGTTATCTCACTATTTTCTCCTTGTAGTGAATATCTGCCCTTTGAAATTTGGATTTTGTTTGCCTTGGCTTTATTCCTTTCCTTATAGGTTCGCTTTTGGTTGGGTGGTCCTCCTTGGCCTTTTCTATTTTGGTTGGGTGACTACCATTTTATTTCTTGGTTATTTTGGAGAACTCCAAATTGGGTTGTGGCTTTGTCTATATTTATTTTCCCTTTTTGGCTTTGTATTATAAATGTTTGCTAATTGGTTTTGTTGGCTAAGTAACTAATGTTTTACTGCCCTGGGTTGGTTGGTGGATGTGTTGCCTATGCTTGATGGTTGGTTTAGGTGAGTTGGTTTGGTTTCTAGTATGCTGGGTTGGTTATCCTCTTGGGTGTATTATTTTTCCTTTATTTTGCTTCGATTTGGTTATTGATTTTCTTTCGACTTCTCCTACGCTCATCCCATTAGCTCCTGGTTTTATTGGCTATTTTGTTGGTGGAGGATAGCTCTTATATTTTTTGGTCTTTTAGACTATTTTAGCTTCTTGAGGGGTTTTTATGGCTGCTGTCTTATCTTGGATGCTTGTGTAGTGGCTTGGTGTTTTGGGCTTTATGTTGGCTATTATTGACTCCCTCTGATTTAGTTGGCTCTTTCTGATATTTTCCTCTTGATGGTAGATTTGCTTTCTTTCCATTTCCTTGGTGGTTTTTTGATGGTACTTCTAGATGCCCTCTTGGTCTCTATTGTATGGATTTTCTCTCTCTCTTTGCTGCTTATCTTCTACTATTTTGCTATTTGGGTGGAGGTTTTTCCCTTGATTTGGATTGCTAGTGCTCCTGAGATAGTTGTGTTGTTCTCACCACTAACCCTAACGATATGTTGTCTTTATGTGTTGGTCTATTGTGGTTTTGATTAGTACTGTTGTTCTCTATTTTTCTCTATTTTTTAGTGCAGGAATTAGATCACTTTGGACTATTTTTCCTTGGATGGTTGTTTATATCAAGTATGCTAGCTATGATGGCCTTGATGTTTCCCTATATCTTCTCTCTAGTTGGTAGCATGCATATGATTGTAACCCTTCTCATGAATTTTGGATGCTTATATGTATTGTTCTGAGATGATCTTAACAGAGTCTAGCCTTCTCTTCTGATCTTTCTAAATTGTTTACTTTATCATTTTTCTTTAAGCTATGGCCATTTCCTTTGTAGTGTTTTGCAAATTTCTTTGTAGGTTGAACTTCACGATTGAATGATCTTTACTCAAACTCAAGTATTGTTGATGTGGATCTTTCTTATCCTTCAAAGAGATCATGAACTGCTTAACTAGTCCTTTACTATTTTCTTAAGTTTTATTAGTCTTTTGTGTACTTCTGATTTGCTTTTATGCCATTACTTTTTCTCTACTTTTTCCATTGTAGTAGGGTTTAGCTCTTAGGTTTCTTGTAGCTCAGCTAAATTTGAGCTTTACCCTGACATTGTATCCTTTATTTTAAGGTAAAAAATATTTTACTTTCCCTAAGAAAACTTAAACCCTAAGAGTGAACCTTGACATGAACATCACTCAACCGTGCTCAATCTAGATTTGGCAATGGAGTAAGGTAGAGGCTTATCACAAATGGTGGGGATCTGAGGTTGGATATGGAGGTGATGGTCAGAGTAGTGGTGGTTATGGAGGCTGGAGGAGTGACGGAGGTTACAACCATGGTAGTGGCAGAGGGAGAGATCGGGGATTTTATGGTGGACCCCACTACTGAGAGGTGGGAGGTTCAACTGAGAAACTAAAGAAACCCATCGACTGTCTTATGGAACTATCTCTAGATAGAAGGTTCTAGTTATCTAGTATTTTAATTTGCTCATGCTCATTTTAATCTATGTTGTAACTTGTGGCTTAGAAAATTTGGTGTGTTACTAGTTGATGAAATCAAAAGAAGAAATGTTGAATCAATTTTTTTCAATAAAAAAAATCAAAACCTAAACCCTAAACTAAAACTTGAACTAAACCTAAAACTTAAGCTTAAACTTAAATCCTAAACCCAAACTAAACACTAAACCCTAAACCTAAAAAACCTAAACCCTAAATCCTAAAACCTACACCTAAACCTAAATCAAAACCTACAAAACCCTAAACCCTAAACCCTAAACCCTAATTACAAAAAAAACCCAAAACTAAACCCTAAACCCTAAACTTTAAACCCTAAATAAAAAACCTTAAAACCTAAACTTTAAATGCTAAATCCTAAACCCTAAACCTTATCCCTAATCCCTAAATCTAAACCCAAACCCTAAACCTAAACCTAAGAACTAAATAAATTAAAAATAAACTAAACCTAAAACCTAAACCTAAACCCCAAGAATGGGCGAACCTTGAAGACAAGAACATCACAACCAGCTCCCAGATCTAGCAATTGAGGGGTGAAGGCGAGGGGATTATCATGGTGGGATATGGAGGTGGTGGTCAAGAAGTGGTGGTTATGGAGGCAGCAAGGATGAGGTTACAACAATGGTGGAGCGGAGGAAGAGATGAGATATGATGGTGGCACTACTAAAGAGGTGGTGGTTTTATTGGGAACTGGAGAAATCAAGAATTGATCCATCCACGCTATAGAACTGTCTTTATAGTAGAGATGGTTCTAGTTATCTAGGGTTTTTTTTGCTCTATTTTTTTTATCTATGTTGTCACTTATGTCTTAGAAAACATGGTGTGTTACTGATGAAATAAGAAATGTTCAATATGAATTTGTCTATTAAAAAGAAAAAAAAGAAAACCAATAATCCCTAAACTAAAACTAATCCTAAACCTAAAACCTAAACCTAAATAAACCCTAAACCATAAAACCCCAAATCTAAACCCTAAACCCTAAACCCTAAAATAAACATTAAACCCCAAAACCTAAACCCTAGACCCTAAAACCTAAACCTAACCCTAAACCCTATACCCAAATCTTAAAACCATAAACCCTAAACCCTAACCAAACCCTAAACTAATAAATAAAACTAAACCAAACCCTTAAAATCTAAAAAACCTAAACTAAACTAAAAACCTAAAATAAACTAAATAAAATTAAACCAAAATAAAATAAAATAAAAACATAAACTAAAACCTAAACCTAAACCTAAACTTAAGAAAAAAATAAAATAAAAAATAAAAACTAAATTAAAATCTAATTAAACTAAAAAAACCTAAATAAAGTAAAAATGAAACCTAAAATAAAAATAAAATAAACCTAAAATAAAATAAAATAAAAACTAAATAAAAACATAAACCAAAAGTAAAATAAATAAAAAATAAAAAATAAAACCTAAACCCTAAACTAAAAAAGGCTAAACCTAAAATAAAAATAAAATAAATCTAAACCTAAACCTAAACTAAAATAAACTAAACTAAAATAAATAAAACCTAAAACTAAGCCTAAAATAAACTAAACATAAATCTAAACCTAAACTTAAAAATAAGACAACAAAATAAACTTAAAATAAAAATATAAAACCTAAACCTAAACAAATAAAATAAAAACATAAACCTAAACCTAAAAATAAAAATAAAACCTAAGCCTAAAAAATTATAATAAAAATAAAGCTACACTAAAAAATAAACCTAAATCTAAAAAATAATAAAAAACTTAAATTAAAATAAATAAATGAAAAATATATAAACTAAATTAAATAAAAATAAGAAATAAACTTAAATAAAAATTACAAATAAAATAAATTAAAATAAATAAAAAAGTGCCATTATGGCATTGGATTGGTGTTGTGGGCTCTGTTGGCTTCATCTTTGAGGGCTCTTTTCTTTTTTTTTTTTGGGTTATGAGCTTCTTTTCTCCCTCTTTTTTAAGAGGTGTTCATATTTGGTTTTCTTGGGATTGCCTTATGTTAATTTTATTTGTTGGTCTCCTCTTTTTTGTTTCCTTAGCTTCACTTTTGTTTGTCGGTGGCTATTATGATAGGTTTGTATTTTTCTATGGCTATGATGATATGATGGATTTTTCCTTGATATTTTGTACTCTACCTATTGTAACCCTTATTTGAATGTGGATACACTTAGGATTTGATGCTCCATTATTATGACCTTCTTTTCTCATATTTGAGCTTGAGTTTTTTTCTCTTTATTTTTTTTTATCTCCTTCTGGCTGAGATTTCTTCAGGTTGTAGGTTCTTTTTTTGGTTGGCATTTTCTTCTTCTTGGAGGGAGCTATAGAGTCTTACTAATGGTCTCTTTTTCTTAGATTTAGAGTTGTCTTAAATTACAGTTGCCCATTTCTTATGGATCTTCATCTCTAAGGTTCTTTGAGTCTCGGATTCTTCCCCTTTACTACCTTTTGCTAGGCTTTCATAGTTTTGTCTTTGTTTTTTTTTATTGCTCTTGGATGTATTAGTTTAGGGACTAAATTCTATAGGATTTTCCCGTAGCTCATTTGAGCAATAGTTTCTTTCTTCTTGAATTTAGTCTTTAATATGGTCTTCTTATACCTATTTTTTTGAGCAATAAATTCTTTTTAGTTAGAAAAAATCCTAGACCCTAAATCCTAAACCTTAAACCCTAAACCTAAACCCTAAAACAAAACCCTAAACCCTAAACCCTAAAAACCTAAAAAACCTAAACCTAACTAAATAAAACCTAAAAATAAAATAAATAAAAAAACTAAGCTTAAATAAAATAAAATAATAAAATAAAATAAAAACCTAAGATAAAACTTAAACCTAAACCTAAAAATAAAATAAAATAAAAAAAATAAAATAAACTAAAATAAAATAAATATGAACCAAAACTAAATTAAAAAATAAAATAAACCTAAAAAACCTAAATAAAATAAAACTAAATGTAAAATAAAAATAAAATAAACTAAAAATAAAATAAAATAAAAACCTAAACCTAAAAAATAAATCTAAAAATAAATAATAAATAAAACCTAAACCCATAACTAAAAAAAAACTAAACCTAAAATAAAAATAAAATAAACCTAAACTTAACTAAACTAGAATAAATAAAACCTATATCTAAACCTAAAATAAACTAAACCTAAACCTAAACCTAAACTAAATAAAATAAAATAAACCTAAAATAAACCTAAACTTAAACTAAAAAATAAAATCTAAAAATAAACCTAAAATAAAAACCTAAAACCTAAACCTAAAAAAATAAAATAAAAAGCTAAACCTAAACATAAACATAAAAAAATAAAACCTAAACCTAAAAAATGAAATAAAAATAAAACTCAAATAAAAAGTAAACCTAAAACTAAACCTAAAAAATAAAGAAAAATAAAAAATCTAAACTGAAATAAAGAAATTTATAATAAATAACTAAAATAAAAATAAAATAAAAAATAAAAAAACAAACAAAAGAATTAATAAATAAACTAAATAAACCTAAACCTACCGGTTTACTTAATTTTTTTTAAAAAAACTCTGAACCCTAAATCCTAAACCCTAAATGCTAAACCTAAACCCTAAAACTAAACCTGAACTTACAACACTAAACCTATAATCCTAAATCCTATACCCTAAATCCTGAAGCCTGAAAACCTTAAACTCTAATGCCTAAAAATCCCAAAACCCTAAACCCAAAACCCTAACCCTAACCCTAAACCCTAAACCCTAAAAACATTAACCCTATAACCCTAAAACCCTAAACCCTAAACCCTAAACCCTAGTTGTGTTGATTTTTATGAAAGGTTGTGAAATACAAAGTTGGTGCTCCTGTCCGTGTTGGTCTTATTGCACCTAGTGGTTCCTCCAGAACACCCCTGATCCTTCAACTTCTTCTTCTAAGTTCTCAACATCCTAACTAAGATCAGTATGGGTATTGTTGAAATTATCACCCCGATTAAAGTAATAAAAAAGGTGATAAGGTGGTATCATTAGAGGCTGCACTCCTCGCTAAGCTACAGATTAGGCCATTCTCTTATGGCCTTGTCATCCAGTCTGTGTATGATGATGGATCGGTGTTTAGTCCTGAGGTACTTGACCTCACTAAACATGATCTCATAGAGAACTTTTTGATATGCTTCTCAATGATCACTTCTCTCTAATTAGCCCCCTTTTATCACACCCTTGGTGCAGTGCCCCACATGTTCATCAATGCTTACAAGAATGTCCTCTCAATCAGGATTTCCCCTAATTACACATACCCATAGGCTGAGAAGGTTAAGGAGTATTTGAAAGATCCTAGTAAATTTGTTGTGGCTATTGCACCTAATGCTTCTGGTACTCTTACTGCTGCTATGGCTCCAACTACTGTAGTGGGAGAGAAGAAGGAAGAGCCTACTGAGGAATCTGATGATGATATGGGATTCAGCTTCTTGATTAAGATTTGTTGGCCTTCTATCAAATAAAATTTTATTGTCTCTGGGAGTTAAATTATTTTGTGAAATACTATTTTTGTGAATTTTTGAATTGCATTTTATTTTATCCTATTTTATTAGTTGTTAGAGGATAATGTCTTGTTTGATTTGGTAATTTCTTGTTTGTTATGAAATCATTTGATTTTAAAAAAAATAACCCCAAACCCAAAACTCTAAACTTAAACCTAAAGTAACTAAATAAACTAAAAAATAAACCTAAACACTAAAACCAAATAAACCTAAACCAAAACCCTAAGAATGGGAAGAACATTGACAGAACATCACCACAACCAGTTCAGCTTAGATCTGTGGAGGTGAAGGCGGAGGTGGCGTTATCGCAAAGGGGTGGGGGGATCTGAGGTGCTAGTGGATTGAGGTGGTGGTTGAGCGGTGGTTATGGAGGAGGACGAGCAGAGGTTACAACCATGGTGGTGGTGGAGAGATAAGGATATGATGGTGGATCCACTGAGAGGTCGTGGTGTTATGGGAACTGAGAAATTGAAGAATGGCCGACCAACTATCGCTTATGGAACTGTGTTTTACAGTAGAGACAGTTCTAGTTTTCTAGGGTTTTTGATTTGCTTTATGCGTGCTCATTTTTTATCTATGTCGTCACTTGTGCCTTAGAGAACTTGGTGTGTTACTTGGTTGATGAAATTGAAAAGAAGAAATGTTGAATTTGAACTAATTCTCTTTAAAAAAAACCAAAACCCTAAACCCTAGCATGAACCCTAAACCTAAAACCTAAATCATAAACCCTAAACCCTAAGCCTTAAACCCTAAAACCATAAACCCCAAACCCCAAACTATAAACCCTAAACCCTAAATCCTAAACCCTAACCCCTAACCCTAAACCATAAATCCTAAAACCCTAAACTCTAAAACCATAAACCCTAAACCCTAAACCCTAAAAGCTAAACCCTAAACCCTAAAACCTAAAAACCAAAACCTAAACTAAATAAAACCTAAAACAAATTAATAAAAAAAACCTAAACCTAAATAAAATAAAAAAATAAAAAAAATAAAAACCTAAACTAAAACCTCAACCTAAACGTAAAAATAAAATAAACCTAAAAGTAAAATAAATAAAACCTAAACTAAATTAAAAATAAAATAAACCTAAGAAAAATGTAAATAAAATAAAACTAAACATAAAATAAAAAATAAAAACTAAAATAAAATAAAATAAAGTAAAAAAACCTAAACCTAAAAAATAAACCTAAAAAATAAATAAAAAAGAAAACCTAAACCCTAAACTAAAAAAAAAAAACTAAACCTAAAATAAATAAAAATAAACAAAATAAAATAAACCTAAACCTAAACTAAAATAAAGTAAACAAAAATAAATAAAACCTAAACCTAAACCTACACTTAAACATAAACTAAATAAAATAAAATAAATTAAAAATAAACCTAAACCTAAACTAAAAAGTAAAACCTAAAAATAAAGCTAAAATTAAAACCTAAAACCTAAACCTAAAAAAATAAAATAAAAATCTAAACATAAACCTAAAAATGAAAAATATTACCTAAACATTAAAAAAAATAATAATAAAAATAAACTAAAAAATAAACCAAAACCTAAACCTAAACCTATAAAACAAACTAAAATAAATAAACCTAAAATAAGTAAACTAAACTAAATAAAAATAAAAATAAACTTGAAGAAAAATAATAAAATAAACTACAATAAATAAAAAAAATAAACTAAATATACATAAACCTACCACCTTACTTAATTTTAAAAAAATAAATAATAAAAAAATAAAAAAAACCCTAACCCAAAAATTAACCCTAAACCATAAACCCTAAACCCCAAATCTACAATCCTAAACCCTTAACCTTAAACCCTAAAACCCTAAACCCTAAACTGTAAGCCCTAAACCCTAAATCTTAAAACCTAAGACCACCTAAGACCTAAACCCTAAACCCTAAACCTAAAACCTAAACCTAAACCCTAAAATCCTAAATCCTAAACCTTAAACCTTAAACCCTAAACCTATAACCTTGAACCCTAAATGCTAAACCCCAAACCATAAACCCTAATCCCTAAAACCTAAACCCTAAAAACTTAAAAACTTGAACCTAAACAAAATAAAACTTAAAAATAAAATAAATAAATAAAACCTAAACATAAATAAAATAAAAACTTGAACTAAAACCTAAACCTAAACTAAACTAAACTAAACCTAAACCTAAATAATAAAATAAAAAATAAAACTAAACTAAAATAAAATAATTAAAACTAAACTAAACTAAAAAATTAAATAAACTTAAAAATAAAAACCTAAATAAAATCAAACCTAAATGTAAAATAAAAAATAAATAAATTAAAACTAAATAAAACCTAAATTTAAAAAAAAATAAACCTAAAAGTGAATAAATAATAAAACCTAAACCCTAAACTAAGAAAAACCTAAACCTAAAATAAATAAAATAAAATAAATCTAAACCTAAACTAAAATAAACTAAACTAAAATAAATAAAACCTAAACCTAAACCTAAAATAAACTAAACCTAAACCTTAAACTAAATAAAATAAACTAAACAAAAAATAAACCTAAACCTAAACTAAAAAATAAAACCTAAAAATAAACCTAAAATAAAAACATAAAACATAAACCTAAAAAAATAAAATAAAACCTAAAGCTAAACCTAAAAATAAAAAATAAAACCTAAACCTAAAAAATAAAATAAGAATAAAACTAAACTAAAAAATAAACATAAACCTAAACCTAAAGCTAAAAAATAAACTAAAATAAAACATTTTAACTATAATAAATAAACATGAAATAAATAAATTAAACTAAATAAAAAACCTAAATAAAAATATAAAATAAACTAAATTAACTAAATAAACTTAAACCTATCGGTTTACTTATTTTTTTTTAAAAAAACTTAAACCCTAAATGCTAAACATTAAATCCTAAACCCTAAACCCTAAAACTAACCCTAAACCCTAAACCCTAAACGTACAACCCTAAACCTAAAACCATAAACCCTAAACCATAAACCCTAAACCTTAAACCATAATCGTGACCCAAAACCCTAAATCCTAAAACCCTTAACCTTAAACCCTAAATTAACCCTTATCCCTAAACCCTAAACCCTAAAGCCTAATCTAACCCTAAACCCTAAGCTAACACTAAGACCTAAAACCTAAACCATAAAATCCCTAAACTCTAAAGTTAACCCTAAACCCTAAACCCTAAACCCAAAGACCCTAAACACTAAAACCCTAAACCCAAAAACCTAAACCCTAAAACCTAAAAACTTAAATGTAAACTAAATAAAACCTAAAAATAAAGTAAAATTAAAAAATTAGAAAAAACTAAAATAAAATAAATA
The DNA here is from genome assembly GCA_021442155.1 of Cymbidium sinense. Classification (NCBI taxonomy): domain Eukaryota; kingdom Viridiplantae; phylum Streptophyta; class Magnoliopsida; order Asparagales; family Orchidaceae; genus Cymbidium; species Cymbidium sinense. The sequence goes on from CM038215.1 coordinate 186,306,735, forward strand.
AAAACCTAAACTAAATTAAAAAATAAAACAAACCTAAGAATAAACAACCTAAATAAAAAACTATACAAAAAAATAAATAAACATAAACAAAAAATAAAATAAAATAAAAACTAAATAAAAACCTAAAATTAAAAAATAAACCTAAACAAAAACCTAAAATAAATAAAAAATAAAACACAAACCTAAACTAAAAATAAAAAGTAAACCTTAAATAAAAATAAAATAAACCTAAACATAAACTTAAATAAACTAAACTAAAATAAATAAAACCTAAACCTAAACTTAAAATAAACTAATCCTAAATCCTAAACTAAATAAAATAAATTCGATTAAATGTAAACCTAAACCTAAACTAAAAAAATAAAACTTAAACCTAAAAAAAAAAATAAAAAAAAATCTAAACCTAGACATAAAAATAAAAAATAAAACCTCAACCTAAAAAATAAAATAAAATTAAAATTAAACTAAAAAAATAAAGATAAAATAAATAAACTAATTTAAAAAAACTAAACTTAAAAAAATAAACCTAAAATAAATAAACTAAATTAAAAAAATTAAAATAAACTAAAATAAATATAAAATAAACTAAATAAACCTAAACCTAAAGGTTTACTTAAATTTAAAAGAAAAACCCTAAACCCAAAACCCTAAACCCTAAATCTTTAACCCTAAATCTTAAACCCTAAACATAAAACTAACCCTAAATCCTAAACCCTAAACCTACAACCCTAAACCATAAACCCTAAACCCTAAAATCCTAAACCCCAAACCCAAAACATTAAACCCTAAATCTTAAACCCTAAACCCTAAACCTTAAACCTACAACCCTAAACCCTAAAAAACTCAAACCCTAAACCCTAAACCATAAACCATAAAAATCCCAAACCCTAAACCATAAACCCTTAAATCATATACACTAAAATCCTAAACCCTACACCCTAACACATAAATCCTAAACCCTAAATGCTAAACCCCAAAACCTAAACCTAACCTAAACTAAACTAAACACCAAACCCTAAAACTAAACCTAAAGTGACTAAATAAATTTAAAAATAAACTAAACCCTAAAACTAATAAACCTAAACCTAAACCTAAACCTACGAATGGGCGTAACCTGACGAGGAACATCACACAACCACTAGTCTAGACTGAGCCGCCGGTGGATATGGAGGTGGTGGTTATGGAGGCCGAGGAGCCGAGGTTATAGCCATGGTGGTATGAGGGGAAATCGGATGACCTAGTTATGGGTTTTTTTATCACTATGAGCTCATTTTTTATCTATGTTGCCCATGTCTTAAAGAAATTGGTGGGTTACCTGATTAATGAAATCAAAAAGAAGAAATGTTGAATATGAATTTATTCTCTGTTAAAAAAAATCAAAAACCCTAAACCCTAAATTAAAACTAGAACCCTAAACCTAAAACATAAACCATAAACCTTAAACCCACAACCCTAAAACCTAAAAATAAAAAAATAAAAAAACCCTAACCCTAAACCCTAAATGCTATACCTAACACTAAACCCTAAACCCTAAACCTACAACCTTAAACCCTAAACCCTAAACACTAAACCCTAAAACACTAAACCCCAAACCCTAAACCCTAAACCCTAAGCCCTAAACCATAAAAATCCAAAACCCTAAAGCCTAAACACTAAACCCTAAATCCTAAACCCTAAACCCTAACCGTAAACCCTAAACTGTAAAACCCCAAACCCTTAAACCTTGAGCCCTAACCTTAAACCTACACACTAAACCCTAAACCTTAAAAACCTAAAAGCCTAAACTTAAACTAAATAGAAACCTAAAAATAAAATAAATAAAAAGGCCTAAACCTAAATAAAATTAATAAAATAAAATAAAATAAATAATAAACCTAAATAAACCTAAACATAAAACCTAAATCTAAACTTAAAAATTAAAAAAAATATAAAATAAAAATAAAACAAAATAAAAACCTAAACAAATAAATACTAATAAAAAATAAAAATAAATAAACCTAAAAAAATAAAATAAAATAATAAAACCTAAACCTAAAAATAAACCTAAAATTAAAATAATTAAACCTTAACTTTAAACTCAAAAAAAACTTAAACCTAAAATAAATAAAATAAAATAAACCTAAACCTAAACAAAAATAAACTAAAATAAAATAAATAAAACCTAAACCTAAACCTAAAATAAATTAAACCTAAACCCTAAAGTAAATAAAATAAAATAAACTAATTTAAAATATAAACATAAACCTAAACCTAAACCTAAAAAATTAAACTAAAATAAATAAATATAAAAAAACCTAAAGAAAAATAAAAAATAAAATAAACTAAAATAAAGAAAAAATAAACTAAATAAACTAAAAATAACCTAAACCTACTAGCTTACTTAATTTTTTTTTAAAAAAACCCTATACCCTAGACCATAAATCCAAAACACTAAACCATAAAACTAACCCTAAACCATGAACCCTAAACCTACAACTATAAACCCTAAACCATAGATCCTAAATCTTAAAAAACCCTAAACCCTAAACCCTAAACACTAAATTAACACTTAAATCCTAAACCCTAACCCAAAACCCTAAAACCCTAAATCTTAAATTAACCCTAAATCATAAACCAAACCTAAAAATCCCTAAACCCTAAACTAACCCTAAACCCTAAGCTAACCCTAAATGCTTAAAACCTTAAATCCTAAAGCCTAATCATGAAACCCTAAACCCTAAATTCTAAACCCCAAACTTTAACCCTAAATCCTACACCCTAAAACCCTAAACCCTAAACCCTAAACCTTAAACTGTAAAAACCTAAAAACCTAAACTTGAAGAAAATAAACCCTTAAAAAAATTAATAGAAAAATGAAACCTATATAGAATTAAAAATTTTAATTAAATTAGAACCTAAACTAAAACTTAAACATAGACCTAAAAGAAAAATAAAATAATATTAAATTAAATAAAATAAATAATAACCTAAACTAAACTAAAAAAAAACCTATGAATAAAAAATAAATAAAATAAACCTAAAAAAAATTAAATAAAAGCCTAAACCCAAAAAAACAAACCTAAAAATAAATATAAAAATAAAACCCAAACACTAAACTAAAAATAAAAACTAAACCTAGAATAAAAATAAAATAAAACTAAACCTAAACTAAAATAAATTAAACTAAAATAATTTAAACCTAAACTTAAACTCAAAATAAACTAAACCTAAATCCTAAACCAAAAAAAAAACTAAAAGTAAACCTAAACTTAAACAAAAAAATAAAACCTAAAAATAAACCTAAAATTAAAAGCTAAGACCTAAACCTGAAACTCTGAAATGCTGAAAACCTAAAGAGAAACTAAATAAAACCTAAAATTAAAATAAAAAATAAACCTAAACCAAAATAAAATGGAAAAAAAATAAAATAAAAACATAAATTAAAGCCTAATCCTAAAAAGAAAAAAATACAACTAAACTAAAATAAAATAAATAAAAACCTAAACTAAACTAAAACTATAAAAAACCTAAATAAAAAAATAAAACTTGAAATAAAAAAATAAACATAAAATAAAATAAAAACTAAATAAAAATCTAAACCTAAAAAATAAACCTAAAAAAATAAAAAATAAAACCTATACCCTAAACAAAAAAAAATGTAAACCTAAAATAACAATAATATAAACCTAAACCTAAACTAAGATAATCTAAACTAAAATAAATAAAACTACAATAAACTTTAAGTAAATCTAAGCCTGAAAAAAAACATAAGCTAAATCCTGAACTAAATAACATAAAATAAACTCAATGTAAACCTAAACCTAAACTAAAAAATTAAGCCTAAAAATAAACCTAAAATAAAAACCTAAAACCTAAACCCTAAACCTTAAAAAGAAAATAAAATAAAAAATAAAAACTAAACTAAAATAAAATAAATAAAAACCTAAACTAAACCAAAATAAAAAATAAAATAAAAATCTAAAATAAAAATAAAATAAATGTAAAATAAAATAAAATAAAAACTAAATAAAAACCTAAACCTAAAAAATAATCCTCAAAATACAACATAAAACTAAAAAAATAAAACCTAAACCCTAAACTAAAAATAAAAATAAAACTAAATAACAATAATATAAACCTAAACCTAAAAATAAGATAAACTAAACTAAAATAAATAAAACCTAAATTAAACTAAAACTAAACCTCAACCTAAACTAAATAAATTAAAATAAAATAAATTAAACTAAAAATAAACCTAAACCTAAACTAAAAAATTATACCTAAAAATAAAACTAAAGCAAAAACCTAAAAACTAATCCTAAAAAAATAAAATGAAAACCTAAATGTAATCATGAAAATAAAAAATAAAATCTAAACCTAAAAAATAAATTAAAAATAAACTGAACTAAAAAATTAACCTAAACCTAAAAAATAACTAAAATAAATAAACCTAAAATAAATAAACTAAACTAAATAAAAATCAAAATAAACCTAAATTATAAAAATAAACAAAAATAAATAAAAAATAATCTCTAAATAAACCTAAACCTATGAGTTTACTTTACTCTAAATAAAAATAAACCTAAACCTATAAAAATAAAAATAAACCTAAACTCTAAATAAATTTTAAAAATTAAAAATAAATTAAAAAACTCTAAACCCTAAACCCAATACCCTAAAATCTATAACCCGAAATCCTAAAACCTAAACCCTAAACCATAAACTCTAAACCCTAAACCCTAAACCCTAAACACTAAACCCTAAAATCTACAACCCTAAACCCTAAAACCTAAATCCAAATCCTAAAGCTTAAACCTTAAACCCTAAATAATAAAAACCTAAAAACCTAAACCTAAACTAAATAAAACCTAAAAAAGAAAATATATAAAAGAACGTAAATTAAGTAAATTAAAAAAATAAAATAAAATAAAAATAAAACTATAAAATAAAAAACTAAACATAAACTTAAACTTAAAATAAAATAAAATAAAAAATAAAAAACTAAACTAAACTATAAAATAAAATAAAGCTAAAAATAAAAATCTAAATAAAATAAAAATAAATGTAAAATAAAAATAAAATAAACCTAAAATAAAATAAAATAAAAACTAAATAAAAACCTAAACCTAAAAATAAATATAAAATAAAACCCAAATTCTAAACTAAAAACAAAAACTAAACCTAAATTGAAAATAAAATAAACAAAATAACATAAATGTAAACCTAAACTAAAATATATAAAACCTAAACCTAAAATAAACTAAACCTAAACCCTAAAGTAAATAAAATAAAATAATCTAAAAATAAAACTAAACATAAACTAAAAAATAAAACCTAAAAATAAACCTAAAATAATAACCTCAAACCTAAACCTAAAAAAATAAAATAAAAACTTAAACCTAAACCTAAAAATAAAAAGTAAAATGAAACTTAAAAATTAAAATAAAAATAAAACTAAACCAACAAATAAACATAAACCTACGCCTAAACCTAAAAAATAAACTAAAATAAATAAATATAAAAAATAAACCTAAAGAAAAATAAAAAATTGAATAAACTAAAATAAATAAAAAATAAACTAAAAAAATCCTAAACCTACCAGTTTACTTAATTTTAAAAAAAACCCTAAACTCTAAATCCAAAACCCTAAACCCTAACCCTAAACCCTAAAACTAACCCTAAACCTTGAACCCTAAAACTACAACCCCTAACCTACAACCCAAAACCCTAAACCTAGAAAACCCTAAACCCTAAATCATAATATTAAACCCTAAATTAACCCTAAACCATAAACCCTTAACCCTAAAAACCCTAAGACCTTATCCGTAAACTAACCTAAACCCTAAGCTAACCCTAAACCCTAAAACTGTAAACCCTAAAGCCTAAACACTAAACCCTAAACCCTAAACCCTAAACCCTAACCCAAAACTCTAAACCCTAAAACCCTAAACCTTAAAACCCTAAATGCTAAACCCTAAACCCTAAACCCTAAACCAGTAAAAACCTAAAAATTTAAAGCTAAAGTAAATATAACCTAAAAATAAAATAAACAAAAAAACCAAAATCGAAATAAAATAAAATAATAAAATTAAATAAAACATAAACTAAACTAAAAATATATATAGAATAAACTTAAGAATAAAAAACTTGAATAAATAAAACTAAACGTAAAATTAAATTAAAATAAACCTAAATAAAACAAAAATAAAACTAAATAAAACCTTAAACCTAAAAAATAAACCTAAAAGATAAAACCTAGAAATAAACAAACCCAAACCCCAAACTAAAAATATAAACTAAACCTAAAATATAAATAAAATACACCAAATAAAATAATCCTAAACCTAAACTAAAATAAAATAAAATAAAATAATTAAAACCTAAACCTAAACAAAAAATAAACTAAACCTAAATCTTAAACTAAATAAAATAAAATAAACTAAAAGTAAACCTAAACCTAAACTAAGAAATAAAACCTAAAAATAAACCTAAATTAAAACTAAAACCAAAGCCCTAAACCACAAACCCTAAAAAGCTAAAATCCTAAACCAAAACTCAATAAACCTAAAAGTAAAATAAATAAATAAACCTAAACCAAAATAAAATGAAAAAAATAAAATAAAATAAAACATAAACTAAAACCTAAACCTAAAAATATAATAAAATAAAAAATAAAAATTAAACTAAAATAAAATAAATAAAAACCTAAACTAAACTAAAAAATAAAAACTTATATAAAAAAATAAATCAAAAATATAAAAAGACCTAAAATAAAATAAAATAAAAAATAAATAAAAACATAAACCCATAAAATATACCTACAAATAAATAAAAAATAAAACCTTAATCCTAAACTTAAAAAAAACTAAATCTAAAATAACAATAATATAAAACTAATCCTAAACTAAGATGAACTAAACTAAATTAAATAAAACCTAAGCCTAAACCTCAAATAAACCTAAACCAAATAAAATAAAATGTACTATAAATAAACCTGAACCTAAAATAAAAAATAATACATAAAATAAAACAAAAATAAAAACTTAAAACCTAAACCTTAAAAAATAAAATAAAAACCTAATCCTAATCCTAAAAATAAAAAAAAACCTAAACCTAAAAAAATAAAATAAAATATAACAAAAAAATAAAAAAGTAAACCTAAACCTAAAAAATAAAATAAATAAACTAAACTAAATTAAAAATAAACCTAAGTAAAAATAAAAAATAAAATAAACTGAAATAAATAATAAATAAACTAAATAATCATAAACCTATGAGTTTACTTAATTTAAAAAAAATAAAACAATTTAAAAAAATAAATACAAATAAAAAAACCCTAAACCCTAAACCCTAAACCCTAAAATCTACAACCCTAAACCCTAAAACCTAAACCCCAAACCCTAAACCCTAAACCCTAAAATATATAATACTAAACCCTAAAACCTAAATCCTAAACCCTAAACCCTAAACGCTAAACCCTTAAACATAAACCCTAAACCCTAAAAACCTAAAAACCTAAACCTAAACAAAATAAAACCTAAAAATAAAATAAATAAGAAAAAATAAACCTAAATAAAATAAAATAATAAAATAAATTGAAAGTTAAAATAAAATCTAAATCTAAATCTAAACCTAAACCTAAAAATAAAATAACATAAAAAATAAAAAAACTTAAATAAAATTAAATAAATAAAAACCTAAACTAAACTATAAAATAAAATAGACCTAAAAATAAAAAACATAAATAAAATAAAAATAAACATAAAATAAAAATAAAATAAAATAAAATAAAATAAAATAAAAACTAAATAAAAACCTAAACCTAAAAATAAATAAAAAATAAAACCCAAATCCTATACTAAAAATAGAACTAAACCAAAAATAAAAATAAAATAAACATAAACCTAAACTAAAATAAGCTAATCTAAAATAAATAAAACCTAAACTTAAACCTAAAATAAACTAAACCTAAACCCTAAACTAAGTAAACTAAAAGAAACCTAAACCTAAACTAAAAAAATAAAACCTCAAAATAAACCTAAAATGAAAACCTAAAACCTAAATAAAAACATAAACCTAAACCTCAAAATAAAAAAAAATTAAACTAAACACAAAAATAAACATAAACCTAAGCCTCAACCTGAAAAATAAATTAAAATAAAAAACCTAAACTAAAATAAATAAAACTAAAATAAATAAACCTAAAATAAATAAATTGAACTAATTATAAACTAAAAATAAACTTAAATATAAATAAAAAATAAAATAAATTAAAATAAATAAAAAATAAAATAAATAAACTTAAATGTACTGGTTTACTTAATTTTTTTTTTAAAAATCCCTAAACCCTAAACCCTAAAACTAACCCTAAACCCAAAATCCTAAACCTACAACCGTGAACCCTAAACCTTAAACCCTAAATGCTAAACTAACCATAAACCTTAAACCCTAAACCCTAAACCCTAACCTTAACCCTAATCCCTAAACCCGAAAATCCAAAATCATAAAGCCTAAACCCTAAACTTCTAAAAACCCTAAACCTTAAAGCCTAAACCCTAAACTAACCCTAAACCCTAAGCTAACCCTAAACCATAAACCATAAACAATAAAAACCTTAAACCATAAAGCCTAAACACTAAACCCTAAACCCTAAACTCTAAACCCTAACCCTAAACCCTAAACCCTAAAACCTTAAACCATAAACCCTAAATCCTACAAACCTAAAAACCTAAACCTAAACTAAATAAAACCTAAAAATAAAATAAAGAAAAAATTAAACCTAAATAAAATTAAAAAATAAAATCAAATAAAAACATAAATTAAAACCTAAACTAAACTTAAAAATAAAATAAAATAAAATAAAAATAACCTAAGATAAAATAAAGAAAAACCAAAACTAAACTAAAAAAAAATAAACCTAAGAATAAAAAACCTTAAAAAAATAAAAACTAAACATAAAATAAAAATAAAATAAACCTAAAATAAAATATAGTAAAAACCTAAACCTAAAAAATAAACCTAAAAAAAATAAATAAAAATAAATCTTAAACCCTAAACTAAAAGAAAAAAATGTTAAACTAAAATATAAACAAAATTAAATAAACATAAACCTAAATTAAAATAAACTAAACTAAAATAAAAAAACCTAAACCTAAACCTAAAATAAACTAAACTTAAACCTAAACCTAAACCTAAACTAAATAAAATAAAATAAACTAAAAATAAACCTAAACCTAAAAATAAACCTAAAATAAAACCTAAAAATAAACCTAAAATAAAACCTAAAACCTAAATCTAAAAAAATATTATAAAAACCTAAACCTAACTCAAAATAAAAAATAAAACTTGAACCTAAAAAAAATAAAAAAAACTCAACTAAAAAATAAACTTAAACTTAAACCTCAACCTAAAAAATAAACTAAAATAAAAAAAATTAAACTAAGTAATAATAAAAAATAAACCTAAATAAAAATTAAAAATAAAATAAACTAAAAAAATAAAAAATAAACTAAATGAACCTAAACTTATCGATTTACTTAATTTAAAAAAACCCTAAACCCTAAATACGAAACCCTAAACCATAATCCCAAAAAGTAACCCTAAACCCCTAAACCTACAACCCTAAACACTAAGCCCTAAAAAACCCTAAATCCTAAATCCTAAACCGTAATCCTAAACCCTAAAATCTTAAACCTTAAACCCAAACCCTAAACCCTAAATCATAAACCTAAACCTAAAGTAACTAAATAAATTAAAAAATAAACATAAATCCTAAAATCTAATAAACCTAAACATAAACCTAAACTTTCAGAATATGTAGAACCTTGACTGCAAGAACATCACGGTCAACCAGGCTCAGTCTAGATCTGGCTATGGAGGCGAAGGAGGAGGAGGATATTATTGCTGTGGCAGTGGGGGATCTGGAGGTGTTGGTGGATATTGAGGTGGTGGTCAGAGTAGTGGTGGCTATGGAGGCGGGACTAGCGATGTAGCAGCCGGTGGTGCTGAGGTAGATCGGGATATGATGGCAAATCCAGCTACTCAAGAGGTCAGGGTGGTTCTGATAGGAACTGGAGAAATTGAAGAATGGCTGATCTGATCTACTGCTTATGGAACTCTATCTTTATGAATAAAGATGGTTCTAGTTATCTAAGATTTTTGATTTACTCTATGCATGATAATTTTTGATCTATGTCATCACTTGTGTCTTAGAAAACTTGGTGTGTTACTAGATTGATGAAATAAAAAGAAGAAATGTTGAATCTTAATTTGATCTCTGTTATAAAAAAAACCAAATTCCCTAAAACATGAACCCTAAGCCTAAATCATAAAACCTAAACCCAAAATCCTAAACCCTGAAATCCCTAAACCCTAAACTCTAAACCCTAAAATCCCTAAATTAAACCTTAAACCCTAAAATTCTAAACCCTAAACCCTAAACTCTAAACCCTAAACCCTAAACCCTAAACACTAAACCCTAAACCCTAAACCCTAAAAAATCTAAAAACCTAAAACCCAAACCTAAACTAAATAAAACCTAAAAATAAATTAAAATAAAAATAAAAATAAACTAAAATAAAATAAAGAAAAACCTAAACTAAACTAAAAAATAAAATAAATAAAATAAAATAAAAACTAAACCTAAAATAAAAATAAAATAAACCTAAAATAAAAAAAATATACAAACTAAATAAAAACCTAAACCTAAAAAATAAACCCAAAAATAAATCCTAAAAATAAATAAAAAATAAAACCTAAACTTGAAAATAAAAAACTAAACCTAAAATAAAAAAATAAACCTAAAATAAATAAACTAAACTAAATGAAAATAAAAAATAAACCTAAATAAAAATAAATTAATTAAAATAAACTCAAATAAATAAAAGATAAACTAAATAAACTAAATAACCTAAACCTATCGCTTTACTTAATTTTATAAAAAAAACCCTAAACCTTAAATCCTAAACTCTAAACCCTAAACCTTAAAGCTACAACCCTAAACCTACAACCCTAAACCTACAACGCTAAACTTGAAACCCTAAATCATAATACCCATAACCCTAAACCCTAAACACTAAAATATACAACCCTAAACCCTAAACCCAACCTATAAACCCCAAAAACCACAAACTGAATGAGCGACCTTGACGGCAGATCACCATCAATCCCGTCATGGTGGTGGTAAGGTGGAGGTGGTGGTTATCACAGTGGTGGTGGGGGATCTTGAGGTGATGGTGGATATGGAGGTGGTGGTCGGAGCAGTGGTGGTTATGGAGGCAGGAGGAGTGACGGAGGTTACAGCCGTGGTGGTGGAAGAGGGAGAGATCGGGGATACGATGGCAGATCCTGGTACTTGAGAGGCTAGGGTGGTTCAGATGGGAACTGGAGAAATTGAAGAATGGCCAATCTGATCTGCTACTTATGAAACTATATCTTTATAATAGAGAGGGCTCTACTTATCTACAATTTTTGTGCTCTATGGGTGCTCATTTTTTATCTATGTCATCGCTTCTGTCTTAGAAAACTTAGGGTACTACTTGGTTGATGAAATTGAAAAGAAGAAATGTTGAATATGAATTTCTTTTCTATTTAAAAAAAACCTTAAACCCTAAACCCTAAAACTAAAACTTAAACCTAAAACCTAAACCCTAAACCAACCCTAAACCTAAACCTAAACCCCAAACCCTAAACCCTAAACCCTAAACTCTAAACCAAACCCTAAAACTAAAACTAAAACCTAAAAAAAATAAAACCTAAAAATAAAATAAATAAAAAAGCCTAAACCAAAATAAAATAAAAAATAAAAAATAAATAAAAACATAAACTAAAACGTAAACCTAAACCTAAAAAGTGAATAAAATAAAAACTAAAAACTAAAATAAAATAAAATAAAACAAAAAAAAACTAAAAATAAAACCAATAAATAAATAAAATATAATAATATAAAACTTAATAAATAAACCTAAAATACACCTAAAAATAATACCTAAATAAATAAAATAAAATTTAAAATAAACTAAAAAAGAAAACCTAAACTTAAAATAAAAAATAAAATAAAGAAAATAAAATAAACCTAAATAAAATAAAATAAAATAAATAAAACCTAAACCTAACCTAAAATAAACTAAACCAAACTACCAAAAATAAATAAAATAAAATAATTAAACCCTAAAGAAAAACTAAAATAAAACTTAAAACCTAAACCTAAAATAAAATAAAACTAAACCTAAAAAAATAAAATAAAATAAAATAAAACTCAACTAAAACTAAACTCAAACCTAAAATAAACTAAAATAAAAAAAAATCTAAACTAAATAAAAAAATCTAAACTAAAATAAATAAACTAAAATAAATAAATTGAACTAAATAAAAAACCTAAATTAAAAAATAAATAAAACTAAATAAACCTAAACCTATCAGTTTACTTAATTTAGAAAAAAACTTAAACTCTAAATCCTAAACCCTGAACCCTAAACCCTAAAATAAAACCCTAACCCCACTAAACCCTAAAACTAAACCACAACCCAAACCCTAAACCTAAAATAAAATCATAAACCTAAACCCTAACCTAAAACCTAAAACCTTAAATATAAACCTTGAACCCAAAACCCTAACCCTAAACCCTAAACCCAAAACTAAATCTTAACCAACCTAAACCCTCTATTAACCCTAAACCCTAAACCCTAAAAATGTGGAGAACCTTGATGGCAGGAACATCACTTTCAACTAGGGTCAGTCTAAATCTAGCGAGGAGGAGAAGGCAGAGGTGGCAATTATCATAGTGGTGGTGGGGGATCTAGTGATACTATTAGATATGGAGGTGGTGGTGAGCGTGTGGTGGTTATGGGTGGGAGTGGAGAGGTTATAGTTACATGTTGGTGAGGGAGAGATCAGGATATGATGGTGGATCGCCACTGAGAAAGGGAGGTTTTGATGAGAACTAGAGAAATTGAAGAACTGTCAATCTGATTTACTACTTATGGAGCTTCGTCTTTACAGTAGAGATGGTTGTAGTTATCTAGGGTTTTTGATTTGCTCTATGCGTGCTCATTTTTTATCTATCTCATCACTTGTGTCTTCAAAACTTGGTGTGTTTCTTGGTTGATGAAATCAAAAAGTAAAATTATTGAACATGAATTTATTCTCTCTATTAAAAGAAAACATTAAACCCTAAACCCTAAACCCTAAAATAAAACTTAAACCCTAAACCTAAAACCTAAATCATAAACCTTAAACCCTAAACCTTAAAACCTTAAATGCTAAACCCACAAACTAAACCTAAACCCTAAACCTAATCCTTAAACCCTAATCCCTAAAACCTAACCCTAAACCCTAAAATCATTAACAAACCCTAAAACCTACACAACCCTAAACCCCAAAACTAAGCCCTAAACCCTAAACCTAAATAAATAAACCTAAAACCCTAAACTCTAAACCTTAAACCAACCTAAACCTAAACCATGAATAAAGATGTCATTAGGGTAGATCTAAAGAATGACCTAATCTTAACATAGTTATGGTAGCTAAAGAAAATGTCTTCAGAGACTTTCACTTGACTATTAGAGACTTAAATACCCTAAACCCTCTAAATCATATTACCATATATTATAGTATATGTAGCATCATATATTTGAGCATGTAGTGATGTGTTTTTGGATGTTATAAGATGTTTTGAAATGTTTTAGTATATTATGGTATTATATGCCCAATAGTCTATATTAATATAAATCATAAAATATTGATTTAATAAATTTGATGATAAAATTTATTAAATTTGAAGTGGAATTAGGTTATAGTACCAAAGGTGTATGCCACTTGTAGTAAAAAGTAAGATTTTATGTTCAAAATAAATATTATATGTTGTAGCATAGTATATCATCATATATCGTAATATATTTCTACATTTTAAATTCTTAGTATTATACAATCATGCATACTACACTAGCAATTTATAAAATATTGATTTAGCTTTAAAATGGTGGAATTTGGCCAAATTCATAATAGCTAAAGCATGGCATCATAATGTACTATTTCAATTTAAAATATGCAAGTGATATGACTAAAATATATAGTTTTTTATTGTTTAGACTAATTTTATGATTTTTTTTATCTTAACCAATCCCTTATGATGTGATATGCAATATAATATAATATAATATGTTATAGGGTATTATAATATAGGATGCTATAACGTAGTGTAGCATCATGCATTATAGCATACTATTGCATATTACTACTTGTTGTTTAGCAAATTTGAGTTTGTTATAGTATGATGTAGTCGAGTTCATACTAGTATAATTCATTAAAATATTGATTTATAGGATGAGATGATGGGATTTGGCCAAATGGATTTGGCCAAATTTAAGGTAAGCTTTAGGGAACATCATTGGGGGTGTGCTATGTTGTGTCATTTAATCAAAAGAATTGAATTTTGCATCCAAAATAAATGTTCATTTTTTTTTTATAAATTTTTTGGTTAAAGTGATTCATTTTGAGGAGTAATGTAAGATAATATATAATATGAAAGTGTATTAAAATATAATGTACATAATAAAATAACTTCATATATATATGAATGTGGTGGTGTGTTACTAAATGTTATTGTACATTTTAGTATGTTTTACTTTTGTTATAATACATTGGGTCAAAACTCACAAAAGTGTTAATTTGAAGGTTGTGATGGAAGAATTTTGCCAAATTCATGGCACACACCAAGAAGAAACACTAAAATTATGCTATTTTGCACCATTTATAATAGAAAATTAACAATTTTACATCCAAAATGAACATTATTCATATTTTGAGAAAATTTAGTTATTTATTCCTTTGAAGTGATTCTAATGAGGTGTAATGTTAGACAATATATTATATTATAGCAAATTATAATATATCATCATATATTATAATATAATATAGTGTGTTAATTCACACTAAATTATGTTTAGCATGATATTGTATATTTAGTTTGAGCTTGCACCATCATAAATCATAAAATATTGATTACAATGTTAAGATGATGTAATTTGAACATATACATTGTTAGGCTTTTGGTTGAAGTATTAAAGGTGTGCATAAGAGAAGAAATAAGATTTGATGAGAATTCCATGTCAAGGACATGGAGGGAGATCCGCTAGGGGATCACACATGCATTGGACATGATATGTAAAGGGTCTATATCGAGGGCATAGAAGAAGAAAATCTGCTAGGGATAAGGTTTGAATTTAATTTGATTATATGATTTGTGGAAAGAAGATCTGCTGGGTATAAAAATTTATAATCCACCAAAGATTAAGATCGAATCACTTTAATTTATTTTATTTTAGTTGATGATGAGGCATATCTGGTAGAGATATGGCTCAAGTCTACTGGGGATCAGATATATGAACCGTTCACTAGGGAAGCAGCTTCAGGCTATCCACTGGGGATTGGGATTTGAGTTTGATTTCATAGATTTGTTTGGGGATGTATCCCAGGAATAAGAGTTTGGTTGGATTTTTTTGATTAGCTCTGGGGAGTTGGTTTAATTTGGCTCCAGGGAGGTTGGTTTTGAATTTGATTTGTTTGCTTGACTTTTTTATATATGATTTGGGGTGCCACTGGGGAGAATGATGTGATTTAACTCCACTAGGAAAAATCATATTGGGTTTAATTTTATCTGAGTTAATTCATGGACCTTGTTGGTGTGCAATGGACCCACTAAGAAAGGACTATATTAGCCTTAGCCTACCTAAGGTTTACAAATCCAAAAAGATAGTCTACTGGCTATGGGATAAAGCTAGCCAACCTAAGGGGTTTCCTTTCGGTGTATAATGGCTGCGAGAGGAAAAAGGCATAGCAAACTTAAATCTTCCAAAGCAAGGAACAATTACTGGGGTGACCTGTTGGATGAACAATAAATCAAACTTGACTGGGTGACTACTAAGTGAATGCAGGACTTATGTCATCTCAAAAGTAGTCGGGTTAATTTTATTTTATTTCATGTGATTTGATATGGTTTGTTTAGTTTAGTTTGCTTTTGAGGGCATGTCATGTGGGGATGTGAGCTTGATCAAATTTGATAGATTTAATTTATGGACCATGTCGTGTGTGATGGACCCGAGAAAGGGCTATATCGACTTGTCTATCTCAAATTTACAAATCCAAATGGATAGTCTCTACGTGGGGTAGAGTAGCTAATCTAAGGGGTTTTTTTTGGTGTGCAATGACTATGCTAGGAAGAAGGCTAAAGCAACAACATCTGACCTGTTGGTAGCACAACAAATCAAACCTGACTTAGGGTGACTACTGAGTGAATGTCACTAGGGACTTGTATCAACTCAAGAGTAGTCACACAATTTTTATAAGGGGTTTTGCTAACATTGCCCTAAAGATAGGATACCTGCTTGGGAAAAGGTATCGCTATGGGTGTCCTCCTAATCCACAAATGAATATATATTTTCTTTATATGTTAGCTTGGACCTTGTTGGTGTGTGAGGGACCACACTAAGAAGGGGCTTTATCAGCCTTGGCCTATCTCAGATTTACTAGACTAAAGGAGAATCTGTACATCCACAGGATGGATTCTCTAATCACAGGGGTGGTTAATAGAAAAGGGGAACTATTGAATCTAATAGTAACCCAGGTAGTATCTAAATGGGGTCATAAATGACATGATCCAAATATAATGCCCATAGGGGAGGTGCTAGTAGGGGCATTCTCCTAAGCCCTGGAAAAG
Source organism: Cymbidium sinense (assembly GCA_021442155.1). Lineage (NCBI taxonomy): Eukaryota > Viridiplantae > Streptophyta > Magnoliopsida > Asparagales > Orchidaceae > Cymbidium > Cymbidium sinense. The sequence continues at coordinate 186,323,428 of CM038215.1, forward strand.
AAAGCTTATAAGTGTACGGTGGCCAACTCAAGGAGAAAGTGTAGCAGACTTACATCTACCATGAGTGGTGTATCCTAAGGTGCGAGAACCAACCAATCTAAGGTGTATCTATCAGCATGAGTGATGTATCCATGAGCATACTGAGAACCAACCAACCTAAGGTGTCCATTGGTGTCTAATGATCAATCTAGAAGGAAAGCACGTAGGCTTACAACTGACCTAGAGAGACTACTAAGCGGGGAGGCCCGAGAAAGGACTAAACTTATTCTTGAAGAAATCAGGAGGGAAGGAGCCACTAGGGGACTTATCTTAAACCTCAAATATACTCGACCTAGTCAGTGTACAAAGGTTAATACAAGAAGAAAGCATAGCAGACTCACATCATCTTAAATGAAACCAACATGAGGTAGCTTATCGACCACACATTAAGGCTTATCAAACTAACAAAGCTCACATCAGTGTGTAGTGGCCATGTAAGGAAGGAAAGCTTATCAGACTTACATCCTCGAAAGCAAGAAGACTGGTGACACACTTGTAGCATATTACCTGACCTAGAGTATATTATTGAGAGTGTCGTTGGGCATTATCTCAACTTCAGTAGCAGAGATAAAAGATATGTGTTTATTTTATATGTTTATGTGTAGTTTGTGTTCGTGTTGTGTCGATGAAGGATAAGATGCTTCTCGGGTTCCTTATATTTACCCTAAACACATCATGGTAGATTCCCAAACAAGAATACTTTCAACATGGAAGAGAACGAATTCAAAATGGAATTTTCATTAATAATAATTATTTTCAAACAAGATTCATAATATTTCTTTAAGTAGAGCCTATTGATTTGGGAATTCTCCTTATGATTAATAAAGATAAGATTCTCTTTGGTAGGCCTTCTCTATGGCAAAAGGGCCTTCCCAAGTGGGTTCAAACTTGCCTCCCATCTTATGAACGGCAATAATCAGTCTTTTTAGAACTAAAATAAGCTCTCCTACCTGAAAAGCTCTAGGACGGAGCAACTTATTGTGAGCTTGAATTATTTTAGCTTTGTACAACTTGAGATTTTGGTATGCTCGCAGTCGTCTCTCCTCCAAACCTTCAAGTTCTTCTAACCGCAACTTGGCATTTTGCTCTGTTATGATCTTGCTACCTATAGCTATTATTAGTGATGGGAGTTGAATTTCTAATGGTATAGTGGCTTCAGACCCATACACTAAGGAGAAAGGAGTATACGGAGTTGGAGTTCTATATGTGGTGAGTAGGCCCACAAGGCTTCAACTAAGTGCTCATACCACTGCGCTTATTATTGTCGAGTGTCTTCTTTATTATTTGGATGAGAGTTTTATTGAAGGCTTTTGCTAAGCTGTTTGCCCTCAGGTAGTTGATGGTAGAATATAATTGATCGAGGCAAAGTTGTTGATGTTGGGAAAAGTTGTTGTGTCTTCGGGCAAACTTGTTGATCTTGGTGCTCTTGAATGTAGTACCATTATCAGATATAATTCATCAAGGCACTTTGAACCTATATACGATATGATTCCAAAAAATCTAGAGCACATGCTAAGCTGTGACCTCTCTGAGAAAAATTATCTTTGCCCAGTTGGAAAAGTACTTAGTAGCAGCTAAGATAAACTGATGACCCTTGGAGGAAGTAAGATTAATCAGACCCACTATGTCGGTATCCCAACACTTGAATGGCCATGAGGCCAAAGGATGTACAATGTTGGGTGGTTGGTGTAGGACCACACTATGTATTTGACATTGGTGGCATCGCCTAGCCATATCCATGCAATCTTTGATCATCGATGGCCAGTAGTATCCTAGTCTCTTGATCTTAGTTTTCATCTTCAGACTAGATTGGTTGGCTCCACATAATCTTAAGTGTACCTCAGTCATGATCTTACAGGCTTCGTGCTTGTCTAAACAATGTAACCATATATGATCGAACGACTGCCGATATAAGACACCATCCACAAGAGCATAGGAAAGTGCTTTCTACTTCATCTGATGGGCTTGGGACTTCTCGTGGTAGTTTGCCTTTATTTAAGTAATCCAAGAATGGTTGCCTCCAATCTAACTCCTCATCCTTCTTGGCAATGGCAACCTCCCCTTCAAGAGAGTACTTTTTGATGAGTTCAATATCAATAAGGGATAACACTTGTCTATTTTGGACCTTTATTGATATTGACTCATCCTTGGGACATGCCAACTCCTTGACATGCATGGCTACAGGATACACTATGACATTCTCTCCTAGAGTATTCTTAAAAAAGCTAATCTTTGGATTTAGGTTAATAACTTCATGGTGTACTTATGGTGATGGAGCTTGGGCTTTATAACCTTATAAGACTCAATAATTTGGTTGATAACTAGTTTAGAATCCCCAAAGATGTTAATGTTATGGATGCTTAGAGTGACAACTAACTCAAGACTGATAATAAGAGCCTCATATTTAGCTTCGTTGTTGGTGCAAAGATTGGATAAATGATATGAGTATCTCAAAATATTACAGCCTAGAATTAAGAGATCTATTCCTACCCCTGCCTTTCCTAGAATAGTAGACTGTGGTTCTTCTCCTCTTTTTGAGGAAGCCACGCCATCAAAGTACATCTCCTAGTAGTGAATGCTAGTATCCCTAAGTTCATGATTTGTTCATTAGGGAGATCATCATTAAGTGGAGAGTCAGCAAGAAGTGGGTGTGCTGCTAAGAAATCTGCTAGTGCTTGCCCTTTCACCATAAGAAGGGGTACAAAGGTAATGTCAAAGTACGAGAGGATCATGGACCATCGTGCCAACTGTCCAAATAGATTTAGCGATTATCATTAGATACTGTAGTGGATTGATCCTAGAGATTAAGTTCACCTTATGAGGAAGCATGCAGTGCTATAGTTTTTGGGATGCAAATATTATAGCTAGGCAATGCTTCAATGAGTGGATAAATAGCCTCAAAGATGGATTAGATGATAGGTGAGGTAGTAGAGTGTGCTTTCCTTCCTTCATCATTGGGCCAACAAAGCACCAAGGGAGTCATCTAACCAAGGGCTTGCCCGAGATAGCTAGAACTAAAGATCATCGTAATGCTTAATGTCTTCAAGTGCATGCTCACACTTACCATCCCACTTAAACTTGGTATCCTTTCTAACAAATTCTGAAAATGGTTCACATCTTCCAAATAGGTTGGATATAATGTGTCTTAGATATGCCAACCACCCATGGAATGATCTGAGTTGAGTTAAACTATTAGGGGGTGACATTTCTAATATTGCCTTAATCTTCTCCGGGTCGATTTTGATTCCATGGTGTCGGATGACAAACCCAAGGAATTTCCCTAAAGCTACTCTGAATGACACTTTATGGGGTTTATTTTGAGGTTAAAATGTCTTAATTGTTCCAAAACTACTCTCAAGTTAAAGAGATGGTCTTTTTTTTCTCTACTTTTAATCACGAGATCATTGACATAACACTCGACCTAATGGTGAATGAGTTCATCAAAGATTCGAGTCATAGCCAGTTGGTATGTAGCATCGGCATTTTTAAGGCTGAAAAATATGTCCTTATAATAATAGATTTTGATCATGGGTTCTAAAAGTAGTGTTTCTTTCATCTTCGGGCCATCTTTATTTGGTTATATCCGATGAGCCATCCATGAAAGAAAAACTCATGAGATGAGGCAATGTCCACCATCGCCTGGATTGGTAAATTCATCTTTGGACATGCCTTATTTAAATCTTTAAAATTGAAGCATATGTGAATTTGGCCATTCTTTTCTTAACTAGGATGACGCTAACCATGTAGGTATCTTTAGGATGAAGCTAGCATTGACTTCATAAATGACCTATTGTTCTATGTCTAATCACATGCATCTAGGAGCTTGCTTAATAGGGTTAGTAGGCTCTATTGCTAATTTATGGATACATAGAGCCAATCCAAGCATCTCTTCATAACTCCATGCAAAGCAATCTTAAACTCAATCAATAGCATAACTAAGTCATTGGTTTCAATTTCATTCAACAAAGAACTGATGTATGTCGGGCATGGATCTTCTTCGCCTAAGTTGATTTCCTTGAACTCGTCAATGGTTGACTTGATCTCTTCTTCAAACTCGCATGCATCTTTGACTTCAAAATCATGGATCATCTAAAGTTTCTAAGCAAGCCTCCTCATATGAGTTAATGTGATTTGAAAAGAACCTATCTAAATGATTGGTGATGACTTAGCGAATTGATCATCATCGGACCTTATCAATCCTAGTCTTGATTTTGCATTTGTTCTTCCATATTCTTTGAAGTAGTTGACCTATGCTTTGACCAAGTATGTGGATTAACCCTTTCTTTGCTAAATTATGAACATGACAAGTACCAATCAAAAGGTAATTTTATTAAATCTTTATATGAATCATCCTCAAGTTCTACATCAACTTCTTGACTTGAGGATGATGCTCCCAGAAAGAACCTCTGAGTGTTTACACCTATGGATGACTTAGGGGCTTCCTTAACTACCAAACCCTTAGCTTTTTGAGAGGAAAGTGGGTTAGAGCTAAGGTTCCCAACTGATGCCTAACTATTTCACATATAGACTTGGATACACTTATGCTTTGCTTTGGAGCCTTGTCTTCATCGCTATCTGGCTCAAGTGTCACCTTCAAGGGAATCTACCAGAGAGTCAGGTGCTAACCATATAAGGCTCATCCTATGAACTAGATTCAAAGTCTATATGGATAAGAGGTGTACTCCTAGTAGTTGGGACAGATCTTTTATTAAGTGGCTTTTAAAGAGGCTTTTCACCCCTAGGATTGCCTCTAAACTGGCCTCTTCTTCTACCTGGTGGAGGTCAGGTCATTCTATCCGTATGTTCGAATGGAGTAACGAACTGTGGGTGGAATTTAATGTCAGGCTCAACTTCCTCCTCCATGTCTATTTCTACTCCCTTTTATTTTATTTTATTTTTTCTATTTTCTTTTCTTTTTCTTTTTATCTTTCCTTTTCTATCTCTTTTTTTTTTTTTATTTTTAAACTTTTTCCAAGTTTATAGAATAGACTTCTTTATTTTGAGGGATGTAGTATGCCACATCCTCATATATGCTAACCTCATGAACTGTAAATGGCTTGAGATCTCTTTTGACACAATAGACGAACCCACCTCTCACAAACTTCATACACCGATGTAGAGAGAATGGAAATATGCTGTTTTCATGTATCCATGGTTTCCCAAGCAAAGATTTAAAAGATGTATCTGAGTCTATAATGTGAAACATGGTTTCGATCTTCCAATCATCTATATCCAAGGGCAACACTATGGAGCCTCAGGCCTCTTGACCTCACTTTTGAAGCACAGATTCAATCTTCCCATCTTAGACTTAGGAGTCTTCTAGACACTAAGACTTCCCTAGTCATAAGACACTTCTAACAACTAGGTAAACACTTAACCTAAGCCTAAAGACTTAGAAGGGTTAACCATAAGATTAGGTTATGCCTTAGGGATTAGGATAATCCACCTACCTTATAACCCAAATCCAATCCATATTCAACTTCTCAAACCAAACCTCAAGTTAGATTTAAACATCAAATTCAAAATCCAAATCCAAGCCCCAATCAAAACCAAATGATTGAAGCCCATGATCAAATCCAAACTTGAAACCCTTCCTAAGCCATATGACCTATCCCATGGACTTAGCCAAATATTAATTCAAATCAATCCAAAATCAATTTATATCTTCAATCATCTTCCTAAATATAAATCAAATATACATTCAAATGATCAAAATTAAATCAAACTAAATCAAATTAAATCAAAACCCTTCCTAAGCCATATGACCTATCCCATGGACTTAGCAAAATATTAATCCAAATCAATTCAAACTCAATTAATTTTCACAAATCAAATCATATTTTCAATCATCTCTACAAATTTAAATAAATATACATTTAAATCATCAAAACTAAATCAAACCAAACCAAAATCCAAACTTAAGCCACTTGACCCAACTCCATGGACTTAGCCAAATTCTTCATTCCAAAACCCAAATTCAATTGATTTTCTCATGAATCAATCATATTCACAAATATAAATGAAATCTACAATCATCAAGCCAAACCAAAATCTACCCAAGTTAAACCAACTTAACCTTTTGACTTGAAATGTTCAAATGAACCAAAACCCATTTGAACCCAAGTCAATTGTAATTGAATTTATATATCAATCCCAAATCCATATATAAACTCAACTAAATCAAACTCAACCCAAAATTAAGCCAACTAAACCCAATTGGTCCACTTGACCCAAAGTGGCCAATTTGACCTATTTGAGCCAAGTTCTAATCCTACCCAAATTGGATTGAACCAAGCCCATCAAAACCTCCCATCATGATTGTTGATCACCCTAAGTTGATTAATTGTCCCAAATTGTCAAACCAAGTCAACTTGGTCATTTGACCAAGTCAACCCCTTAACCCATATGAACCCAAACTAGCTAAATTGTAACCTAAGCCAAATCCCTTGAAACCAATGATTCATACCAAATCAAAATCAATATTTGAATATGACTTGACCTTCAATTGAGTAGAATTAAACTCAGTTTCTTTTTTTGACCCAAGTTGATCCAAATTAACCTAAAAGATCAAATTTAGGTCAAATCAAAATATAAACCAAATTGATTATAACCAATGGCTCAAGTTTATTCCAAATTGATTGTTGAACTTGACCAAAGCCATGATTGGACCCAATTAAACCCAATTGACTTACTTAGCCCAAATTGACCTAAAGGTTCAAGTTGGCCTAAAGTAAAACCAAATCCAAATTAATTGAAACAAAGCCTACAATCATATTTAATTGGTCAACTAAGCCCAAACCAACACCCAACCCAAGCCAATTTGGCTAATTTGGTCAAATTGGTCAACTTAACCCAATTGAATACAAATGAGCAAAAATCAAATCTAAGCCAAACTAAACCAAACCAATTGAACCAAAACATCCCAAATGATCATATGAACTTGACCCAACCTTTGGTTTGACCCAATTTGACCAATTGGTAAACTTGACCCAACCTAACCCAATTTGACTTAAATGAGTCAAATTGAGTCAAACCTAACCAAATCAACTCCAATTGACTTGAAATTTAACCCACCATTGGCTCATTTCAAATTTTCCCAAATCAAATCAATGCCAAAAATCATTCTACCCTTGGGTCTAGGCATCACATGAGACAAATCACCCATGTAAGTGGTCATTTCATTCCTTGGCCACTGGTACTCCAATGGTCCACCCAAGCACCTAGACACCGCCAACCTAACCCAAGGGGTGGTTGGGTTGGCCATGACCCATGGGAGGTGAAATCACCTCACCCTCCCCATTGGAGCATTTGAAACCCATAAGACACCCATGATTCCTCCTTGGCAACCACCTCTGCACCTTCAACCAACCAAGCTGAGACCTATGACTCCCTGAGATGGCCTGACATCCACTAGAAGCTAAACCTGAACTTACCATCTAATCAAGATGAAGGTGGTACAAACCCCCTTATTTCCACTCAAGCACATAAACAAATCATTCCTCAAAGCCCTAGCTACCCAAGATGAGCTGCTAGAACCATTCCTAAGCTCTCAAGCTCATTCCTCAATCAAAAAATGCCATTCCCATTCATCCCAAAATAGACACTCCCATTTCTAACTTCCCATTTCTCCATCAAACTCAAATTAACTTTGCTCGAACCTTCCCTAAGCCTCATCCAAGAAGAACAAATCATCTCCCAAGTTTCTCGAGCACTAAAAGTGAGACTTTGATCAAAGTCGAGCTCCAAATCATCAATTCATGGCCTTTTGAGCAAACATTAAGGAATTAATTCAATTGCTGGTCAACATGACTTCATCTCCACTAAATGAAGCTTCCTCAATCATTCGAGCCACCGATCTTGAGATCCAGCGAGGTATGCTTCCAAAATCAAACCTTAGGAAAAAATGGGTTGGAGCTTCTTGTAGAAAACTTGCATCTCCAGTGATCTTGACCATTGGATCCTTTGATCGATGTTGCAAAGGCGTGGGATCCTTTTGGAGTTGATCCGAGCTCGGGTAAGCTTGGATCAACTGAGAAATGGTGAACGAACTCCATTCTCCCTCACTCGTGTGACATAAGATCACATACCATCCGTTCCACTTGATAAAAATGGATGCTCATGATTAGATCCACTAGATCGATCTAATTTAATCTTATTAAGCTGTGGGATAAATTGTAGCCATCTGATCTTAGATCGATATGAAGAGAAAAGGCCCCACCACGTAGTACCGAGTTAGATAAGTTTTAAGTAGCCAATCCACAATGCCATGTGGAAAGCGCACACAACGCCATGTGGCTAGATTAGGCCTGAATTAGTCTTAATTAATCATTTTTAATGGCTAAAACTTATAAAAATAATAAAAAATCATAGAGAAATAAAAATGCAAATAAATACTCATTTTAAAGGTATTTTAGAAGTGAATTAATTAAAAATTATCTTAACTAATTTTGAAAAGTAATTAAAGTTTAATGAAGGTTTAATTGCAAAATTTATTAGCTTAATTACTTAAGTAATTAATGCCAAATTTTGTGGGATAATTTAATGGGATAATTTAATACCTCCTTTGATTTTCTTGGGATTTATTACTTACTTAATTAGAAAAATTGACTAATTAAACCTTAACTACACTTTTAAATTAATTAATGATTAATTAATCTCATGAATAGTAATAAATTGGTTAATTAAGTTTATTAATCATTGTTCAATAGTAAGTTAACTAAAGAATAAGGTTGGAACTCCTTTCCTTAAGTTCATTTCACACTTTTTAAAAATGAAATTAATTAAGATTTACCTAATTAATTAAACCACTTAATCAAATTGAAATCATAATCACATCGACAATTAATTAAATCGGGGTAGATCTTTGGTGTTTAATAACCTAAATGAGTTTAATGAAATTATGTTATATATGTGGGAAAACCATAAGAGTATTTAATTAAGTTCCTTAATCTAATTAACTATTAATCATAAGCTAATTGCATTAGGCCCTTTTTATTTTCTAGGATCATTGCAAGTTTATTTTCCATGCATGTCATATTTGCTCATAATTATTTAGTAAATTACTTTAAGGTGACATAGGTAAGGGTAATTAATTCATATAATTAATGGTTCAACTTAATTAACCCATAAAATCAACTTAATTACATTTCCTTAAATTAAATCAAATCACTATTGCAGAAATGGGTTTAAAACAACAAGTGATGATTTCTCTTCTCCTCTTTAAATCAAATCAAATCCAAAACTTAATTAATAAAGAAGCTTTGCTTTGTTATAAATAATCTTATTTGATTTGATTGTCCTTAAGAACTAGTTTGGTTGAATGAATCAAATGTTTATATTTGATTTTCCTCTTTCCAATCATGTTAAATTTGGTATGTCATTTGAATTCATGCATCCATCTTTCAAAATCAAGAAAAATAAAATGGATTTCTTTTATGTAAGCTTGCATGTATCAATTTAATTTAATATATGCATGGGTATTATAACTATTAAATCCAAATGTATTTTTCAAAAGCTTATAAATTAATAATAATATGTGTTAGGATGCTAATTATAAATACATAAGAAAAGCATGTGCTTATAGCTTAAGTGTATGAATGTTGAGTTCTCTTTCCTCTATTCACGTGTTGATTTATATAGGATTCAATGGTAATGGTTACATAGTCTGGACATCTTGGGAACACGAGGCTTTAGCTAGCCCCAAGAAGGCCATTTGATTACCTCACTTCCATGGGTCAACAAGAGCACATACCTATTCGATTTCAATCTTATGTATTTCAACATTAGAATTTGGATAGAGCTTTAATTCATATATATAAATGATTCAATCAAAAATATATATATAATCTTTGCATGGTTTTTTAAATTGGATGTTAGGGTGTATGCTTCGTAGACTGGATGATTGGCCAATATTAGCCTAATCATGTTTTCTATAGGGGATTATGCTTAAGGGATGCTTAAAAAAATGTGAATGCTCTTTTTGCAAGTTGCTTAAATCCTTAAGCATAATCCAAGTTAGGACAGATGGGCTTAGTTAATCATGTGTAGGGTGCTAAGTACAAATTATAAATACTAATACTTAGGATTATATGTATATTTAGCTAAACTCTATTTTGTAGGTATAGTTAGATTTACTTTTCCCACATAATTATAATTTTTGCAATAGGAATTAGGATTAGTGCTATGGGGGATTAGGATGAGTAGTGGCTAGAAGGATTTGTCCTGGGGTACCCTATGATGCCTTTGAAGAAACCACCATCCAAATCAAAGAAGGAACCAAATTAGAAATGATGATATGAAGAAAGAAGACCCCATAGCATTTAATACAATTATAATTATTCTTTCATATTCTAGGTTGTATATGGGTAGAGCTTGGCTAACCATCTTTTCTTTTAGTGGCTTTATTGACTACATCGGCCTTTTATTCTTTTATGATATTTTATATAATTATTTGATGTTATTCTTACATTGTGCATTAGGACAGCATGCTTTTCATAGTGTCTTAAATGATTGATGCTTTAATGTGTGGCTTGGATATGATTAAGCTCTTAGAATAAAAATAACTTTTCTACCCAACTAATCACTCATAACTAAATTTTAAATAACTCATAACCTTATCATAAATCCTAAGACATAAATAACTAATTAAAATATTTAACAACCCCTTAGTTATATGGTTGTATGTTTCACATCATGCATGCATAATCTTTTTCTCTTGAACATGAAGGATCTCTATCCTTGCACGATAAAAGAATGCTTGACCTTAGAGGGCATGCCTTGTGGTGAAGAACACCTTCTTCTAGCTAATTTGACTCATAACCTATTTCATCATGTATTTAGGCATAAGAAATCCTAAAGCCACTGTCAAAATGATGTGTCTAAAATGAAATAAAATTTGAAAAGATTTTTAATCTATAGATTAAGTCATATGCTTATACCACTCATGCTCTAGTCTCTTAGGGAGTGTGTTTAGGACTTTAGCCTCTTTCTAATTAAATAACTATCCTAGCTATCTTGCAATTCACAAGATCAGACTACATTATTTTAAAATCATATGAGGAGTTAGCTGGCAGCCACTCCAGGTGATTATAAGTCTAGAAGTTAGACAATTTATTTACTCTTGTTGAGGTAAACCATTATGTCCACCCATCGCTTAGATTTAGGTCATGTTTTAGCTCATACTAAAGCTCCCTATATTTAGGATCCAAGGTAGCTATTTTTTTGGGCTACGAGCATAAATCCTCACCTCTTTGGCATTCCCACAACCTTATCTTGGTTTATTATAAGCATTAGTAATCTAATTAAATTTCAACTCAAAATGTACAATCTCCTCAACTTTAAAATGATAAAGCCCAACCATAGGATAGATTGGAAAGCAAACTAGGCTTTCCAGTATCATGAGAATTTCCTACTTATTTCATTTGAATTCCAAAAATAAGTCTTCTCCTTGAACTTTTTGAATTGATTTTCCAAATATAACCAATCCTTTGATAGTCCAACCTTGAAATATTTGGAGATGATAGTTGTCTACTTTAATCGAGAATATTCTTAAGAAATTTCATTTCCTAAGATGTAATTAATTATGGAGGCTTGCCTCCATATAGAACTTAAGAACTTGGTTTAATATAAACCCTGCTTTATTCATCCATGTAAAGTAGAGTAAAAATCTCTGGTACATTCATTGACCCATCATGCCTTAGGAGTCTTCATTACATGATTAGGTCCATTGTAGGGTGATGTCTTTATCTTTCAAGATAGTACATCATACCTCAATGTTGTACCCAACCACCTCAAAAAGTAACCCCCTATGACTTGCGTGTTGTCCCCCCACCCCATAAATCCAAAAATAAACACCACAAGGCCCTATCACCTTGTTCATTGAATCCTCTTAACATCATCCTTTTTTTTGGAGTTTGGAGATGTCGATACTCAAGTAGGCAAGGTTTCATAGACCCATAATATCGATTGATACACTTGGGACAACCAGAACTCTAGATAACCTATATCTTCCAACATCCACTATAATGTAAAGAGGCGGTTATGCTCAATCATCCCTAGGAATAAGTCTTCATCACAGAATGTAACTCCTAAGATGTCCTTCGAGTGACATGCCTCCCCTTTAGTAGCGGTCAGCTGAGCTAAGCATATCTAGATCAAGTAAGTCCTGATTAGAGATTCCCTCATCTCTGGATAAGGTATATGCTTAACTTAGCTAGAAACTTTCTAAGGTGAGCTAGGACAATATAATTAACTCTGGCTTGATCCACCATAAGCATATCTATGGGTGGAGCATCTTATGGAGGGGCTATCTACTCATTAAAACCAATAACTTACTTACCTTTATCCTGAGGTGCTACCTTAGGAGATAGAACTTTTCCACTGCTAGGTTTACTTTAGTGACTTCTTGGAATGATGAGCTTGTGGAAAGTTCTACCTTCTCATTGGGCATACCTACAGCTTATCCTATTGGATCCTTTGAGTTAGTTATCTCCAAGTCAATCTCAAGAGGTGAACCTAATTGATTCAGAGAAGGATAGTCTAACTCTGAATAAAAAAGGAAAGGATCAAAACTACTAGAGCTATTATTTTTATTTAGAGTCGGAGAGCTTTCAGTAGGAATAAAATCAAGAGCATCAGAAGTAAATAATATATAAGTAGAATTAGCTTTCTTCATTAATTTTCTTTTGGGTGGAGATACATGATAAAATCAAATAAAGTAAGTAAGGAGGATTTAGTGCCCTTATCCACAGATACAACTCTTGCCATTAGAAGAGCTAGCGTAAGAGGTTGTAGCTACAATGGGAGAGAGTATTGGACCCTGGGAAAGCTATTGGACTATCCGGCAAGTATGGTGAGTTGTCCGCAGCTATCACCTTCCAGTTATCCTTTATAACTAGCAAACCTTCTTTGGTGTTGGAGGTTTGAGCTACTTCAAGCACCTACAAGGAAAGTTTCTTGATCTTAGAAATAATCTTCTTAGAGGTTCAGGATAGGGAGATATACTAACCTTCTTTGGTCTTAAGAGGATCACAATTATCCCCAAGGATTACTCTAACAGAATTGGATGGTTGTTCTAATAAGTATTTCTTAGGGATAACTATGTCTCAAATTGTAGCTATGCTCAATCTAGTCCTTAAAAGTGATGCAATCCTCTAAGACATGGCCTAACATGTGGTGGTAGGGGCAATAGCTTAGATCATTGCTCTTGCCCACTTCCTCCAACCTCTTAGGCTCTTGAAACTGAAGGTCAGGTTTCTTTAAGAGATTCTTAAAGATTTTTCTAACTACCTCCCTCTTGAATGAATATGGCTTATTCAATCTATCTACAAGAGTAGGTGGAAAGTAGCTACCTGGTGATGGATATGAATACTGCTACTGTGTAGGCTACTAAGGTGCTAGAACTAGTCATTATGATGGATGCGATGGCCGATATGATGGCCGAGGTGGTGGAAGAGGAAGTGGAAAAGGAGGCTACTGAGCTCGTAGTCTCTCATACTAAACTCTAGGTTGCTTCCTCTGAACACACAATTGTCCCCGGCTTCTTCTCAAACACCTTCACTTGGGCCTAGTGATTGGTTGGGAAAGGGCAACTATTTGGCTTCCTCTATAGTGATTATTGTTTAATTTCTCAAATGTTTTGATGGTAAATCCTAGCATGAATGAATGGCCATGGATATTCTTGAGAAGAATCTCAATATTCTATCAGACATCGTGGTTCACATTTCATGCTGGTTGGCCACCTGAATGTAATCAACAAGGAACTCGTTGAGTTTCTGTTTCTCTACAATGAGGTCACCTACAGTCACCCTCTACTGAGCTCCAATAAACCTCTTGATGAAGAGGTGCTCCAACTTAGCAAAATTTTTCACCGAACCGTTGGGTAGTTTGGCGTACCAATTAAATGCAACACCTAACAGACTGCTAATGAAAAGGCGAAAGAGGAGTGCATTGTTGTCATCGGTGTTGCAAAAGTTGGCTCTAAAGTGTGCAATGTGTTATCATAGGCTCCTATTGCCCTCAAAGATCTTGAAGGATGGTGGCACAAAACCCTAAATAAAAACCTAAACCTAAAAAAAAACCTAAAAGTAAAACCTAAAAATAAATAAAAAATAAAACATAAACCATAAACTAAAAAAAAACTTAAACATAAAATAAACAAAATAAAATAAACATAAACAAAGCTAAAATAAACATAATCTAAAATAAACTAAACTAAAATAAATAAAACCTAAACCTAAACCTAAAATAAACTAAACCAAAACCCTAAATTATATAAAATAAACTAAAAATAAACCTAAACCTATACTAAAAAAAACCTAAAAATAAACCTAAAATAAAAACTTAAAACCTAAAGCAAAAATTAAAATTAAATAAAAACCTAAACATGTACCTAAAAATAAAAAATAAAAAAAGAATAAAACAAAACTAAAAACTAAACATAAACCTAAAACTAAATCTAAAAAATAAATTAAAATAAAAAAACTTAAACTAAAATAAATAAACATAAAATAAATAAGCTAAACTAAATAAAAATAAAAAATAAAAAAGTAAAATAAATAAAAAATAAAGTGAATAAACCTAACCTACTGGTTTACTTAATTTTAAAAAAAAACCTTAAACCCTAAACCCCAAACCCTAAACTGTAAACCCTAAACCCTAAACCCTAAACCCTAAGAACCTAAAAACCTAAAAACCTAAACTTAAACTAAATAAAACCTAAAAATAAAAAAAAATAAAAAAAGCCAAAACCTAAATAAAATAAAAACCTAAACTCAAACCTAAACCTAAACCTAAACATAAACCTAAACCTAATCCTAAAATAAAATAAAATAAAAATAAAACTAAAATAAAATAAAATAAAAATAAAAAACTAAAAATAAAATAAAATAAATAAAATAAATAAACATAAAATTAAAATAAAAATAAAAATAAAACCAAATAAAATAAAAAATAAAATAAAATAAAATAAACCTAAACTAAAACCTAAAACCTAAAATAAAAAATTAAATAAACTAAAAAATAAATTAAAAAAATAAATAAAACCTAAACCTAAACCTAAAATAAACTAAACCTAAACCCTAAAATAAATAAAATAAAATTATGTAGAAATAAACTTAAACCTGAAAGTAAACCTAAAATAAAAACCAAAAACCTAAAGTAATTAAATAATTTTAAAAGTGAACATAGACCCTAAAAGTTAATAAAGCTATACCTAAACCTAAACCAAGAATGGCAACTTTGATGGTAAACATCACCAAACCAAAACCTAGATCAAAGTGAAGGAAAAGGCAAAAAATCGTAGAGTGGTGGTGACTGGAGGTGGTGGAAATGGAGGCTGAGGTGCGATGGAGGTGACCATGGTGGTGGTAGAGATAGATTGGGATATGATGGTGGTCTGCCACTAGAGGTCGGGGTGGTGATGGGAACTAGAGAAATTGAAGAACTAGATCCACTACTACTTAAACTGTCTTTAGAGTAGAGATAGTTTTAGTTATAGATTTACTCTATGCATGCTCATTTTTTATCTATGTCATTGCTTGTGTCTTAGAAAACTTGGTGTGTTTCTTGATTGATGAAATTAAAAAGAAGAAATATTGGATCTGAATTTGTTCTCTGTTAAAAAAAACCAAAAAAGCTAAACCCCTTAACTAAAACCTAAACACTATACCTAAAACCTAAACCCTAAACCCTAAACCCTAAAAAACCTTAAACCCTAAACCCTAATCTTAAACCTTATACTCTAAAAGCATAAACCCTAAACCTTAAACCCTACACCCTAAACCTTAAACCTTAAACCTTAAATCCTAAACCCTAAATCCTAACCCTAATTCCTAAACCCTAAACCCTAAACCTAAACCTAAAGTAACTAAATTTATTAAAAAAAAACTTAAACCCTAAAACCTAATAAACTTAAACCTAAACCTAAACTGTAAGAATGGGCAGAACCTTGACAGGCTTGAGTCTAGATCTAGTGGAGGTGAATGTAGAGATGGTGATCATCGCAGTGGTGGTGGAGGATCTGGAGGCGCTGGTGGATATGAAGGTGGTAGTTGAGTCAGGAGGTGAGGAGGTGAGTGAGAAGGTTACAAAATGCGGTGGAGGAGGGAGAAATCGGGGATACAATGGTGGATCCCACTACTTAGGAGGTCGGTTGCTTTGATGAGAATTGGAGAAACTAAAGAATGACCGATCCCATCTTCTACTTATGGAACTGTGTTTTTACAGTAGAGATGGTTCTAGTTATCTAGGGTTTTTGAATTTCTCTATGCGTGCTAATTTTTGATATGTGTCGTCGCTTGTGTCTAAGAAAACTTGGTGTGTTACTTGGTTGATAAAGTTGAAAAAAAGAAATGCTGAATCTGAATTTATTTCTATTAAAAAAAACCGTAAAACCTAAACTAAAACTTGAACCCTAGACCTAAAACCTAAACTATAAACCCTAAATAGTAAACCCTAAAAACCCTAAACCCTAAACCTAAACTAAATCCTAAAACCCTAAACCTTAAACCCTAAACCCTAAACCCTAAACCCTAAACCCCAAACCATAAACTTTAAACCCTAAACCATAAACCTTAAACCCTAAACCCTAAAAAGCTAAAAACTTAAACCTAAATTAAATAAAGCCTTAAAAAAACCAAAAAAAATAAATAATAAAATAATAAAATAAAAGAAAAACCTAAAGTAAAACTTAATCCTAAACCCTAAATAAAATAAATTAAATAGAAAATAAACCAAAACCTTAATTAAAAAAAATAAAAGCCTTAAACCTAAACCTAAAAAATAAAATAAAAACCTAAACCTAAACCAAAATAATAAATAAAATAAATAAAATAAAATAAATAAAACTAAATTATAAATGGCATAAACTCTAAACCTAAAACTAAACTAAAAAAAACTTAAAACTAAATAAATGAACCTAAAATAAATAAACTAAATTAAATAAAAATAAATAATAAACCTAAATAAGAATACAAAATAAAATAAACTAAAAAACCTAAACCTACCGGTTTACATAATTTAAAAAAAAACTCCTAAACCATAAACCTTAAATCCTAAACCCAAAACCCAAAACCCTAAACCCTAGACCCTAAAACTAACCTTAAACCCTAAATCCTAAACCTACAATCCTAAACTTATAACTCTAAACCCTAAACCCTAAACCCTAAACCCTAAAAAACCCTAACCCTAAACCCACTAAACCCTAAAATCCTAAACTATAATCCTAAATCATAAACCCTAAACACTAAACCCTAAACCCTAAACCCTAAAACCTAACCCTAAACCCCAAACCCTAAAACTAAACCTAAAGTAACTAAATTAATTAAAAAATAAACCTAAATAATAAAACCTAATAAATCTAAACCATAAGAATGGGCAGAACCTTGACAGCAAGAACATCACCGTCAACTAGGCTCAGTCTAGATCAGGTGGTGGAGGCGAAGGCGTAGGCGACAGTTATCAAAGTTATGGTGGTGGATCTGGAGGTGGTGGTGAGGAGGCTGTCGGTTATGGAGGCGTGAGGAGGGGCAGAGGTTACAGCCATCATGGTGGCAGAGGGAGAGATCTGGGATATGATGGTGGATCACACTACTCGAGGGGCTAGGTGGTTCTGAGGGGAACTAGAGAAAATGAAGAACGATCGATCCAATCTGCTGCTTATGGAACTGTGTCTTTATAGTAGAGATAATTCTACTTATCTATGGTTTCTGATTTTCTCTATGCGTGCACATTTTTTACCTATGATCGCTTGTGTCTTAGAAAACTTGGCGTATTACTTAGTTGATGAAACTAAAAAGAAGAAATGTTGAATCTTAAGTTGTTCTTTGTTAAGAAAAAGAAAAAACCCTAAATCCTAAACTAAAACTAAAACCCTAGACATAAAACCTAAACTTTAAACCCTAAACTTTAAATAGTAAACCCTAAACTCTAAACCCTAAAACCCTCAACCCTAAAACCTAAAGCTTAAACCCTAAACCTTAAACCATAATCCCTAAACCCTAAACTCCAAAACCTAAACCCTAAACCTTAAACCTTGAACCCTATACCTTGAACATTAAAAAGCTACAAATCTAAACCTAAACCTAAACTAAAACCTAAACCTAAAACTAAACTTAAAAAAAATAAAATAAAAAACTAAACATAAACCTAAAAACCTAAAAATAAAACTTGAAATAAATAAAATAAAACCTAAACTAAACTAAAAAAAAACCTAAAAATAAAAATAAAATACCTAAACCTAAACTAAAAATAAAATAAACTAAAAAAATTAAATAAAACCTAAACGTAAACTTAAAATAAACTAAACCTAAACCTACTAAACCATAAATAAAATAAAATATACTAAGAAAAACCTAAACCTAAATTGAAAAATAAAACCTAAACCTTAAAAATTAAATAAAAATAGAACTAAACTAAAAAAATAAATCTAAACCTAAACTTAAGCCAAATAAATAAACTAAAATAAATAAATCAAAAATAAATACACCAAATTAAATAATAATAAAAATAAACCTAAATAAAAATTAAAAAAAAACTAAATAAACTTAAACCTATGAGTTTGAATTTAAAAAAAATATATATAAAATATAAAAAAACAAGAAACCCTAAACTCAAACACCTAAAATCCTAAACCCTAAACCTTAAAACCCTAAACCTTAAATCCTAAACCCTAAACTCTAAACCCTAAACCTAAACCTTAAACCCTAAAACCTACAACCCTAAACCCTAAACAATAAACCCCAAACCCTAAACCATAAACCCTAAACCCTAAAAACCTAAAAACCTAAACCTGAACTAAAAAAACATAAAAATAAAAAAAAATAAAAAATGTAAATCTAAATAAAATAAAATAAAATAAAATAAAATAAAATAAAATAAAACTTAAACTAAGACCTAAACCTAAACCTAAATGTAAAAATAAAATAAAATAAAAACTAAAAACTAAAATAAAATAAAATAAATAAAACCCTAAATTAACCTAAAAATAAGAACCTTAAATAAAATAAAAAATAAACATAAAATAAAAATAAAATAAAAGAAAATAAAAACTAAATAAAAACCTAAACCTAAAAATACCTAAAAATAAATAAATAAATAAACCCTATACCCAAAACCCTAAACCCTAAATCCTAAACCAAAATAACCCTAAACCTGTAACCCTAAAATATTTGTAAACCCTAAACCGTGCACCCTAAAACCTTAAACCCTAAAGCCTAAAATAATAAACCCTCCAAACCCTAAACCCTAACCACAAGCCAAAATCCTAAACCCTAAACCCTAAACCCTAAACTCTAAATCCTAAAAACCTAAAATCCTAAACTTAAATTAAATAAAATGTATAAATAAAATAAATAAATAAACCTAAACCTAAATAAAATAAAAAAATAAAATAAAATAAAAACCTAAACTAAAAATAATACCTAAACCAAAAATAAAATAAAATAAAAGATAAAAATAAATTAAAATAAAATAAATAAAAAACCTAATTAAACTAAAAAAATAAAATAAGCCTAAGTATAAAAACCTAAATAAAATAAAATAAAAATTAAATAGAAACCTAAACCTAAAAAATAAACATAAAAATAAAACCAAAATATTAAATAAAAATAAAACCTAAACCCTAAACTAAAATAAATAAATAAAACCTAAAATAAAAATAAAATAAACCTAAACTTTAATTAAAATAAATTAAACTAAAATAAATAAGACCTAAACCTAAACCAAATATAAACTTAACCTAAACCTAAACCTAAACTAAGTAAAATAAAATAAACTAAAAGTAAACCTAAACCTATACTAAAAAATAAAACCTAAAAATAAACCTAAACCTAAAAAAATAAAATAAAAACCTAAACTTAAACCTAAAAATAAAAAATAAAACCTAAACCTAAAAAACAAAATAAAAATAAAATTCAACTTAAAAAAAAATCTAATCCTAAAAAATAAACTAAAATAAAAACCTTAAACTAAAATAAATAAACCTAAAATAAATAAATTAAACTAAATAAAATAAAAAATAAACCTAAATAAAATTAAAAAAATAATACAAACTCAAATAAATAAAAAATAAACTAGATAAACCTAAACCTACATTATTACTTAATTTAAAAAAAAACCCTAAACCCTAAACCTAAACCCCAAAATAAAACCCCAAAAATCCTAAACTCTAAAACCTACAACTCTAAACCTTAAATCCAAAACCCTAAACTATAAACACTAAACCCTAAACTCACCCTAAACTAACCTAAACCCTAAGAATGGGCAAAACTTTGACGGCAGGAACATCACCATCAACTAGGCTTAGTCTAGATCTAGTGGTGGAGGCGAAGGCAGAGGCAGCAGTTACCGTAGAGGTGGTGGGGGATATAGAGGTGATGGTGGATATAGAGGTAGCGATCGGAGTAGTGGTGGTTATGGAGGCAAGAGGAGCGACGGAGGTTATAGATGGTCCTGGCGGAGGGAGAGATCGGGGATATGATGGCTAATCCACTCACAAGTGGTGGTTGATGGGAACAAGAGAAAATGAAGAACAGCCAATCCAATTTGCTACTTATGGAACTCTGTCTTTATAGTAGAGATGATTCTACTTATCTATGGTTTTTGATTTGCTCTATGGGTGCTCATTTTTTTATCTATGTCATCACTTGTGTCATAAAAAACATGGGGTACTACTTGGTTGATGAAATTGAAAAGAATAAACATTGAATCTGAATTTGTTCTCAGTTAAAAAAAACTCTTAAACCCTAAACTCTAAACCTAAAACCAAAGCCCTATACACTAAACCCTAAATCCTAAACCCTAAACCCTAAAAACCCTAAACACTAAAGACTAAACCCTAAACCCTAAACCCTAAACCCTAAGCCCTAAACCCTAAACCATAAAACCCTAAACCCATAATCCTAAACCTTAAACCCTAAATTCATAAACCCTAAACCCCAAGCCCTAAAACCTATAACCCTAAACCCTAAAT
Organism: Cymbidium sinense; assembly: GCA_021442155.1. Classification (NCBI taxonomy): domain Eukaryota; kingdom Viridiplantae; phylum Streptophyta; class Magnoliopsida; order Asparagales; family Orchidaceae; genus Cymbidium; species Cymbidium sinense. Next base: position 186,344,435 of record CM038215.1, read on the forward strand.
CCTAAACCATAAACCCTAAATGTTAAACCCTAAACTAACCCTAAACCCTAAACCATAAACTAACCTTAAAACCTAACCCTAAGCCCTAAACCCTAAACCTAAATCATATTATAATATTGTATATTATAGTACAATGTAGAATCATATCTTTAAGCATGTAGTGATGTGTTTTTGGATCTTATAATATGTTTTAAAATGTTTTAGTATATTATGGTATTGTGCCAATAGTAATTAATATAAATCATAAAAATATTAATTTAATAAATCAGATGATAAAGTTTGTTAAATTTGAAGTGGGAATTAGGTTGTAGTACCAAAGGTGTGCTACACCACTTGTAGTCTAAAAAGAAAGATTTTATGTTCAAAATAAATATTATATGTTGAGCCCATAATCATGTATCATAAATATGTAGCATAGTATAACATCATATATCATAATATATTATTCTGCGCATTTTAAATTATTTTAGTATTTTACGTCATGCGGTAGCCTACACTAACATTATTTATAAAAATGTTGATTTAGACTTTAAAATAGTGGAATTTGAACAAATTCATAATTGGTAGAGCATGGCATCATAATATATTATTTCAATTTAAAATATGTAAGTGATACAACTAAAATATATAGTTTTTTTTATTATTTAGACTAATTTTATGATTTTTTATCTTAAGCAATCCCTTCTGATGTGATATTCCATATAATATAATATAATATGTTATAGTGTATTATAATATAAGATTCCATAACATAGTATAACATCATGCATTATAGCATACTACTGTGTATTACTACTTGTTGTTTAGCATATTTTAGTTTGATATAGTAGGATGTAGTATAGTTTGTACTAGCAAAATTCATAAAATTATTGATTTATAAGCTGAGATGATGGGACTTGGTCAAATCTAAGGATATGGAGGGAGATCCGCTAGGGGATCACACATTCAATGAACATGACATGTGATGGGTCTATGTCGAGGGAATAGAAGAAGAAAATCTGTTAGGGATAAGGTTTGAATTTGATTTGATTATATGATTTATCCAAAGAAGATATGCTAGGGATAAGAATATAATCCACCTACAATTAAGATCGAATCTACTTTGATTTGTTTATTTTTTATTATTGTGGAGGCATATCTGCTAGAGATATGTGCTCGAGTCCACTGGGGATCGGGTATATGAACCTTCCATTAGAGAAGCATGTTTAGGCTATCCGTTGGGGATTGGGATTTGAGTTTGATTTCATAGATTTATTTGGGGATGTAATTACTGGGTATAAGAGTTTGGTTGGATTTCTTTGATCTAGACTCTACTGGGGGAGCTGGTTTAATTTTGCTCTACTAGAGAGGTTGCTTTTTAATTAGTTATAGTTGCTTGACTTATTTATATATGATTTGGGGATCCACTAGGGAGAAAGTGTGATAAAACTCCACTAGGAAAAATCAGATTGGGATTAATTTAATCTTAGTTGATGTATGGACCCTATCGATGTGCGATGGACCCACGGAGAAGGGGCTATATCAGCCTTGACCTACCTCAGGTTTACAAATCCAAAGGGATAGTCTGGGGGGGTAGAGCTAGCCAGCCTAAGGGGTTTCTTTTGGTGTGCAACTGCTATGCTAGGAGAAAGGTGTAGCAGACTTACATCTTCCAAAGCGAGGAAAAACTATTGGGGTGCCTATTGGATGCACAATAAATCAAACTTGACTTAGGGTGACTACTGAGTGAATGTCACTGGGGACTTATGTCAACTCAAAAGTAGTCAAGATTTATTTTATCTTAATTTTATGTGATTTGATATGGTTTATTTAGTTTAGTTTGTTTTTGAATTGAGGGCATATTTGGTTGGGATGTGAGCTTGTCAAATTTGATAGATTTCATTTATGGACCATGTCATTGTGCAATGGACCCACTAAGAAGGGGCTATATCAGACTTGTCCTATCTCAGATTTAAAAATCCAAAGGCATAGTCTACAGGTCGTGGGGTAAAGCTAGCCAACATAAGGGGTTGCCTTTCGGTGTGTAATGGTTGTGATAAGAAGGTGTAGTAGACTTACATCTTCTAAGCAGGGAACAATCATTGGGGTGACCTATTGGTAGCACAATAAATTGAACCCGACTTAGGGGTGATTAAGTGAATGCCACTGGAGACTTATATCAACTCAAGAGTTATGAGGTGATTCCTATGGGGAGTTTTACTAACATTGCCCTAAAGATAGGATACCTGCTTAGGAAAAGGTATCATTAGGGGTGTCTTTCTAATCCAAAGTGAGTATATATATATTTTTATATGTTTGTGTGGACACTATTGGTGTACATGGGACCACAATAAGAATGGGTTATGTCAGCCTTGACTTATCTCAGATTTATTAGACCAAGGAAGAATCTGCACATCCATAGGACAGATTCTCCAACCAGGGTGATTACTAAGAAAGGGGAACTATCCAATCTGATAGTATCCTGGGTAGTGTCTGAATGGGGTCATAAAGGATGTGATCCAAATATAGTACCTACAGGGGAGGTGATGCTAGGAACATTATCCTGAGCCCTAAAAAAGAAAGCCTATAGGTATACGGTGGCCAACTCAAGGAGGAAACATAGAAGACTTATGTCTGCCATGAGTGGTGTATCCTAAGATGCGAGAACCAACCAACCTAAGGTGTATATGTCAGCATGAGTGTTGTATCCATCAGTATAGTGAGAATTGACAAACCTAAGGTGCCCATCGGTGTGCAATGATCAATCTGGAAAGAAAGCATGTAGGCTTACAACTTCCTAAGTAGAATCAATCATTGAAATAGTCTATCATCGAAAGAATATATGCTATCTGATCTAGAGCCACTACTAAGAGGAGCCCCGAAGAAGGACTAGACCTAAACTTGAAGCAATCAAGAGAGAAGGAGCCGCTAGGGGACTTATCCTAAATGTCAAATATACTCCACCCAGTCAGTGACGAAGGCTAATCTAAGAAGAAAGTGTAGCATACTCACATCCTCTTAAATGAAGCCAAAATAAGGTTGCTTACTAGCCATGTAGTAAGGCCTACCAAACTAATAAGGCACTCATCGGTGTGTAGTGGCCAAGTAATGAAGGAAAGTGTAGTAAACTTACATCCTCCAAAGTAATAAGATTGCTGGGGTGACACACTAATAGAGTAGCACGTCAGCCTGACTTAGAGCAGCTACTAAGTGAGTGCTACTGAGGGTGATATCTCAACTCAGAGTAGCCCGAGATAAAAGATATGCATTTATTTTATATGTTTGTGTGTAGTTTGTGTTTGGCTTGTGTCGATGAAGGATAGGACACCACTCGGGTTCTTTACACCTATCAAAAAACATCATGGATTCACAAACAAGAATACTTTCAACATGGAAGAGGTTAAATTTGAAATGTAATTTTCATTGTCGATAATTATTTACAAACATGATTTATAATATTTTTTAAGTAGATCCTGTTGATTGGAAGCATTGTGCACTCTCCCTGATGATTAATAAGCTGATAAGATCCTCCTTGGTAGGTTTTCTCTATGGAAAAAGGGCCTTCCCAAGTGGGTTCAAACTTTCTTCCCATCTTACGATGGGCAACAATTGATCTTCTTAAAACTAAAATAAGCTCTCCTACTTGAAAAGCTCTATGAAATACCAACATGATGTGAGCTTGAATCATTTTAGCTTTGTACTCGAGCTTTTGGCAAGCATCTCTCCTCCAAACCTTGAGCTCTTCTAACCACAACTTGGTGTTCTTTCTTTGATCTTGCTACCCAGTATCCTTAGTGATGAGAGTTGGATTTATAATGTTATAATGGCTTCAGACCCATATATTAAAGAGAAAGGAGTAGACTGAGTTGGAGTTCTATATGTGGTGTGGTAGGCCCACAAGGCTTCAATTAACTTCTCATGCTACTATCTCTTATTATTGTTGAGTGTCTTCTTTAGTATTTTGATTAGAGTTTTTTTTATGGCTTCTGTTAAGAAGTTTTCCCTGAAGTAGTTGATGGTAGAATATCCTCAATCTATGCTATGATTCTGGGCAAAGTTGTTGATCTCATTGCTCTTGAATGAGTACCATTATTAGATATAATTCTTCGAGGTACTCTGAACCTATATATGATATGGTTCCTAAAAAACTAGAGCACATGCTCAGCTATGACCTCTCTATGCAGAATCACCTTCACCCATTTAAAAAAGTAGTCAGTAGCAGCTAAGATGAACCGATGACCCTTGGAAGATGGAGAATCAATCTGACCCATTATGTTGGTATCCCAACACACGAATGGCCATGAGGATAATGTAAGATGTAGAATGTTGAGTGGTTGGTGTAAGACTACACTATGTATTTGATATTAGTGGCATCACCTAGCCGTATCCATGCAATCTTTGATCATCGACGACCAGTGGTATCCTAGTCTCTTGATCTTGGCTTTCATCTTTGGACTAGCTTGGTTGGCTCAACATAATCCTGAGTGTACCTCGATCACGATCTTACAGGCTTCATACTTTTCTAAATAACTAAACCACATATAATCGAAAGACTACTAGTATAAGACACCATCCACAAGAGTGCAGAAAAGTGATGTTTGCTTCATCTGATAGGCTTGGGACTTCTCTTTAGGTAGTTTACTTTTATTTAGGTAATCCATGAATGGTTGCCTCCAAAATAACTCCTCTTCCTTCTTGGCAAAGGCAACTTCCCCTTTAATATAGTACATTTTGATGAGTTTAATATGAATAAGGGATAAGACTTGTCTATTTTGGACCTTTATTAATATGGACTCATCCTTTGGACATGCCAACTCCTTGGCAAGCTTGGCTAAAGCATACACTATGACGTTCTCTCCTTGAGGAATCTTATAAATGGGAACCTCTGGGATCTGTGCTAACAACTCTATGATGTACTTGTGGTAGTGATGGAGCTTAGGCTTTATAACCTTATAGGACCCAATAATTTGGTTGATAACTAGTTGAGAATACCCAAAGGTGTTGATGTTCTAGATGATTAGAGTAACGGCTAACTCTAGACTAGCAATTAGAGCCTCATATTCAACTTCATTGTTGGTTTAAATATTGGACAGATGATTTTAGAATCTCATCACATCATGGTCTAGAGTTTAGAGAACTATTCCTACCCCTTCCTTTCTTGGAATAGTAGATTGTGGTTCTTCTCCTCTTTGAGAGGAAGCTGCACCATCAAAGTACATCTCCTAGTAGTGAATGCTGGTATCCCCTAAGTTTATGATTTCTACATTGGGGAGATCATCACTAAGCAGAGAGTCAACAGGAAGTGGGTGTGATGCTAAGAAATCTACTAACTCTTGTACTTTCACCGCATGGAGGTGTACAAAGGTAATTTTAAACTGTGAGAGGATCATGGACCGTTATTTCAACCATTTGGATAGCATCGATTATATCATGAGATACTGTAATGGATTGATTCTAGAGATTAAGTTCACCTTATGTGGAAGCATGTAGTGGTGTAGCTTTTGGGATACAAAGATTAAAGCTAGGCAATGCTTCTTAAAGGGTGGATAATTTGCCTCAACAAGGATTAGATGATAGCTGAGGTAGTAGAGTGCATTTTCCTTCTCTTCATCATTATCTTGGGCCAATAAATCACAAAAGGAGTCTTCTAATGCATCAGTGTAATGTTTGAGTGGCTTGACCAAAATAAGGGCTGCTAGAACTAGCGGTGTCATCAGGTAATGCTTGATGTCTTCGAAGGCATGCTCACATTTGTTATCCTACTTGAACTTGGCATCCTTTTTAACAAGTGGTGAGAATGGCTGATATCTTCTCGATAGGTTTGATATAAAGCTTATTAAATATGCCAACTGCCCTTAGAATGATTTTAGTTGAGTCAAATTTTTTGCAATTTAATATCGCCTTGATCTTCTCTAGATCGATTTAATTCTCTAGTGTTGGACAACAAACCCTAGAAATTTCTTTGAAGCTATTTCGAATGCACACTTCAGGGGGTTTATATTGAGGTTAAATTATATCAACTATTTGAAAACTACTCTCAAGTCAAAGAGATGTTCTTTCTTTTCTCTACTTTTGTGCACAAGATCATCAACATACTAACATTTCTAAGGCTAAAAGACATGATTTTATAGAAATAGATTCTGATCAGGGTGCTAAAAGTAGTGTTTCTTTCACCTTCAGGGGCCATCTTTATTTATTTATACCCAGATGAGCCATCCATGAAGGAGAAGGCTGCATGAGATGAGGCAATATCCACCACCAGCTCCAGGATTGATAGTGGAACTTCATCTTTTGGACATGCCTTATTTAAATCCTTAAAATTGATGCATATGAGAATTTGGCCATTCTTTTTCTTAACTGGGATGATGCTGGCTAACCAGGTAGGGTATATTTTATCCAAATGAGTTAATGTGATTTGAAAAGAACCTATCATATTCCAAAAGATTGGTCATGACTATGTAGTAATCATCATCATCAACTGGACCCACTGTATTGAATCCTAGTCCCGGTCTTGATTGAGAGCTTTTGCATTTGTTCTTCCATATTCTTTCAAAGTAGTCTGACCTGTGCTTTGACCAAGTATGTGGGATTAACCTTTTCTTTGCTAAATTATGAACACAAGGCAAGCAGCAATCAAAAGCTAATTCTATTAATTCTTTATATGAATCATCCTCAAGTTCTACATCAACTTCTTGACTTGAGGATGATGCTCCTAGAAAGAACCTATGAGTCTTCACAGCAGTGGATGACTTAGGGGCTTCCTTAACTACCAAACCCTCAACATTTTGAGAGGCAAGTGGGGTTAAAGCTAAGGTTCCTAACTAATGCCTAACTATTTCACATATGGAATTAGATATAGTTTTGCTTTGCTTTGGAGCCCAGTATTCAATGCTATCTCGCTCAAGTGCCATGTCCAAGAAAATCTACTGCTAATAAGAACTACCTAGTGTGCTAACCATATAAGACTCATCCTATGAACTAGATTCTAGGTCTTTATGGATAGAAGGTGTACTCCTAGTAGTTGGGATATATTTTCTACTAGGTGGCCAATAATGAGGTTTTTCACCCACAGGGGCCTTTGGGCTCTTCCCTGTCTGAGTCGTCTACCCATATGTTCGAATGGAGTACTATGGGTGGAATCGAATGTCATGCTCCACTTCCTCCTCCAAGTCTATTTCCGCTCCTTTAATTTTTTTTTCCTTTTTATTTTTCTCTTTCTTTTTCTTTTTCTTATTCTTTTTTTTTAAACTTTGGCCAAGTTCGTGAGAATAGACTTGTTTTTTTTAGGGAGATCTCCTTTTGACACTATAGATGATCCCACCTCTCACAAACTTCATACACTGATTTAGAGAGGATGGAACTATGTTGTTCTCATGTATCCATGGTCTCCCAAGCAAAGCTTTGAAAGATGTATCTGAGTCTATATTTGTGAAACTTGGCTTCGATCTTCCAATAATCTATCTCCAAGGGCAATATTATAGAACCTAAGGTCTATTAGCCTCACTTTTGGAGTACGAATTCAATCTTCCCATCTTAGACTTAGGAGTCTTCTAGACACTAAGACTTCCCTAGTCATAAGACACTTCTAATAATTAGGCAAACACTTAACCTAAGCATAAAGACTTAGAAGGGTTAACCATAGGATTAGGTTATGCTTAACAGATTAGGATAATCCACCTACCCTATAACCTAAATCCAATCCAAGTTCACCTTATCAAACCAAACTTCAAGTTCAATTGAAACATCAAATTCAAATCCAAATCCAAGCCCAAATTCTAAAACCAAGTGATTGAAGCCCATGATCAAATCTAAACCTGAAACCATTCCTAAGCCATACAACCTATCACATGAACTTAGCCAAATCTTAATCCAAATCAATCCAAAATTAATTAATTTTCTCCTAATCAATTTATATCTTCAATCATCTTTCTAAATATAAATCAAATCAACATTCAAATGATCAAAACTAAATCAAACTTAATCAAATAAAATCAAAACCCTTCTTAAGACATATGACCTATCTCATGGACTTAGCCAAATCTTATTCCAAATCAAGTAGAACTTAATTGATTTTCTCACAAATCAATATATTTTCAAATATCTTCACAAATTTAAATGAAATATGCATTTAAATCATCAAAACTAAATCAAACCAAATCAAAATCCAAACCTAAGCCACATGACCCAACTCCATGGACTTAGTGAAATTCCTTCATTCCAAAACCTAAATTCAATTGGTTTTCTCATGAATCAATCTTTCCTTCAATCATATTCATAAATATAAATGAAATATACAATCATCAAGCCAAACCAAAATCAACCTAAGTCAAACCCAACTTAACCATTTTGACTTGAAATGTTTAAATGAACCAAAACCCATTTGAACCCAAGCCAATTGCTATTGAATTTATATATCAATCCTAAATCCATATATAAACTCAACTAAATCAAACTCATCCCAAAATCAAGCCAATTAAAGCCAATTGGTCCACTTGACCTAAAGTGGCCAATTTGACCTATTTGAGCCAAGTTCTAATCCTACCTAAATTGGATATAATGAAGTCCATCAAAACATCCCATCATGATTGTTAATCACCCTAGGTTGATCAATTATCATAAATTGGGTCAAACCGAGTCAACTTGGTCATTTGACCAAGTCAACCCCTTAAGCCATATGAACCCAAACTAGCCAAGTTGCAACCTAAGCCAAATCCCTTGAAACCAAAGATTCATATTAAATCAAATTCAATATTTGAATATGACTTGACCTTCAATTGAGTTAAAACAAACCCAATTTACCCTCTTGACCCAAGTTTACCCAAATTGACCTAGAAAACTAAATTGGGTTAAATCAAAATATAAACAAAATTAATTGCAACCAATAGCTCAAGGTCATTCCAAATTGATTGCTAAACTTGACCAAAGCCATGCTTGGACCCAATTGAACCCAATTGACCAACTTAGCCCAAATTGACCTAAAGGTTCAAGTTGGCCCAAATAAAACCAAATCCAAAATAATTGAAACTAAAGCCTATAATCATCTTTAATTGGTCAACCAAACCCTAAACCCTAAGCCTAACCCCTAAGCTAACCCTAAACCCTAAACCCTAAACCCCAAAAATCCTAAACCCTAAACCCTAAACACTAAACCCTAAACCCTAAACCCTAAACCTATCCCTAAACCTTAAACCCTAAAATAATAAACCCAAAAACCCAAAAACCCTAAAACCCTAAACCTAAACACTAAACCCTAAACCCAAAACCGTAAAAACCTAAACTAAATAAAACCTAAAAATAGATAAATAAACACCTAAAAAAAATAAAATAAAATAAAACCTAAACTAGAATCTAAACCTAAACCTAAAAATAAAATAAAATAAACTAATAAAAATAAACTAAAATAAAATAAATAAAAACTAAACTAAGCTAAATAATAAAATAAACCTAAGAATAAAAAACTTAAATAAAATAAAAACTAAACTTTAAATAAAAATAAAATAAACCTAAAATAAAATAAAATACAATAAAAATAAAATAAAAACCTAAAGCTAAAAAATTAACTTTAAAATAAAACATAAAATTATATACAAAATAAAACCTAAACCCTAAACTAAAAAAAACTAAACCTAAAATAGAAATACAATAAACAAAATAAAATAAACTTAACCCTAAACTAAAATAAACTAAACTAAAATAAATAAAACCTAAACCTAATCTTAAAATAAACAAAACCTAAACCTAAACTAAATAAAATAAAATAAATTAAATTTAAACCTAAACCTAAAGTAAAAAATAAAACCTAAAAATAAACATAAAATAAAATTCTAAAACCTAATCCTAAAAAATTAAAATAAAAACTTAAACCTAAAATAAAAAATAAAACCTAAACCTAAAAAATAAAATTATAATAAAACTCAACTAAAAGTAAATTTAAACCTAAACCTAAACATTAAAAGTAAACTAAAATAGAAAACCTAAACTGAAATAAGTAAAACTAAAATTAATAAACTAAACTAAATAAAATAAAAAAAATAAACCTAAATAAAAATAAAATTAAAATAAACTAAATAAATTTAAACCTAGTAGTTTACTTAATTAAAATAAAATAAAAACTAAATAAAACCTAAACCTAAATAATAAACCTAGAAATAAATAAATAAATAAAACTACACAACTAAAAAAACCTAAACCTAAAAACAAAATAAACCTAAACTAAAACTAAACTAAAAAAAATAAAACCTAAACCTAATCCTAAACATAAACTAAATAAAATAAAATAAACTAAAAATAAACAAGATAAACTAAAAAAAATAAAACCTAAAAAATAAAACCTAAAACCTAAAAAATAAAATAAAATAAACCTAAACCTAAAAATAAAAAATAAAACATAAACCTAAAAAATAAAATAAAAATAAAACTAAACTAAAAAAGAAACTTAAACCAAAACCTAAACCTAAAAAATAAACTAAAATAAATATACCTAAAATAAATAAACTAAATTAAATAAAAATAAAAATAAATCTGAATCAAAATAAAAAATAAAAAAACTACATTAAAAATAAACTAAATAAACCTAATCCTACTAGTTAACTTAATTTAAATAAAAAAATCCAAACCTTAAACCCTAAACTCAAAATTAACCCTAAACAACTCTAACCCTAAACTGACTCCAAACCCTAAACCTTGAAACCCTAAATCCTACTAAAACCCCTAAAGCCTAAACCCAAACCCTAAACCACCTAAATCTTAAACCTTAAACCCTAAATTAAACCCTAAAACCCTAAACCTTGGACCTGACTAAAAATTAACTATAAAGCATCAAACCAAACCATAAACCATAAACCCTAAACCCTAAACCATACCCTAAACCCTAAATCTCCCTAAACCTAAACCTAAACTAATCCCAAACTAAACTAAATTGTAAAGCTTAAACCAAACCCTAAACCCCTAAACCTAAATCTAAACCTCTTAAACCTTAAACAAATAAACCCTAAACCCCAAACCCAAAACCTAAACCTAAAGTAACTAAATAAATTTAAAAATAAACCTAAACCCTAAAACTTAATAAACCTAAACCTAAACCTGAACCCTAAGAATGTCCAGAACCTTGACAGTAGGAACATCACCATCAACTAGGCTCAATCTAGATTTGGTAGTGGAGGCAAAGACAGAGGCGATAGTTATCGTAGTGGTAGTGGGGGACCTAGAGGTGCTGGTGGATATGGAGGTGGTGGTCGGAGCAGTGGTGGTCATGAAGGCGGGAGGAATGCCGAGGTTACAGCTATGGTGGTGGCAGAAGGAGAGATCGGGGATACGATGGTAGATCCTACTACTTGAGAGGCTAGGGTGGTTCTGATGGGAATTGCAAATTGAAGAATGGTTGATCTGATCTGCTACTTATGAAACAATGTCTTTACAATAGAGAGGGCTCTACATATCTAGGGTTTTTGATTTGCTCTATGCATGTTCATTTTTTATTTATGTTTTCGCTTGTGTTATAGAAAACTTGGTGTGTTAATTGGTTGATGAGATCGAAAAGAAGAAATGCTAAATCTAAATTTATTCTTTATTTAAAAATAAATAAAAACCCTAAACCCTGAACAAAAACCTAAACCTTAAGATACTAAAGAAGGCTATTGATGATAATAAACGATAGTGGAATGATCAGTTGGTTGAAGCTTTGTGGGCTTACCGCACCATATACCAAACTCCAACTCAGTCTACCCCATTTTCTTTATTGTTTGGGTTTGAAGCCATTCTTCCTTTAGAAGTTCAACTCCCGTCACTAAGGATAGCAATGGGTAACAAGATCACTATAGAGCAGAATGCAAACTTGCGAATAGAAGAGCTCAAAGGTTTGGAGAAAAGTCACCTACGGGAGTGCCAGGACCTCGAGTTGTACAAGGTCAAAATGATTCAAGCTCACATAAGCTGGTCCATCCTAGGTCTTTTTAAGTGGGAGAACTTATGTTAGTCTTAAGGAGACCCATTATTGCCTGTCAAAGATGGGGGGCAAGTTTGAACTCACTTGCGAAGGCCCCTATGTCATAGAGAAGGCCTACTAAGGAAAATTTTATCAGCTTATTGATTATAAAGGGGAACACCCGATGCTTCCAATTAATGGGCTCTATCAAAAGAAATATTACTCATGAAACAAATCATGTTTGAAAATAATCATTAATAAAAAGAACAAAATTTGATTCCATTCTTCAAATCTTCTCTTCTTTTTGAAGCATTATTTTCTTATTCACGAATCTACCATGACGTGTTTAGGGTAGGTGTAAGAGTCCCCTAGTGGCATCTTATCCCTCTTTCACAACATAACCACAAATCTCGATGCTTTTAGAATAGGTGTAAGAGAACCTGAGAGGCATCCTATTTTGATTAAGTATAACTAAGATAGGTGTGAGAAAACCCAAGCGACATCTTTTCTTAGTGGGAATCCTGTTTTCCATCTATGGTGCCACTTCATCAAATCCTTAGTGTGTTTAAGGTAGGTGTAAGAGTCCCCCAGAGGCATCCTATTCCTTTTAACACATGCATAACAGCAAACACAAATCTTATATCTCAAGATACTTTGATGTGAGAGCAAGGCCCCTGTGGCACTCACTCATTAGCTACTATAGGTCAGTTTACATGCTACCTCAGTAGAATGTCACCCTAGTGGTCATTTATTGGAGGATGTGAGTCCCCATGCTTTCTTCCTATCATGATCATTGCAAACCAAAGAGTACCTTGTTACTATGGTAGGCTTCACTGCCTAGCCAGTAAGCTACCTCATGTTGACTTTGCTTAAGAAGATGTGAGTCCCTATGCTTTCTTCTTGAACTAGCCATCATACTCTAACTGAGTCGAGTATGTTTGAGGTTTAGGATAAGTCCCCAAGAGGCTCCTTTCTTCTTGACTACTTTTGAGCTGATCTAAGTCCCCTAGTGGCATTCACTTTCGGTAGCCTTAGGTGGATAGCTCTATCGAGTGAAGATAGACTATCCCGGAATCTCCATAGGAGGATGTGAGTCCACGAGCTTTCTTCCTAGGCTGATTGGTGCAAATCGATGGGCACCTTAGGTTGGCTGATGTTAACTATGCTGACAGTGACTCATCCGATGAATATACCACTCTTGGTAGATATGAGACCTCATGCTTTCTCCTCGAGTTGGAAACTAAATACCTATTGGATATATGACTAGCCGTGTCATTTTCTCCTGGGTATTAGATTAAGCCCTTACCGACCCCATCCCCTACGGGCACTCTATTTGGATCAAGTCCATTATGACTTTATTTAAACACTACCCAGGTTACTTTTGGATTGGATAGTTCCCCTTTTCTAGTAACCACCCCTGGTTGGAGAATCTATTCAATGGATACACAGATTCTCCGTTGGTTCAGTAAATCTAAGATGGGTCTAGGCTGATATATGCTCCTTCTCAGTATGATCCCCCCAAAATAAAAAAATTAATTTTCTTGTGGATTTGGAATTCAAGCCCCCAAAGGGCCCCTTTTCCCAAGTAGGTATCCTATCTTTAAGGAAGTGTCGTGCTCCCTACAGAATTGCACTGAGTTGAGATAAATTCCTGAGTTGGTACTCACTCCGTAGTCACCCTTAGGTCTAGTTCAATCTATTTTTTCACAAGCAGGTTATCCCAGTAGTCATTCCGCTTTGAAATATGTAAGACTATGATGCATTATTTCTAGCATGATTGTCTCAAATCGACGAGCAGCCCTAGGTTGGGTTCAATTTGTTGCCCAAAGCAACTAATCACCCTAGTGGTCTTTTCTAGTGGAATATGTGAGTCCACGATCTTTCTTTCCCCCAATTGATCATTGCAAACCGAAAGGCACTCCTTTGGTTGGATAGTTCTCCCATCGGCCAGAAAGCTACTCCCTTTGTTTCGGTGAATCTGAGATAGGTCTAGACTTTTATAAGCTCCTTCTCAGTGTGATCCAATGTAAACCAACAGAATCCACAAACAAATCTAAAAAAATGAAATTAATATTTTACTATCCTTGAGTTGATTTAAGTCCCCCAGTGGCATTCACTCAATAGTCAGCCCTAGGTCGAGTTTGATTTGTTGCCCAATGCAACCAATCACCCTAGTGGTTCCTTGTTTGGAAGATGTGTGTCCATATGCTTTCTTCCTATCCTTGCCATTGTATATCGAAATGCATTTCCCCTTTGTTGGATAGTCTTATCTCATAGTTGGTAGACTACTCCCTTTGAATTGGTAAATTTTAGTTAGGCATAAGCTTCCATAGCCCATACTCAGTACAATTCATTGCAAACCTATGAGATCCATCATAATCAGAATGAACAAAACTAAAAAAATGAAATCAATCTTGACTATCTTTGAGATGATCTAAGTCCCCTAGTGGCATTCACTTAATAGTCAGCCCTAGGTTGGGTTCAATCTATTGCCTTACCAATAGATTACCCCAGCAACTGGTCTCTACTTTGGAGGATGTAAGTCTAGTACGCTTTCTTCTTAGTACAACTACTATATATAGAAAGGCATCCCTTTGGTTGGCTTGTCCTACTACGTGTTTAATAGACTACCTCTTTGGATTGGTAAATCTGAGTTAGGTCTTGACCTCCATGGTCCCTACTCAGCACGATCCATCACAAACCAATAATGTTCATCTAAAAATTCAAAACCTAACAATTTTAAAACAAATTCAACCCACTTCCCCAGCATAATAAATCAAATCTTTAACTCCTCGGAGAGAATTAAATCAAACCTTTCATTCCCTTATGGATGACTTGAAACTGCATCTCTAGTGGAAGGTTCACACTCGATTTTTTCCCTCTCTCTTATGTCTTGGGAATAAGTTGAGCCACATTGCACTATGCTCTGAATTATTTCTTTTCCTAAGGTTAAAGATAGATTTCTTTTATTAGTGCTTGTGATCTTTTGGTGTTTTTGATCATTTTGGTCAATATAAATACGTGCGGTGTTCCTTGTCAGTCACACCACACTTATTGGGCACCCTTTGTTGACCTCATTTTTAGAATGAGCTCTTAACCCCTCCATCTTAAACATAAAATTCTTCTTAGACTTTAAGAGTTCCTTCATCTTAAGACACATCTAGTGATTAGGTGGATACTCAAACCTATCCCTAGAGACTTAGAAGAGTTAGCCATAGGAAAAGGTAATGCCTTAGGGGTGTTAGGAAACTTTCCTACCCATAGCTTAAACCATTCCTCACTTTCCTTCTTTCAATTAAAACTCTAAATCAATATTAATTTATTTTCTCCAAATTCAAATCAACTCATTATGATTTAAATTCATGATTGCATGATCAAAATTCATTAAAAATTTCAAAGTCCAAATTTTTCCTAAGTCCTTAATATTCCCTTAAGGACTTAACCAAAATCATGATCAAAATAAAATCAAATCTTTAATATTTTCTCATAATCCATTTATATTCTCGTTTATATTCACATACATAAGTGAAATATAAATTCAAATCAATCAAACTAAACTCAAAATTCCAAATCAATTCATGAAATTTTCTTAAGTCCCTTAAATTTCCATTAATGGACTTAGCCTAAACTTTGTTCAAATCAATTCAAACTCATGGGATTTTCTCAAAACTCATTTATATTCTCATTTATATTTGCATATATAAATGAAATATAAATATAAATCAATCAAATCAAAAGAAAAAAAATAAATTCCCGATTTAAAATCTCCTTAAGTCATTAATTTTCCATTAATGAACTTAGCTTAAATCTTCATCAAGCCATATCAAAGTCATGGGATTTTCTCATAATTCTTTTATATTCTCATTTATATTCGAATATATAAATGAAATATAAATATAAATCAATCAAACCAAATTCAAAAATTCAAAACCTTACTCCAAATTTTCCTAAGTCCTTTAAATCCTTCTTAATGGACTTAGCCCAAATCATGATTAAACCACTTCAAATCCTAGAAATTCTCTCATGATCCATTTATATTTTCATTTATATTCACATATATAAATGAAATATAAATTCAAACAATCGAAAACCTATTCCAAAACTCAAACTCAAATCAACTCACAATCCAATCTAAGCCTTTGAAGTCAAAATTTTGAACTTAGCCAAATCAACTTCAAATCAAGCCAAACTCTTGATTTTCTCTAATGATTCATCAACCCTACAATCATAAGCTCATATATAAATCCAAACTTCAATCACTCAATCAAAACCCAAGTCAAAAATCAAACCCAAAACCCTTCATATTCTTCCTTTGAATATGAAATTCTCAAATGGATCAAAACCCATTTGACTTTAAACCACTTGTAAATATATTTATATTTCAATCATGAGTCCATATACAAGATCAACCAACTTCAAATCAAGCTTTGACCAAGCCATTTTACCCACTTTACTTGACCCAAAGTGACTTAAAGTACCCTTATGAGCCAAATTTTGATCCTAACCAAATTGGATTGAACCAAACTCAATTATCCCTATCATCATAATCAACAATCATCATGAGATGATCAATCAATCAAATTGAGTCAAACCAAGTCAAACCTAAGGGTTTATTAAGTCAACACTTAACCCAAAATAAAACCTAACATAGCTAAATTCCACCATAGGCCAAATTGATTAAAACCATTGAACTAAGTTTACTCATGACTTATGTTTGAACTTGACCAAGGCAACATTTGAGCCTTACCTAGCCCAATTGACCACTTGACCCAAGTTGACCCATTTTGACCTAAAGGGTTAAAATGTGTCAAAACTTGATCTAAGCCAAATTGATCCAAACCAATGGGTTAAGTCCATTCCAAATTACCTGTGGAATTTGACCAAAGCTTCAATTGGCCAACTAGACCTAACCTAGCCCTATTGACCTTAGACCTAACATGACCTAAAGGGGTCATGTTGAGAAAAATTTGAACATAACCAAAATTGATTGGAAACAAAGACACCAATCCACTCCATATAACTAACCAAACCTAAACCTACCCTTGACTTACCACAAGTAGGTCAAATGGGTCAACTTGACCCATTTGACCTAAATGAAGTCATATGATACAAATTCAAAACTAAACCAAATTGAATCAAACCAAAGTCACCAAAATATTTCAAATTGTCATATGAACTTGTCCCAACCCTTGGTTTGACCCAATTTGACCTATTGGTCAACTTGACCCAAGTTGACCCATTTTAACCTAAATGGGTCAACATGAGCCAAACCTTATCAAATGAATTTCAAATCTCATGAAACTTGGCCAAACCTAGTTTCTCCACATACCCAACATACCCAAAGTGAAAAATTGCAAAATGACCATTCTACCCCTAGGTCATAGAACAAATTTTTGGCTTAACCCATGGGTAATTTGGTCATACCCTCTTCACATCCACTTGAGGCTTTCGTAAAAGCTCAAGGGGACCTAAGGGAGAGTGGTGCAATAAACCCAATAGGTTTGGGTTAGCCCAATTGGTCCCTAAACCAAACTCGACCCTATGGGTCAAAATGGAAAATTCAAACTCCCACCCAAACTCAAATTCAAGCACATGAGAGGTTGGTAATCCACTCCTTGGCTCAAACTGACCATGTGCACATGCTTAACTGATCAAACAACCCACTGTCTATGATTAATTGGACCAAAATGGTAAGAGCATTGCTAGTCAGCCGATCCTTCAGGGGGAGATATACTCCCCCTAATTCGATTCAATTCTCACTTCATGTTTGTCGATTGAAGCTAAGGAACTCAGAGCATGCATCAGAGAGTATTCCCAAACTTCTTAGAGAGGATTTGAAAAAGTAATTTCTCAATTTTCAGACTTTGAAAATAGGGAAAGTCCATTGAAGAGCTTACTTCTTCTTCACTCAATCTCCAACCAATTGCTCTTGCATACTTTATCAGGAGCTAAGTTGAGTGCACCCAAGCTTCCTTTGGAGTTCTCACCACAAGGAAGGATTGAATTGGATCAAAGACGAGCTTAAGCTAAGGAGGAAGTGATCCATAGGAAGATCCACTCAACCTCAAGTGCTCAAAACTTTAATAAGGCTTCATCTCAACCAAACGAAGCTTCTCCAAGGGAATCGAGTGCCGGTGATCACCACCATTGAGGTATGGGATTTTTGGACCATTAAACTCAATGTGGTGTGGAACTTTGTGAAAGAAATTTTCACCCCATCGATTTTTGATGTTGGATTTTCTGCTCATTAGCTTTAGATGGTGTGGGTTGTCATTAATTTGAATTCTTGCTAGATCAAGGTTGGATCTTCCCCTTGATCATGGACTATCTTTATTGATCAAGGAGAAGAACTTGGGATATCACAGCCATCCATCCGTGAATTTTAGATGGACGACTGAGATAATTTTGCACGTTGAGATATATGTTATACATTTTAAAACTATGGGGAGATCCCTGGCCGTTCGATCTTTAATCAGACTGCAGGGATCAAACCGCATGCACCACCAGCCACCATCTAGGATTTGACTACTTAAGTAACCCCCAGAGGCATGTAAAGCACCATCCGCACGCAATTGCAGTGAGCGGGAATAGTTAAATGCATAATTAAGTTCTAATTAATAAAATGATCTTCTAAAATTCATAACTCCCTAGAAAATTCAGCAAAATATGAATTAAAATTTTGTGGATAGATAATTAAACCTAGAATATTTTAAAATTAATTTCAATTGGTTTTGAATTATTTTTTCTCTAAATTTAAGTTTTATTAGTAAGTTTACTTTGCTAATTACTTTTAATTAAGCATCTGATTAATCCAAAATTTCTTGGGTATGTTTTAGGGTATGACTTTTACCTCCCCTAATTTTCTTGGGATTTATTGAAGGCTTGATTAGAAGAATCGAACATGAATTTCCTAATTACCATCCTTATGTAGTTAAAGATAATTAAGGTGTAATTAGTGATTTTAACCCATGATTAGGGTTCATTAAGGTCACATACAATAAGTAAGAGGTTTATGGAATATTTTTGTGGTAGTTTCCTTATGCTATTTCCTAAACCCACTTTTTTCTACTTAATCTCCTCTTAATTAAGGGTTAATTCATTAATTATCCCCTTAATTAATTTCTAATAATTCTAAAAAGTTTTAAAACTTAATTAATCTACTTTGGATAGATGCTTAGGTGTTTAATAGCCTAAATTCAATTAAGGAAATCAAAACCCAATTCACATGTGTGGAAGGGTGTTTAGAAATTACTTAAGCTAAACCCCTTAGCTTAATTAACTTTTAATTGTAAGCCAAATTATATTAGGCCTCTTTCTTATTAGGTGCATTGAAAATTTAAATTTTTTGTGAGTTTTATGTCATCTCATTGGCTCATAATTATTTGGTTAATTATTCT
This sequence comes from Cymbidium sinense, assembly GCA_021442155.1. Taxonomy (NCBI): domain Eukaryota; kingdom Viridiplantae; phylum Streptophyta; class Magnoliopsida; order Asparagales; family Orchidaceae; genus Cymbidium; species Cymbidium sinense. Next base: position 186,363,734 of record CM038215.1, read on the forward strand.
GAGGTGGTGTAGGTAAGGGTTAATTAAGTTACTTAATTCATACCTTAACCTAATCAATGCATAAAAATGGATCTAATTATCTAAAAATTAAACAAAAATATCAAAGACATGTGGGAATGGGTTAGGAATGACAAACTCATCTTACATTTTCAGAATTAAATCAAACTTCAAAATAAAGAAAAATTGATTTGAGTTCACTTTGATTTATTTTAAAATTTCTTATTCAATAAGAATGTCTTTAGGATTTAAGTGAAATGAACTTTTTTACATGCTTTCATTGCTTTTTATCTTTCCCTAACATGTTAAATTTGTATGTCATGTGGTTTCATGCATTCATATTTTTCAAATTCAAATTTAAAAATAAAATTGTTTACTTTATGTCAAGTTTATATTTGGTGGCTAAAGTAGAAATATGAATGGCTATTATCACTATTAAATCCAAAATATTTTCAAAATACATAAATCAAATACCAAATATGAAAGTATGCTACTTATATTTTAACTATGAGTTTGCATGAGATAGATTAAAGGCATGCTTATCATATGTTTCCTTTCTTTCTTATGTTGGTATAGTTTTGAATAGGAGTTGGTAAGAAGTAGGGTTCATTTAAAAGAACCTTACTTAATTCCATACCCTATTCTTCCCTATGCTATCACTTAAGAAGGGTTACTTATACTTGCATACATAAATTGCATAAATAAAATGAATCCATTAAACAACTTTTGCATTCTCCTTTTCTATTTCATTTCTTTTATAAATATGTTTGTATTTAAGGAAAGTGGTATATTAGTCTAGAAAAACTTGAGGTTGTGAGGCTTTAAGTAGCCCTAAGCAGGTCTTGTACCTTACACCTATGGTTAACAATGGCGTTGTACTCACTTATGCCTTTCTTACTTTCATGTGTGTATGTGAAAATTTGCATAAGGAATTCCCTTTCTACTTAAGAAAAATCATGCATATCTAACTTCTAAATTTCCTTAAATGGATTAGTTAGCATGCATCATAAGGGGTGTTAAATAATCTCATTTGTATGTATAGATATGCTTATGATCCATCCATATGCATATTATATATGTTTGGAAAGAAATGAAGTAATGTGTGTTATGTGAATTTTGATTCATTTTATTTAATCTTAAAATGCCTTTTATTTTTGAATATATTTGTTTAGAGTTCTTCTAAACTTAGGATTAATTAACAGATTTAATCAAAACATCACCTAAACAAAACTAAAATGTGAATCTACTTTAGAAATTACATAGGTTAGGGAAGGAAAGAGAAGTTCTCTTCTCTTTCACTCACATCATAACTTAGTAATTAATTATAGGACCCACTTAAATTAAATAAAAACATGAAATAAAATCAATCCAAAATAATAAAACAACTCAAATGAATCCCTCCTCTAAGTTGAACATATTCTTCACACTAAAAAAATTTGAACCTAAAGCCATAGCTAAGCATACCATAGAAGCCTTCAAATCGCACATATTAGCCTACGTCACTACTTTTAGCTTTAGGTTAGGTCGGTGCATGGTTTGATGTTTGTTTTGTTTTGTGATATATGTTTTAGACTAGATGTTAGGATGTATTCTTGTATAATGAATGGTAGGATGTTCTTAGTCTAACTATTCTTTTCTGCAGGGGTTTGTGCTTATGGGGCGTTATCATAAATAAAAATATAAATACTTTTGCTTGCAGGTGCTTTATACCCAAAAGCATAATCCATAGGCCAGGTGAACTTAGTCACCCATGTGTGGGGTCATAAGTCCAATATACATGCTTGGGATTTATATGATTTTTTTAGCTAACCTTTATTTTGTAGGTGTTAGTTAGATTTCCACTATTCCTTTTCATGTAAATTTGTGCAATTAGGGTTTCAAAATGATTATTATGGGGATTAGGATGAGCATTGGTCATAAGATCCTATCTTATGCACCATGTGAAGTCCTGGAGCATCTACCTTCCAACCATCCAAAATAAGGAACCAAAGAAGAAAGAAGAAATAAAGCTTGAAGACTGCCCCATAATAATGAATTCCTTGCTTAATAGTAATTTAATTCATTTGTAATCCGAGTAGAATAAGGGTAGAGCTCGGCTACCCACATTTGATAATTTCAGGTTTGTGCGGTGGTACCCGACCATAATGGCCTTTTATTCTTTTTGTGATTAGCTTTATAAATTGGATGATGATTTATTTAGCTTTTGCATTAAGTGGCATGCTTTTCCTAGTTTTTTCCTTGCTTTATGTATGGCCTAAATGTGGATTAGGCTCTTTAGGGAAAAATAAATATTTTACCCAAAACAACTCAAATTAAAAATAAATAACTCATAACCTCATCAAAAGCTTAGGTTTAAAATCAAGATAAAAGAATTAGCAACCCCTTAGTTGGATGAGCATTTCTTTTCAAATATCATGCATAAATGCATCTTATTTCACTCTTTATTGGAGGGCTTCCACCTTTTTGAGAGAAACTTAGCTTGACCTTTGAGAGCCATGGAAGAAACTCACCTCCTCCCTTCTCACTGATTTTGGCCAATAACCTTCTTTCTCATTCATTACTCATATGAATCCTATTTAGCTTGTGTCAAGATAATTGTCCAAAAATAAAAATAAAATTAATTTTTAATTGCATTAGATTTAGGTCATTTGAAGCATGCCCTTTACATGATCTAGTCTCTTTAGGGAGTGAGTTTAAGGACTTAGTCTCTTTCTAAATAAATAATATCCTAGATATCTTGCATAAGCATAAAGACTTGCCTACAAATATTTAAAATCATAGGAGGTGTTAGTTGGTGTCCACCCCTAGGCAGTTGTAAGTCCAAGCTGTCAGGTGGTTTGTCCTCTCTTGTGGAGACAAACCAAATACCCATTTTTTGCCTTAGATTTAGGTTGTGCTTTCGACCCTCACCAAAGCTCCTTAGATTTAGGTTCTAAGGTTGCTTCTCTCCTTTGTGGGCCATAAGCTTAATTCCTCACCTCTTAGGAATTTCCTTAATCTTGTGTTAAGGAATCATAAGTCTTAAATTTTTAATAAAACATTTAACTCAAACAAACTAAATTAATTTCAAAAATGTAAAGCCCAATCGTAGGATAATTTGAGATGCTTGTTAGGTTTCATAACATCATGAGCATCTCCTACTTATCTTCCATTTTGGCTTTGATAAATACCTCTTTGATCAATATCCCATCTTCAAAAATGAACCAATTGATTGATAGTCCTTTCCTATTGAAATTTTTGAAGATAATAACATTTGCCTTAATTGAGAGTTTTCCTAAGCAATCCCCATTTCTTAGGATGTAATTAATTATGGCTTGTCCTTATAGGGAACTTAATGAGCCCAGTTTAAAATAAATCCTTCTTTACTTTTTCATGTAAAGTAGGTGAAGAATCTTTGGCAGTCCCATCATCCTTAGGAGTCCTTATTGAGGTGATTAGGTCCATTAAAGGGTAGTGACTTCTATATTTCAAGATAGTACACTATTTCTTGGATGACATACTCGTCACATGAATAAGTACATCTATGGATCTATGTGGCATCTTAAAAAGATGAATTTCTATAGGCTTGCCTCTTTCATTTCTCCCAACAGATTTGAAAGGTGACTCCCATATTAGAAAATTTTCACCACATGAGCAGTGACTTTGAATTTGATTTAAATTTAGAACCCACATTCAACAAATTTAGGTATGTTAAATGGGGTTCAACTATTTTGGAGAGGCTCTTAATTGATGCTTCCATTAGCTCACAATTTGATTTTATGTTTTGGACCCTCATTTAACAAATTTGGGTATGCTAAATGGAGGGTCAATTGAATTTATTTTGGATTTGATTTTAGAATCTTCACTTAGCAAATTTATGTATTCTAAATGAGATACAAGTGCATGTTTGCAAATAAATTTTGAATGCATTTTTTTTGTTTGCGATGATGTGTGTCATGTGTTTTATTTGTTGAATTAGATTTGAAAATGGGATCATTACTTAGAAAATTTTGGTATTCTAAGTCATGCCCAATGTGTTCGATGTATTTTGATTTGATTTTGAAAAATGAGATGCTTACTTAAAAAACTTGGTATATTAAGTAGGGCTCAAGTGTGTTTGATGAGTTTGTTTCATTTTGTTTTGAAAAAAGAGAACTTCTACTTAACAAATGTGGTATGTTAAATAAAGTTCAATATGTTAAATAATGTTTAAATTATTTTCAATTTTAAAAAGGTGGGACTGTCATTTGACAAATTTGTGTATGTCAAATGGTGTTCAAGTGTGTTTGATTTATTTGTGATTTTAAAAAGGGAACTCTACTTAGCAAATGTGGGTATGTTATGTGAGTCCAATTTGATTTTGATTTTGAAAAGGGAATTCTCATTTGACAAATTTGGGTATGTCAAATGGAATTCAAATGTTTTAATTTTAGTGATTTTGGAAAAGGGGACTTTGAGTTAACAAATTTAGGTATGTTAAATGGAAATCAATTATATTTTTGTTTTTGATTTTCAAAGATGGGATATTTGTGTGCGATGTTTCTTTTAAAAAAAGAAATTCCAACTTAGCACATGTAGGATGTGCTAAATGAAATTTCAATTTTATGTCACGATCTTGTTTGAAAATAAAATTTTCATTCAACAAGCTTAGGTGTGTTTAATGGAGATTACTATTTTGAAATATGTTTTTTCAAAAGGATTTTAAAATTATTTGATTTTAAATTTTAAAAGAACCTCCATGTAACAATCATGGATATTATTGTAAGAGGTTTGGTTATCTTTAAATGTAGATATTTTATCATGTGAATTTTGATTTGAGGAGTGCTATTTAAAATTATATTTTTTTTGCAAAGAGTTTATTTTCTCCATTATGAAATGAACATTGCCTCACCAAGAGAATGATAAAGAGGTTCTAAATTTTTAGTCATGTCCTTTAGTTAATTAAAATTTTTATTTACCTATTGGGGGACCCAATAGGGGTTTTAAAACTTACATGGAGTGAGGTCTTAAAAGCTAAAAGATGTTAGCTAGCTTAACCTAAAGATGAAATAGGCTAAGTGCCAATGGAAAGAAAGATAGTCTTGGAATCATATAAAATACCAAGTCCACTATAGATGTTTGGAGACAATAATTATTACTAGAGATGGAGAGAGAACCTCCCGGTGGAGTCGCTAGAAAATCAGGATATTTTTTTTAGATGGGGGACACCACGCAGATCTTAGGGGGTACTTATTGAAATGATCAGGTACAACATTAAGAAAAGATGCAATATCTCAAAAGATAGAAATCATTACCCTATAATGGACATAATCACATAATAAGGACTCCAAAGGCATGATGGGTTTTTGAATGTACCAAAGATCTTTCCCCTACTTTACATGGAAAAGTAAAGTAGGGTTTATATTAAGCCGAGTTTGTTAAGTTCCCTATGGAGGCTGGCCTCCATTGTTAATTACATCCTAAGGGATGTGAACCCCTTATGATTACTCTCTATTAAAGTATCAATTAAAGTCTTCAATGATTTCAAGGCTAGACTATCAAAGTATTAGTTGTATTAGAAAATCAAGTGGGAAAACCCAAGGAGAAGACTTATTATCAAAGCCAAAGGAAACGAGTAGGGAATGCTCTCTATACTAGGAAACCTAGTGAGCATTTGAACCTATCCTATAATTTGGCTTTATAATTTTTAAATTAAAGAAATATCAATAGTGTTAAAGTTGATGTTTCATTAGAAAGCTAGGACTTGTAATCCAACAACATAAGATTATGGAGATGCCTAAGAGGTGATGATTTATGCTTGTAGCTCAAAATAAATAACCACCTCAGATCTTAAATCTATAGAGCATTAGCATAAGCCAAAGTGTAGCCTAAAGCTAAGCAAAAATGGACATATTGTTTAACTCCATAAGAGAGGATAAACTTCCCGACTGCTGGAGTTACAACAGCCTGGAGTGCCAGCCAGCTAACATCTCCTTTGCTTTAAATTCATGAAGTTTGGTCATCTTATTTGTAAGATTAGTTAGCCTATTATTTAATTAGAAAGAAACTAAAGTTCTTAAACCCACTCCCTAAGAGACTAGAGCATGAGTGGTATGTCCATATGACTTAGTCTAGTGCAAAATCATTTCAAATTTTATTTATTTTGACACTTCATTTCGACATAGGCTTTTGGTTTTTGATGCCTACATGCATGATGAAATAAGTTTGTTGGCTAAATCAGTAAGAAAGGGGTGTTTTCCAACACAAGGGATGCCCTCACAAGTCAAGAATTCCACTATCGTGCAAGGATGGAAATCCTATTTTTTTCAAGAGTGAAATAATATGGTATGCATGTTGTTAGCCATTCAACATTCAGTTAAGGGGTTGCTAAATCTTTTAATTATCTTGATTTATGTCCTAGGATTTATGTGAGGTTATGAAATGCTTAAAACTTTAGTTATGAGTTATAGTTGGGTAGAAAGGTTAACTTTTTTTCTAAGAGCCTAATCACATTCCAGGCCACACATTAAAACATCAAACATATAAGGAAACTAAAAAAAGCAATCCATCTTAATTGTGTACTTTAAACACAACATCAAATCATTTTAATAGCTAACGTAAAAGAATAATTGGCCAGTGTGGTAGGGTGCTGCCGTACAACATGAAAAGAAAAATAAGTAGCCGAGCTCTACCCTTATAAAATGTGATACATAAAAGAATAATTTACAATTTACAAATGATAAATGATATGGGGCGTCTTCAAGTCTTCATGTTTTCAAGTATCTTCCTCCTTTGATTTGGTTTGCTCCACTTCAAAGGCATCACATGGCCTCCTAGGATAAAGCCTTCTAGCCAGTGATCATCCTTATACCCTCATAGCACTAATCCTAATTCTTCATTTAAAATTACATTAAAAATGAGAAAAGTAAATCTAACTACACCTACAAGATAGGTGTTAGCTAAACACACATACAACCCAAGCAATTATATTTATAATTTGGACTTAGCACCCTGCACATGGGTAACAAAGCCCACCTGTCTTAACTTGGATTATGCTTAGAGGCATAGGCAACCTATAAAGAGAGCATTGATATTTATTTTTAAGCAGCCCCTTAAACACAATCCTTTATAGAAAACATGATTAGGCTAATCACGACCTATCATCCAGTCTACAAAACATGCACCCTAACATCTAGTCTAAAATAATACATCACAAAATAAAACATACGTCACACCATGCACCATCCTAACATAAGGTTAGAAGTGGTGACTTAATCTATTATGTGTGTATTAGGGCATGTGTGGTTTGTCCTAACTAGGCTTTAGAGTTAAGATTTTCTAAGTGTAGAAAAATTCAACTTAAAGGGTGGTTTAACTTCAAGTGCTTTAATTGATTTGGAAGTTTTAATTTATGTTTTCTTTTGTTTCATATGACCTACACCTAGAAACTAAGTGATGTAAAGAGAAGAAAAGAGGTTACCCTCTTTCATCCCTACCTTAAACCACATTCTAAAGCATGTTAGTTTTTATTTAGTTCTCTTTAGTGAATAGCTTATTACACATTTTAGATTAGTACTAAGTTTAGGTTCTCTTTAAATAATTCTATTCAATGTAAAAGGCTTCTCAAGATTAATCTAATCGAAATACTATCACATGACACATGCTAAATCATTCATTTCTATCACATGTAACATGCATATGATTAAGTCTTAAGTATACCTACACATAAACTATATTTTAGCACACTTGAATGATGGATGTGAGTATGTACATTTGAAGCTTCATATTTTCCCTCTAATTGAACTATTTTATCATATTAATTTAAGGCACCATCTAAATTCTTATACAAAAATACATAGTGATGAAATTAAACATGTACATATCATCATTAACTTGAGAAGTGAGGTAATCAAATGACCTCCTTGGGTCTAACTAAAGCCTCATATTCCCGGGCTATCCAGACTATATACCATTACATTTAAACCATATGTAAATTTACATGCATGAACATAATAAAGAGAGCTCCAAATCACATAATCAATTAATTCAATCACTAGAATAATTACAAATGCATGTATTTAATTAAAAAGGAAGGATTACCAATCTCTAATTAAACACATAGATGTATGTACAAAAGAAATAAGCAAGTATCTGTCTTTGTTAAACCAAGGAAGTGAGGTAGTCAAATGTCCTCCTTAAGGCTATCTAAAGCCTCATATTCCCAGAATGTCCAGACTATATACTGCTTTTCTTAGATAGATACACATGTATTCATAAATTGGAGAATGAAAATCATGCAAAAAATGATATTGAATTTGATTGAATCATTTATGTCTATGAATTAAAGCCTCATCCAAATTCTAGAATTGAAATACAGAAGAATGAAAGTAAATGGAGTATATGCAGTTGTTAAACCAAGGAAGTGAGGTAATCAAATGGCTTCCTTAGGGCTAACTAAATCTTCGTATTCCTGAGATGTCCAGACTATATACCCATTAACATTCTCACTTATATAAATCAAAAATTGAATAAAAGGAAAGGAGCTTCACTTCGTACATTTAAGCTATAATCACATACATCTCCTATGTATTTATAACTAGCATTCATAGCATATGTAACCATTCATTTCTAAGATTTGGAAAATACATTTGGATTTAATAGTGATAATAGCCATACATATTTTAAAATAAATAAACACATGCAAGCTTGACATAAAGGAAAACTATTTGATTTAATTAATTTTGAAAAGATGAATGTATGATTTTAAATGACATACAACATTTAACATGATTAAAAAGGAATTAATAATCATAAACATGTGATTTCAATCAATTAAATTAATTCCTAAGGATAATCAAATCATGTTAAGACAACCAATTTAATCATTAATTAACCCTTGCTAAAGAAAATTTCTAAAATTCAGCAAAAATCATCACAAACAAAAGAACCTAAGGCCGACTATGGTTGTTGAAAATTACCTCACTGAGGATTATTTTTGGTGGAGATGATGATCTGAGCGTGCTCCTCAAGACAAAAGAAGCATTGGAATGGGTTTCGGCTCTTACTTCACTTCCAAATAATGTATCCACCAATGGTCATCGCTTACTTATAAAAATCCACTTGATTTTGATAGATATTGCTCAAAAACCAAGTGGGAATGGTTGATCATTGGTTTAGGAGCTTTAAAAGACTGAAATGGGTGTGTGAGGTAGAGTTTTTGCCTCTTTATTTCATGTCTCCTTGCAATGGCCAAAAATGACCTCATTCATGGTGATTATTGGCTCCAAGTGGGTGTCCTTGGCTTGAGGTGGTTGGGATTATCTTTAGGTGGCTTAATTTGGTTGTCCAAGGCATGGGATGTGGCTGCTATGAAGGACAAGTGGGTGTCCTAGCAAAGGGAAGTGGAGGTCCTTCATGCCAAGTCTTCCAACAGGGCAGAGGAGGTGATTTCCCCTCCCCATGAGTCATGGATGGCCTAACCTCCTCTTGGATCAGGTTGGACAATGTTCTTGGAGCCTAAGTGGACCTATGGATGAGTGCTAAGTGGCCAAGGAAGAGAAATGACTATTTATATAGGTGTTTTATCTTATGTGATACCCCTAGCCCAAGGGTAGAGTGGTCATTTGGCATTGAATTTGATTTAGATTGATTTGAAATGAGTAAAAAGTGAGTTGGACAAAATTTCATGACATTTGGAGTTTATTTGGTTAGGTTTGGCTCAATTTTACCCATTTGGGTCAAATTGGATCAAAATAAGTTAGGTTGACCAATTGGTCAAATTGGGTCAAACCAAGGGTTATGTCAAGTTCATATGACTATTTGGAGAGCATTGCATGCTTTGGTTTGATTTAATTTGGATTTAATTTGGGTCAATTGACATAAATGGTTAAATTAGATCAAACTAAATTACAACAACAACAACAACAACAACAACAACAAGCCTTAATCCCACTAGGTGGGTTCAGCTACATGAACCTTCGTCTCCATTGTGTCCTATTATGTGTCAAATTATCATTTAATTCAAGTATACTAAGGTCATTTTTTATACATCTTAACCAAGTCTTTTAGGTCTACCCTCATCTTTCTTAACATAAGGCAAATCTAATGCATCTACTCTCTAATCATCTGACGATGCTTTATGTGGCCAAACCATCTAAGGAGACTCTTCCTAATCTTATCTACCACTGGAGCTACTCCAACTTTTTCCTGAACATACTCATTTTGCATTCTATCTCTAAGGGTAAAGCCACTCATCCACCTAAGCATCCTCATCTCTGTAACACTTAACTTAGTCTTATGTTTCTCTTTTATTGGCCAACATTCTACACCATAAGTCATTGCAGGTCTTACCACCATCTTATAAAATTTTTCCTTAAGTTTAAGTGGAACTTTTCTATGACATAATAGGCCAGATGCATTCCTCCACTTCAACCATCCAACTTGAATTCTACTAATAACATCTCCATCTATTTCACCATCATTTTGAATAATAGAGCCTAAATATCTGAATAGCTCACACTTATTAATGACTTGATCACTTAAAGTCACAACACTACCACTAAAACTTCTACAACTAAAATTACACTCCATATATTCAATTTTAGATCTACTTAAATGAAAACCTTTAGACTCTAAAGTTGACCTCCATAATTCAAGTTTCTATTGGACTCCCTCTATAGTCTTATCAACAAGAAGAATGTCATCAGTAAAAAGCATACACCAAGGTACATCTTCTTGTAAATGCCTCGTAAGAACATCCATAACTAAAGTAAAAAAGATAAGGTCTTAATGTTGATCCTTGATGTAATCCAACTGAAATAGGAAAATATTTTGTCAATCCTCCTTGTGTTTGGACACAAGTAACAACTCTAGTATACATATCCTTAATGACTTGAATATAACAAATATTAACTTCTTTTCTAGAACTCTCCAAAGAACATCTCTTGAGACTTTATCATAAGCTTTCTCTAAATCAATAAATATCATATGTAGATCCTTCTTATTTTCTATGCTTCTCTATCAAACCTCTTAACAAATGTATAGCATCCATAGTAGATCTACCGCATGAAACCAAATTGATTGTGAGAAACTTCGTATCACATCATAACCAATTACTCTCTCCCATAATTTTAATGTAACTTAACTTAATTCCTCTATAATTTGCACACTCTTGTGCATCACCTTTATTCTTAAATATAAGAACCAACAAACTCTTTCTCCACTCATCGGGCATCTTTTAGTCTTTAAAATAACATTAAAAAGATTTGTAAGAAATTCCTTGATCTCTAAACATTTCCACACTATTGGAATATTATCCGGTCCTACTGCTTTTCCACATTTCATTTTCTTTAAAGCTTCACTTACTTCAGATTTACTAATACGATGATAAAAATGAAATTCTTTATTTTTGTCTAGGGTATTAAGGTTGCTAAAATCAATTGTACTTTTAGATCCTTCATTGAAAAGTTTATTAAAATACCTCATCCACCTACTTTCAATATCTTTTTCTAAGAAAAGAACCTTATTATTTTCATCCTTAATACCCCTCACTTGAACTATGTCTTTACTTCTCCTATCTCTTTGGTTGGCTAACTTATACATACATCTTTCACCTTCTTTGGTATCTAATCTATTGTATAAATCACTAAAAGCTAACTTTTTTGCATCATATATTGCTTTCTTAGAATCTCTGAGCCATTTTATATCTTTCCCAATTCTTCAAGTTTTTACATCTAAACCAAGTTTTATAACAAGGCTTCTTATTTCTTATCTTTTCTTGCACACTCTGACTCCACCACCAACTATTCTTATTAAAAGAAGCTTTTCCTGTTGATTCACCAAGCACATCTTTAGCAACTTGCTTAATTTCACTTGATATTTTTTTCCACATAATGTTAGCTTCCTTATGAACATCCCAAACTCTAATTTCTTGTAGCTTGCTCTTAACAATATTTTTATTTGTGTTCTTTAAGTGTCCCCATATAATCCTAAGATAATAATTTAGTTTATTTTTTCTCTTACAATCTTTCATCTTAAAATCTAAAACTAATAGTCGATGTTGGGTACTTAAATTTTTACTTGGAATGACCTTACAATCTTTACAATCTAAATAATCTATTTTTCTTATCAAAAAATAATCAATGTTTTACTAGATCCATTTTATAAGTAATAATATGATCATCTCTTTTCTTAAATAAAGTATTAGCAACTACAAAATCATAAGCTAAGGCAAAATCTAATATAGTCCTACCTTCTTCATTAGTCACTCCAAATCCATAACCACCATGAATACTTTTAAAATCTTACCACTCTACCAACATGTCCATTTAAATCTCCCCAATAAATACTTTTCTTCAAGAGGTATCTTTTTTATTAATCCCTCTAATTCATTCCAAAATTTTTCTTTTGAGCTTACCTCCAAACCTACTTGAGGATCATAGACACTTCTAATATTGATAATCTTAGTATCAACAATAATCTTTAAAGCTATAATTCTATCTCTACATCTATTAATACTTATAACATTATCCTTCAAACTTTTATCTATAATCACATACACCATTTCTAGTTTGACTTTTACCAATACCAAAGTTTAAAACCTAAACTATCAATCTCGTGTTCTCACCAACCCATTTAGTTTCTTGAACACATAAAATATTTATCTTTCTATGAACCATAATATCTATTAATTCCATTAATTTTTGTAAGAGTACCTATATTCCAAGATCCTAACCTAATTCTAGTTTCATGGACTAACTTCTTTGCTCGCATCCGTCCATAACTAAATTAAATCAAATTAAATCCAAGTTGACCCAAATTAACATAAAGGGTCAACTTGGGTGAGGAGGGCTATTTAGGCTAGGTTTGGCTCAATTGAAGGTCAAGTCATGTTTAAATATTGATTTTGTGTTTATTTGAATCATTGATTTCAATGGATTTGGCTTAGGTTGTAATTTGGCTAGTTTGGGTTCATATAGGCTAAATGGTTGACTTGGTCAATGGGCTAGGTTGACTTGATTTGACCTAATTTATATCAATTGATCATCCTAGGGTGATCAACAATCATGACATAAAGTTTGTATTAGCTTAATTCACTTTGATTTGGATTGAATTAGATTTTAGTTCATGTAGGTCAAATTGGCCACTTTAGGTAAAGTGAACCAGATGGATTTAGTTGGCTTGATTTTGGGTTGAGTTTGATTTAGTTGAGTTTATATATTAATTTTATATTGATATATAAATTTAGTTGCAATTGGTTTGGATTCAAATGAGTTTTGGTTCATTTGAATATTTCAAGTCAAATGGGCTAGGTTGGGTTTGACTTGGGTTGATTTTTGTTTGACTAGATGATTGTAGGTTTCATTTATATTTGGATAGATGACTGAAGGAATGATTGATTCAAATAAAAATCTATTGATTTTGGCTTGATTTAGATGGGTTTTGGCCAAGTTCAAGGAAATGTCTTAAAAGGTTTAAATTAGGTTTTAATTTGATTTTGGATTTTATTTTGGATATTTGAATTTATATTTCATTTATATTTGAGATGATACTGAAGGTACAATTGATTTATAAAAAAAATCAATTGAGTTTGGATTGAATTGGATGGAAATTATGCTAAGTTCTTGAAGGTTGATTAAAGGGCTAGGGAAGGATTTCAAGTTTGGATTTGATCTTGGATTTCAATCATTTGGAATTGAGTTTGGACTTAGATTTGGATTTGAAATTGAGTTTGAGGTGTGGTTGGAAATTTGGATTTGGATTGAATTTAAGAATGAGTACATGGATTGGGTTTGGGCTTTAGGGTAGGTGATTTTCTTAACTCCACAAACTGGCTAATCCATGATTAACACTTCAAAGTCTCATGCTTGGGTTAAGTGTTCACTGTCTGTAAAGTGTCTCATGACTAAAGAAACCTTAGTGTCTAGAAGGGTTCCTAAGTTTAAGAAGGAGGTTGAGAACTCACTCCAAGTGAGGGGTCAATAGTACATGTTAGATTTGATAAAATTAAGAAGAAGAAATGTTGAATTTGAATTTGTTCTCTGTTAAAATAAAAAAAATAAAAACCCTAAACCCTAAACCCTAAACTAAAACCCTAAAACCTAAAAACCCTAAATCCTAAACCCTAAAAACCCTAAACCATAAAACCCTAAACCCTAAACCCTAAACCCTAAAACCCTAAAAACTAAACCCTAAACCTAAACCTTAAACCCTAAACCCTAAACCCTAAACCATAAACCCAAAATCCTAAGCCCTAAACCTAAAATAAACTAAAAAATAAATAAATTATAAAATTAAACTAAACCCACTCACCGAGCCCTCAACCTCATGCTCAATTCCCCTTTTTCCCTCTCATTTTGTTTTCGCCACTTGACGCTGCATGATTCTCACCGATTCCATTCGAATTGATGGCTCCTGGCCACTTTTGTGTTTTACTTGGAGTGATACCATGGCTTAGCATCTTCTCCAATGATTCTGTGTGGGAAATCAACAGATCCATTGGATCTAACTAGGGCATCAACTACCTTGGCGTTGGTTGCATCAAAATCATTTAAAGATGTCCTCACCGGTAAGGATAGTTGTTGTGAGTCCTCAGAACTTATTTTGACTTTTTAGGCATGTCTCTATGTGCTCTGATCTAATTGTGGAAAAGCTTGCTAAGCCATTAGAATTCACTTTGTTCAGAAAGTTTACTCTTCATAGGATGAATTTAGAAAACATTTGCTCTTTCTTTCATGGTCTGAAACCTTCGGGTGCTTTTACAATTGGTTTAATTAATCCCCTCCACATTTTGATTTAATTAACTAATGATTTGGATTACTCGCATGTTTTTGCTCATTGTTCTTTTTTTTTTCATTTGCCAAATGAGGTTGCTGAAATGGACTCCACTATTTGATATTAGAGAAGAATCCCCAATCATTTCAGTTTGGATTTCTCTCCCCAATATGCAAATTTATTTCGTTAATCATCAATTCTATTTTTACTGTGGGTGATTTATTTGGTTGGTCATTGCAAATTGATCTGGCAATGTCTATGAAATATCGACATTCTATGGCTAGAATCCTTGTAGAATTAGACATTACGAAGCACCCCAAAGAAATTTGGTTGGGATCTAGAAATTATGGTTATATGCATAAAGTTGATTTTCAAAATTTCCCTCTCTTTGTTCTCATTGTAAAATCCATGAGCATAATAATTCTGAATGTTTCATTCTTCATCCTCACCTAGAAAAGAAATTTCCTATTAAGGAAACTATTGCTCCTAACCCTAGGCCAACTAAATAAATATCTAAAAGTTAATTCAGTAAAAAAGGATTCATTGAATGTTCCTAATAAGATTGTTTTACCTCTTATTTCTTCTATGCAATTGAAGGTTTAAAATGTGGAAAATAATATTTTCTCTAAACTTTTGGATGATGATTCTTTCTTCTCTAAGTTGATCCCCGCATCCTTACCATTTTTTATTGATGAAAATGAAGCTTTAATTGAAAATATTAATGAGGATATCAATGTTATGCATCATTCAAATTCAATGGATAATATGAATTTGGTTTCTCAAGTTTGAAAAACCTGACTATACTTTAGTTTAAAATGATTTAAATTCTCAAACATATTTGGTTTTGTCTAATAATCTGACTATTGAAGAAGAAGGGTTGGATGTTCACACTTTCCTTCTTAATAAATCTATTTCAGCTCCCTCGTTTGCTATACCCAATACTCATTTAACTTTAATAAATTCTAATGGATTGGAAGAAGGAGACTCACTTCTATATAGGAGACTTCCCCTAAATCTATGACTAATGTTGCTAAATCCTTCTCGGATGATGATTCAATGGAAAAATGAAATGGTTCCCAAACTTATAATGCTAAAAAAATATTAAAAACATCCCTCCCAAATGGTACAATAACATTAGATCTACTGCGGCTTCCCTCTCCTCTCTTAATTAACCTTTTCTTAACACCTTTTTTATTTCCTTATGTTTTATTTTGCTTATTTGGAATGTTAGAGGGATCGATACAATCTCTATTTGTAACCGTATTAGAAACCTTTGTTGTTTTCATAATATCTCTTTGCTTATTATTTTGGAGCCACTTATTCATGCAAACAAAATTAATCATATTGCTAGAATGATTAGTTTCAATAATTTTTTTTCTAATGTTAGTAATAAAATTTGGTTTTTGGAATAATTTTGTGGAGGTTTCTATTCTTGTTGATTTTCAACAAGTTGTCAACCCTCAAATATATTATGGTGATTATTGTGTTTTGGGCTCTTTTTTCTATGCATCTTGTAATAGATCTAGTAGAAATCTTCTTTGGGAAAGTTTAAGGAATTTTACAATCTCTGTCAATAATCCTTGGTTTGTTGGTGGGGATTTCAATAGTATTTTATTCTCTTCTGAATGAAGAGGTGGTTGCTCTCCTTATATTCATTCCATGGAAGAATTTTCCAATATGATCCTTGATTGCAATTTCATTGATATTGGCTTTAAGGGTTAAAATTTTACTTGGCAAAACTCTAGACTCTCGCAAAGGTTGGACCAGATTCTTTTTAATACTCAATGGATTACTCAATGGCCTATTACTTCTATCGATCATTTAAGTAGAACTTTATCAAATCATGTACCTTTTTCAGTTTATATTAAAAATAACTCTAATATATTAAAAAATTTCTTTCATTTTAGATTTCAGAACATGTGGATTCAGCATATTGATTTCTTTAATATTGTGGCTAATAATTGGAAAGCTCCCTTACATCCTAACAATTTGATTATGGGGATGAATAGATTTTGATTTAAGGTTAAAAGAATTAAACAAAATCTAGGTTGGTGGAACAAGCATTATTTTAAAAACCTTTTTGCTAATATGAAAGAAATGGAAAAAATGGTTTATGATCTTGAAGCCTCTGTTATGTCTAGTCCTACTAAGATTAAGGACTTGACTGAGGTGAGTAATAAACTTGTTAATTTTCAAAATATGGAAGTCTTATTGCCACCAAAAACTTGCTAGCAAACATATTATGATGGTGAGTAAATACTAGATATTTCCATCCATTAATAAAAAAGAGATCTTTAAATAATAAAAAAAATTAATGATGACAATGGAGAATGGATTATGGAGAATAATGATATTAAGGATTGACTTATTAATTAGAAATATGCTTAATAAGAGTTGCTCTTATGAAGCTATTTCTTCGATTATAAACAATAATGACAATGAGTTGCTTACTATTGTACATAATGAAGAGTAAATTTTAAAGTTCTTAATAGCATGAACATAGATTCTATTGTTGGTCGAGGGTTTCACTACCCAATTTTTTCAAAATGTTGGTTTATTATTAAAAATGATTTGGTTGAGGCTTGGTTGATTTTTGTAATAGTAATCCTTTTCCTAGATATTTTTCTTGCACTTCTAATATTCTCATACCTAAGAAAGAAAATCTAGACTATTGGAGTGATTTGAGAACTATTAGTCTTTGCACCTTCTTCAATAAGATTATTTCTAAAATTCTAACCAACAAGCTTAGTCCATTACTTCATAGGATTATCTCTCTAAGCCAAACTGATTTTGTTAGAGGTAGATCTATTTTTTATAATATTTTGCTTGCTCAAGAATTAATTCATGATTTAGATGCTAAGACTAGAGGTGGCAACATTATATTCAAATTAGAAATTACCAAACTTTTGATAATACCTCTTGGGATTACCTTATCCGTATTCTGAATTTTTTTTGGTTTTCTGATAAATTTACATTTCTTATTCAAAATTGTATTAATAATGTCTGGTTTTCTATTTTGCTTAATGTGAGAGCCTTAGGCTTATTTCCTTCTTCCCATGGCCTAAGAAAAGGGAATCATCTATCTTCTGCCTTATTTATTATTGTTGTTGAGTACTTATCTAGGGGCATCAATGATCTATTCTTAAAAAATCCTAGTATGTATTAGAAAACTCTTAGTGGACTTTCTGTTTCTCATTTAAGCTTTGCATATAATATTATTATTTTCTACAATGCTTCTTTTCATGATATCAAAAATCTCAAGATTTTTTTAAATAAATTTGGTAGAGAAAGTGGTCTATCTATCAATGATAACAAAAGCTATTTTATTACTTCTTCAAGCATCTCCAATAATGAAATTAATCAAAACTTTCATATCACTAACTTCAAGCATTAGCACCTTCCTCTTAAGTACTTTGGTGCACCTCTTTTTAAATCTCTAAAATGATCCATCTTTTTGATGAGTTAATTCAATAAATTTTAAATAAAATTTATGTTTGAGAATATCATTTACTTTCCTTTGTGGCATGCTCACTAATCTTAAAAAGCACTCTCAATTCAACACATCTTTATTTGATTCAAATTATTATCCCCATTAATGCTACTCTTATCAGAATTGATCTCTTGCTTAATAAATATTTTTGGAAATCCAATAATTCTATTAAAATAATGCATTCCTCGGCATAAATGTTGTGGTCCCTTGGGTGAAGATGGTCTCGCTTGAAATCTGATTCGAAGCTATTACTACCTTCTCTCATAAGCTCGTGGAATTTTAGAAAGAATTGGGCTAATTTTATGATGAAAAAATATTGCCAAGGTAAACACCCTCTTATTTGTGCTTATAAAGTTTGTGACTCTCCGCTTTGGAAAAGGCTTTACTCCATTAAATGGGTTGCTGAACCCTTAATATCTTGGGGTATTCATTCGGGTTCTTCTTTCATTTGGCAAGACAATTAGATTAGAAATGGCCTTATTGACTCCCTTTTATCTACCAACTCTACTGCAGCTATCAAAGTTAACTCTTTCTGGCATAATAACACTTGGAATGAAAACAAACTTGAGAGAATTATATCCCTATTTCTCTTTTAGATAACTTTAGAAATATCCTTATTTTCTCTAACAAACTTGGCCAAATTCTCTTTAAGCTTTCTTACAATGATGATTTTGTTCTTAAGGAGGTTTGGAATTTTATTATAAATAAGAAAAACTCCTCTAATGTTTTCAATAATCTTTGGAACAAAATCATTCCCATTTTTTATTTGGTTTTAGCTTGGAGGATTTTGAATAAATTTGTTCCTGTGGACTCTTTGCTCTGGAATAAAGGGTTTTATTTTCCTTCAAAGTGCTATTTCCATATTGAAAATTTTATTCATGTTTTTGTCAATTGTGCTATTACTTCTAAATTATGGTTATGGTATGATGATATATTTAATACCAACTTCTTTCATGGCTCTCTTTCCATTTATCAACTTCTTGAAGTCTGTTTCAAAAAACTATGAAAGGTCATATCAAAGTTCTAGTTGCTATTACCCTTATCCGTTCATCTATGTAAATGATGCTAAATATCATGGTATTCCCATGAGCCATAAAAGGATCTTAGCTAGAACCAAAGAAAAACTCATGCTTTGTTTAATGCTAATCTTATTAGGAACATTCATTTTAGAGGCTATAAATTTGTGGATAAAAAATTGGGTATCATTCTGCCTGATGTTGACTCTTATAAAAGAGTTAAGATTATCCATTGGATCAAACCCAAAAAAAATTTGATTAAAGTGAATACCGATAAGCTGTTTCTAATAAATATGGTTTAGGTATTCTAAAGGTACTATCATTTGTTCTTTTGCCTATCATCTCAAATTATTCTATAAGCTTTGTTAAATTTTTTGAATAAAGGTTTCCTCAACATCTAGATTGAAGTTGATGTGCTCTTGCTTCTTGACATGCAAAATTCTAATAGAACAGGAAATGTTGATTTATTTCATCATACTAAAAATCTTCTTCTCAAGTTTGTTATAAAATTTCCCATATCCTTCATGAAGGTAATGCTTGTGTTGATTTCTTGGCTACTTTAGGTGCCAACTTAACTGATTTCACTTTATTTGACAATCAAAATTTCCCTAAACTTTTAAGGGGTTTGGTCTATCCGATAACACCGATTACCTTATATCGATTATAATTTTCTTGGCTTGGTTTTTTTTGGTTTTTATGTTGCTTTTTGGTTCCCCTTTGTTAAACCCTCTTTAGGTTGTGGCCATTTGCTTATTTTCACTCTTTTTTTTAGTTTTGTTTTCTTGCTTTTTGGTTGTCTTTGCTACTGGTTGTTCCTATCTTTCACATGTTTGTTTTCTTGGCTGTATGTTGCTCGGTGATTATTATTGCGTTATTTTTTGTGACCTTCATTTGGTGGAGGCTTTGACTATTTTTTTTGCCTGGGTGTTAGTTGGTTGGTTTCATCTTTTTTATTTGTGGTTTTTGGGTGGTTTAATTTTGGATTGTGTAGTGGAGGTTATTTATTGACTTATTTCTTTTTGTGGATTGGTTTTGGTGGTGGTTGGTTTGTTTTATTGTGGTCTTCCTATAATGCTCTTCCCTTGCTTTTTATTTTATTATTCATTTTGGTTTTTAAGGTTGTATACTTATACCATTTTCCTGGTTGTCTTAGGTGGTTTTAGCATGATGGATGATGTTGGTCTTTTCATTGATTTGGATTTTCTGCTGCTATGGTGGTTGGCTGGCAGGCTATGTTGGTTGGTTGGGTTGGTTGGCTATTTTGATGGTCATGTTGGTGGATTGTTTTGGCCTTTCTTTCTTCATTGTGTCATGTCCCGCCTTGCTATGGTTCCCTCTCTTACTAACGCTTCCCTTTTGTGGTTAGGGTGATAGCCTTGCTGCCTTTCTTGTTTGCTTGTGGAAGACATGAACTCTTGTGTTTTTTTCTTTTTGGTCTTTATTTTTTCTAGTTTATGTCGTTAAGGTCATGATGCTTGCTTCCTTTGATCTTGTTATTATGCTTTGGTGGTGTTCCCACTATACTGCTACTGTCCCTGATGGTTGGTTGATTTTCTGCCTTATTGGGCTTATTTGTTTTGGTAGCTTTGTCGTTGCCTATTGTGTCTACTGCTTGAAGGAGTTTGCAGCATAGCAAGATGATGGAATTGGGATGATGGGCTACAAGAGGTATGTTGGCAATGATGGCCTTGATGTTTCCCCCTCTAAACCACTAAACAAAAAATAAAATAAAATAAAAGCCTAAACTAAAACCTACACCTACACCTAAACCTAAACCTAAACCTAAACTTAAAAAGAAAATAAAAAAAAACTAAACTAAAATAAAATAAATAAAAACCTAAACTAAACTAAAAAATATATAAAACCTAAATAAAATAAAAACTAAACCTAAAAGAAAAATAAAATAAACCTCAAATAAAATAAAATAAAGACTAAATAGAAACCTAAACCTAAAAAAATAAACCTAAAAATAAATAAAAAATAAAACCTAAACCCAAAACTAAAAAAAAAAAATAAAACCTAAACCTAAAATAAAAATAAAATAAACCTAAACTTAACCTAAAATAAAATAAACTAAAATAACTAAAACCTAAACCTAAACCTAAAATAAACTAAACCTAAACCTAAACCTAAGCCCTAAATAAAATAAAATAACTAATAATAAACCTAAACCTAAACTAAAAAATCAAACCTAAAATAAAAACCTAAAATCTAAACCTAAAAAAATAAAATAAAACCTAAACCTAAACCTAAAAATAAAAAAAAAATAAAACCAAAACCTAAAAAATAAAATAAAAATAAAACTAAACTAAAAAAAAACCTAAACCCTAACCAAAAAATAAACTAAAATAAAAACCTAAACTAAAATAAATAAACTAAACTAAATAAAAATAAAAAATAAACCTAAAGAAAAATAAAAAATAAAATAAACTAAAATAAATAAAATAAACTAAATAAACTAAATAAACCTAAACATACTAGTTTACTTAATTTAAAAAAAAAAACATTAAAAAAATTAAAAAACCCTAACCCTACACGTTGAACCCTGAACCAACAATCCTAAACCTTAAAGTCTAAACATTAAAACCCTAAACCCTAAACCCTAAACCTTAAACCCTAAACCCCAAACCGTAAAGCCTAAATCATAACCTAAAAACCTAAAAACCTAAACCTAAACTTAAAATAAAACCTAAACCTAAACACTAAAATAAATAAAAATAAAAAACCTAAACTAAACTAAAAAAACAAAAAAAACTTAATAATAAACAATCTAAATAAAATAAAAACTAAACGTAAAATAAAAAGAAAATAAACCTAAAATAAAGTAAAATAAAAACTAATTAAAAACCTAAACCTAAGAAATAAACCTAAAAATAAATTAAAAAAAACCTAAACCCTAAACTAAAAAAAAGAACCTTAACCAAAAATAAAAATAAAATAAACGTAAACCTAAACTAAAATAAACTAAACGAAAATAAATAATACCTAAACCTAAAACCTAAACCTAAACTAAATAAAATAAATTAAACTCAAAATAAACCTAAGCCTAAATTAAAAAATAAAACCTAAAAATAAACCTAAAATAAAAACCTAAAACCTAAACCTAAAAAATAAAATAAAAACCTAAACCTAAACCTAAAATGAAAAATAAAACCTAAACATAAAAAATAAAATAAAAATAAAAGTAAACTAAGAAATAAACATAAACCTAAACCTAAACCTATAAAATAAACTAAAGTAAAATACCAAAAGGAAAATAAAAAAACCTAAAATAAATAAACTAAACTAAATAAAAATAAAAAATAAACCAAAATAAAAATTAAAAAAACTAAAAAATAAACTAAATAAATAAATAAATAAATAATAAATAAACTAAATAAACTTAAACCTACCAGTTTACTTAATTTAAAAAAAACCCTAAACCCTAATCCCTAAAACTAACCTAAATCCCTAAACATTAAACATACAACCAATAACCTATAACCCTAAACCACAAACCCTAAACTAACCCTAACCCCTAAACCCTAAACCCTAAACCCTAACCCTAAACTCTAAACCCTAAACCCTAAAAAACTCTAAACCCTAAAGCTTAAACACTAAACCCTAAACTAACCCTAAGCTAACCCTAAATCATAAACCCTAAACTCTAAAACCTAAGCACTAAACCTTAAACCCTAAACCCTAAACCCTAACCCTAAACCCTAAACCCTAAAACCCTAAACTCTAAAACCCCAAACCCTAAACTTAAACCCTAAACCCTAAAGGCATAAAACCTAAAACCCTAAACATTAAACCCTAAAGCCTAAAGCCTAAACCCTAACCCTAAACCTAAACCCCGAACTTTAAACCTAAACCTAAAGTAACTAAATAAATTAAAAAATAAAACTAAAATCTAATAAACATAAACCCTAAGAATGGGTAGAACCTTGATGACAAGAACATCACCATCAACCAGACTTAGTCTAGATCTGGTGGTGGAGGCAAAGGCAGAGGGGACGGTAACTTATAGTGGTGGTGGAGGATCTTGAGGTGCTGGTGGATTTGGATGTGGTGGTCAGAGTAATGATGATTATGGAGGTGAGAGGAGTGACGGTGGTTACAGCTATGTTGGTGGATACCACTACTCGAGAGGTCGATGGTTCTGATGGGAATTGGAGAAATTGAAGAATGACTAATCTGATCTGCTACTTATGGTACTGTCTTTATAGTAGATACGATTCTATTTATCTAAGGTTTTTGATTTGCTCTATGGGAGCTCATTTTTTATCTTTGTCCTTGCTTGTGTCTTATAAAACTTGGTGTGTTACTTGGTTGATGAAATCAAAAAGAAGAAAAGTTAAATCTAAATTTGTTCTCTATTTAAAGAAAAACCAAAAACCCTAAACCCTACAACTTGAACCCTAGAACTAAAATTTAAATCCTAACCCCATTTCCTAAAAACTTGAAACCCTACACCATAAACCCTAAACCCTAAGCCCTAAAACTCAAAACCCAAAACCCTAAAACCTACAACCCTAAACCCTAAATCGTAAACCCAAAAACCTAAAACCAAAATCCTAAACCCTAAACCCTAAACCCTAAAAAAACTAAATAAAACCTAAACCTAAATAAAATAAAATATAATAAAATAAATAAAATAAAAATAAAAATTAAACTAAATAAAATAAAAAATAAAACTAAACTAAATAAATAAAAAATAAAATAAACTAAACAAAACTAACCTTACTTTTAATTTTAAGAAAAAACCCTAAAACCTAAACCTAAACCCTAAACCTAAACCCTAAACCTAAACACCTTAAACCTAACTAAACCTAAACCTTAAACCTACCCAAAAACCCTAAACTAAACCTAAACCTAAACTTAAAATTTAAACTAACCTAAACCTAAACCCTAAACCTAAACCTAAACTTTAAACCTAAACCCTAAACCTAAAAAAACCCCAAAACCCTAAAAAAACCTAAACCTAAACTAAATAAAAGCAAAAAAATAAACTAAATAAAAAAAACCTAAATAAAATAAAATAATAAATTAAAATAAAATCCTAACCTAAAACCTAAACCTAAACCTAAATATTAAATAAAATAAATAAATAGAAATAAAATGAATAAAAACCTAAACTAAACTAAAAAATCAAAATAAACCTAAGTATCAAAATCTAAATAAAATAAAAACTAAATATAAAATAAAAAAAATAAACCTAAAAAAAAACTTAAACATAAAACATAAATCTTAAAATAAAACATAAATTTAATAAAAATTAAAACTTAAACCCTAAACTAAAAAAAAAAATAAACTAAATTAAAAATAAACTAAATAAAGTAAAATAAACCGAAGCCTAAACTAAAATAAATAAAACCTAAACCTAAACCTAAAATAAACTAAACCTAAACCTAAACCTAAACTAAATAAAATAAAATAAACTAAAAATAAAGCTAAACCTAGACTAAAAAATAAAATGTAAAATTAAACCTAAAATAAAAACCTAAACCTAAAAAAATAAAATAAAACCTAATAATTATAAAAATGAAACCTAAACCTAAAAAATAAAATAAAAATAAAACTCAACTAAAACATAAACCTAAAACTAAACCTAAAACTAAAATAAAAAAAAGCTAAACTAAAATTAATAAAACTTAAATAAAAAAATAAACTAAATAAAAATAAAAAATAAAATAAAATAAAATAAATAAAAAATAAACTAAATAAATTAAATAAAGCTAAACCCTCTAATTTACTTAAATTAAAAAAACCATAAACCCTAAATCCTAAACCCTAAACCCTAAACCCTAAAAACCCTAAACCTTAAAGCCTAAACACTAAACCATAAAAACTAAACACTAAACCTTAACCTGAAACCCTAAAGCTTAAAACCCTAAACCCTAAACCCTAAATTCTTAACCCTATACCCTAAAATCCTAAAAACCTAAACCTAAATTAAATTAAACTTAATAATAAAATAAATAAATAAACCTAAACCTAAATAAAATAAAATAATAAAATAAAATAAAAACTTAAACAAAAACCTAAAAATAAAATTAAATAAAAAGTGAAAAGAAACTAAAATAAAAAAAACTAAACTAAACTAAAAGACAAAATAAATCTAAGAATAAAAAACCTAAATGAAATAAAAACTAAACTTAAAATAAGAATAAAAGAAACCTAAAATAAAATAAAATAAAAGCTAAATAAAAACCTAAACTTAAAAAAATAATCCTAGAAATAAATAAAAAATAAAACTTAACCCCAAAATTTAAAATAAACCTAAACTTAAAATAAAAATAAAATAAACAAAATAAAATAAGCCTAAACCAAAACTAAAATAAACTAAACTAAAATAAATAAAACCTAAACATAAACCTAAAATAAACCAAACCTAAACTAAATAAAATATAATAAACTAAAAATAAATCTAAACCTAAACTAAAAAAATAAAACCTAAAAATTAACCTATAATAAAAACATAAAACCTAAACCTAAAAAAATAAAATAAAAAGCTAAACCTAAACTTATAAATATAAAAAAAAACCTAAACCTAAATAATAAAATAAAAAAAAACTTAAGTAAAAAAAATAAACCTAAACCTGAAAATAAACTAAAATAAAAAACTTAAATTGAAATAAATACACTTAAATATATAAACTAATCTAAATAAAAATAAAAATAAACCTAAATAAGAATAAAAAACCCAAATAAATAAAAAAATAGACTAAATAAACCTAAACCTAATGGTTTACTTAATTTTTTAAAAAAGACCCTCAACCCTAAACCCTAAACCCTAAATTCTAAACACTAAATCCTAAACCCTAAACCATATAATTAACCACTAACCCTGAACCTTAAACCCTAAACCTACAACCCTAAACCTAAACCCTAAAAACCCTTAAACCTGAAAACCTAAACCCTAAACTCATCATAAACCCTAATCTAGTCTTAAACCCTAAACCCTAAACCCTAAACCCTAAAACCCTGAACCTTGAAACTAAAACCCTAAACCCTAAACCCTATACCTTGGAACCTACAACCCTAGACCATAAACCCTAAACCCCAAACATTAAACTCTAAACCCTAAACCCTAAACAATAAAACCTAAAACTAACCAAAACTAAATAAAACATAAAAATAAAATTAATAAATAAACTTAAACCCAAATAAAATAAAATAATAAAATGAAATATAAACCTAAACTAAAACAAAAAAATAAAATAAAATATACTAAAATAAAATAAATAAAACTTAAACTAAATTAAAAAAATAAAATAAACTTGAGAATAAAAAACATAAATAAAATAAAAACTAAGCATAAAATAAAAATAAAATAAACTTAAAATAAGATATAATAAAAACTAAATAAAAACCTAAACCAAAAAAAAAATAAACTAAAAAAAAATAAACCCTAAACTAAAAAAACCTAAACCTAAAATAAAAATAAAATAAATAAAATAAAATAAAACTAAACCTAAACTAAAATAAACTAAACTAAAATAAATAAAACCTAAACCTAATCCTAAAATAAACTAAATCTAAATCTAAATCTAAATTAATTAAATTAAAATAAACTAAAAATTAACCTAAACCTAAACTAAAAAATAAAACCTAATAATAATCTTAAAATAAAAATTAAAAACCTAAACCTAAATAAATAAAATAAAACCTAAACGTAGACCTAAAAAAAAACTAAACCTAAAAAATAAAATAAAAATAAAATTGTACTAAAAATAAACCTACACTAAACATAAACCTAAAAAATAGACTAAAATAAAAAACCTAAACTAAAAGAAATAAACTTAAAATAAATAAACAAAATTAAATAAAAATAAAATAAAACCTAAAATAATTAAACTAAAATACTTTAAATCTAAAACCTAAACCCTAAATGCTAAACTATAAACCCTAAACCCTAAACCCTAAACCCTAAAACCCAAACCCAAACCTTAAAACCTTAAAAACCTACACCTAAACCCTAAGAATAACCTTGATGGCAAGAACATTTCAACTGCGGCCTAGATCAAATGTGAAGGCAAGTGCTGGTGGGGGGGGATCCGGAGGTGTCAAAGTATGGAGGTGGTGGTAAGAGCAGGGGTGGTTATGGAGGTGGGAGGAGTGGAAAAGGTTACAGCCATGGTGGTGGGAGAGAGAGAGATCAGGGATATGATGGTGTATCCCGCTACTCGAGAGGCGGGGGTGGTTCTGATGGAAACTAGAGAAACTAAAGAATGGCAGATCCTATCTTCTACTTATGGAATTGTGTCTTTACAGTGGAAATGGTTCTATTTATATATGGTTTTTGATTTTCTCTATATGTGCTCATTTTTTATCTATGTCATTGTGTCTTAGAAAACTTAGTGTATTACTTGATTGATGGAATCAAAAAGAAGAAATGTTGTATCTAAATTTGTTCTTTGTTAAAAAAACTAAAAACCTTAAAACCTAAACTAAAACTTGAACCCTAAACCAAAAACCTAAACCCTAAACCCTAAACCCTAAAATCCCTCCTAAACCCTAAACCCTAAAACTCTAAACCTTAAATCCTAAACCCTAAACCATAAGACCTAAACCCAAAACTCTAAACCCTAAACCACAAACCTTATACCCTAAACCCTAAACCTTAAACTAACCCTAAACCCTAAACCCTAAAAAGTTAAAAAGCTATACCTAAACTAAAAAAAACCTAAAAATAAAATTAATATAAAAATTTAAGCTAAAATGAAATAAAATAAAAACATAAACTAAAACCTATACCTAAACCTAAATCTAAACCAAAAACTAAAAATAAAATAAAATAAAAAATAAAAAATAAACTAAAATATAATAAATAAAAACCTAAACTAAACTAAAAAATAAAAACTTAAATAAAATAAAAACTAAACCTAAAATAAAAAATAAAATAAAATAAAAACTAAATAAAAACATGAACCTATACAATAAACCTAAAAATAAATAAAAAGTCTAACCTAAACCCTAAATGATAAAAAAACATGAACCTAAAATAAATGAAAACCTAAACTAAACTAAACTCAAAATAAAAATAAAATAAACCTAAACCTAAACTAAAATAAACTAAATAAAAAAACTAAACCAAAATAAAATAAATAAAAACTTAAACTAAACTAAAAAAAAATCAAATAAACTTAAAAATAAAAAATTTAAATAAAATAAAAACTAAACCTAAAATAAAAATAAAATAAACCTAAAAAAATAAAATAAAAAATTAAACCTAAACCTAAAAATAAAAAATGAAACCTAAACCTTAAAAATAAATTAAAAATAAAACTAAATAAAAAAATAAACCTAAACTTAAACCTAATGCTAAAAATAAACTAAAATAAATTACCTAAATAAAAATAAATAAACCTAAAATAAATAAACTAAACTAAATATTAATAAAAATAAACCTAAATTTAAATAAAAAATAATATAAACTAAAATAAATAAAAAATAAATTAAATAAACCTAAACTTATCTGTTTACTTCATTAAAATAAAGAAATATACCCTAAATAAAATAAAATACAATAAAATAATAACAAAACCCATAAGCCTAAATCTTATACCCTAAAAAAACCTAAATCAAAACTCCTAAACCTACAACCATAAACCTTAAACCCTAAAACCCTAAACCTAAACCTAAACCCTAAACCCCAAACCCCAAACCCTAAACCATAAACCCTAATAGACCCTAAACCCTAAACCCTAAACTAACCTAACCCTAAACCATAATCATTAAACCTTAAAACCTTCCCCAAGTGTTCTCTCATTTCTTTGGTGATTTTTGAATCCCTTTAGTGGCGCATCCCCGACTGGGGATTTCTCTGGCGTTGGCCTTGGTTTTGGTCGAATTCAAAGGCTTGAATGGCATCTGGACATTTGTGTGATGCTTCATCATTGACCATGGCTGTAGTGAGTTCTATTGCTTGGGCTCCACCTCAAATTATGGATGCTTTCGCTAAGGCATTTGACACTTTAGGGATTGGTAACCCTAATGCTGCTTCTTATACTAAATCATTTAAGGAAGCAAGCACTGTAAAACTTCTCCTCCTGATTCAAGAATCTCATTTTGATGTCTTTAGAGGTTTGTTAAATGTGCTCGATGTGGATATTGAAAAGTTGGCAAAACCATGGCTCGAGTGAGTTTTATTGCTTGGGCTCCACCTCGACATGGATGCTTGTAGATGACACTTTAGGCAGCCTAAAGCTTTTCTTATACTAAATCTTTAAGGAAGTTCTCTGCAAGACTTCCCCTATTGATTCAGTTAATCTCATTTTGATGTCTTTAGAGTTTGCTCATATAATGTGCTCTGATGTGGATGTTGAAAAGTTAGCAAAACCATTTGAATTTTCTCTTATTGATAAATTTGCTTTTGTGTCATCTGAATTTGGATAAGATCCACTTTTTTTCCATAATCTCAAGCTTACGTTCTTTCTTGATTAGTCTTATTGAACCTCGATATCCCCGATTGAACTTTCTAATGATCCTGATTATTCACATGTGTCATTCTTATTTCTTCTTTAATTGTCAAATGCATTTGTTGAAGTGGTCACCCCTTTTTAACATTATTGGGATATCTCCTAATGTCCCTGTGTGGTTATCTCTTCCTAATATGCACATTCATTTTGTTACCCATCATGTGCTTTTTGCTATCTAGGCTTTATTTGGTCGGCCCTTGCAACTCGACCAAGTGACCACTAAGCAATTTCACCATTCTATGGATCATCCTGGAATTAGACATAAAAATACCCTAAGGAAGTTTGGATGGGCTCTAAAAAATATGGGTATTAAAAATGTTGAATTGAGAACCTTCTAGTTTTTTGTTCCCACTAAAATTCATAATCATGATAATTCAATGTTTTATTTTCCATCCCTCACTTAAAAAAAAAATTAAATCCTCTAAAGAATGTTGTTCCTACCCATAAGTTTATCCCTACTTTTTGTTCAAAAAAAATTGGCCTGGATCCTAAGAATGGTATGAAGGCTATTATTAAGGTTGATTCCTTGGATATCAGGGTTAATCATGATGAACAAGTTCCAGTTCCTACTATTGATATAGATTCCACTGATTTTCAAATTGGGAAGGTTGATTTACCTCTCTTTCCTTATTTGATTTTAAATATTTCTAATGCAGAGAATAATAAATTTTCAAAGTTTTTTGAAGATGATTTTGTTTCCTCTAATTCTATTTATGCATTTATGTCAGCTTTGATCGATGGAAATGAAGCTTTTAATGAGGATTGAAATGATGTCAAGCATGCTAAAAACATTTTTGATCTGGATTTAACTACTTATGCTTTAAATGGTTCTAAATCATCACTGTCTCTCATTTCTAATCTTGATATTCATGTTAATCCTACTTTTCAACTTAATATGGATTTGGAAGAGGGTGAACTCTCCTCCAAACACTTAGAAAATTCTCTTAAATTTGTGAGCAATGTTACAAAATCTTACTCGAATGATGACTCTAGGGAAAAATAAAATGATTTTCAAACTTATCATGCTAAAAAGAAAAAAAAGTGTTAAAAATTACTCTCCAAAATTGTCCAAAAGCACTAGATCTGCTGACCTCTCACCTCTTAATTAACTTTGCTTAGCCTATTTATTTTACTTATGTTTAATTTTCTTGTTTGGAATGTTAGAGGGATCGATACCCTCTTTATTAATCATATTAATCTTTGTCATCATAATATTTATTTACTTATTATTCTGAGCCTCTTATTCATGCTAATAAAATTAACAATGTTGCTAGAATGATCGACTTCAATAAATTTTTCTCTAATGTTAGTAATAGATTTGGTTTTTGGAATAATTTATTGGTGTCAATTATTGATGATTTTTTAACAAGTTCTTAATGGTCAAATCTCTTATGGTGACTATTGTGTTTTGGGCTCTTTTGTTTATGCATCTTGTTATAGATCTGGTAGAAATCTTCTTTGGGATAATTTGAGGAATTTTGCTACCTTGGTTTGTGGGTGGTGATTTCAACATTATTTTATTCTTTTCTAAACAAAGTGGTGGCTGCTCTCCTAATATTCATTCTGAAAAATATTTTTCCAATATGATCCTTGATTGTAATTTGATTGATATTGGCTTTAAAGGTTCTAATTATACTTGGCAAAACTCTAGACTTTGGCAAAGGTTGGACTGGATTCTTTTTAATGCTCATTAGATTACTCAATGCCCTATTATTTCCATTGATCATTTAAGAGAACCTTGTCTGATTGTGCTCCTTATTTGGTTTTTATTAAAGATAATTCTAATAGATTACATAAATCCTCTCCTTTTAGATTTCAGAACATGTGGATTTAGTATATGGATTTTTTTTGATGTTGTGGGTAATAATTGGAAAGCCCTATTACATCCTGATAATTCAATTATAGGGATGAATAGACTTTGGTTTAAACTTAAAGACTTGAACAAAATTTGGGTTGGTGGAATAAGCATTATTTTAAAACCTTTTTTGCTAATATTAAACATATGGAAAAATTGGTTTATGATCTTGAAGTCTCTATTATGTTGATCCTTCTAAGATTAATGACTTCACTAAGGTGAAAGACAAACTTGTTAACTTCCAAAATATGGAAGAGACTTACTTACCAAAAAAGCTACTAGTAAACATATTGGGATGGTGATAGAATACTAGGTATTTCCATGCTTTAGTTAATAAAAATAGAGCTTTAAATAATATTCAAAAATTAAAGATGATAATGGTGTTAGGATTACAAGAATAATTATTAATACTTTAAAATATTTTTAATAAGAGTTGCTCTTATGAATTATTTATAAATCACATTAGATTTTTTTATTATTACAAATGATGGTAATGATTTCTTACCATCATTAATGAAGATGAAATTTTAAAGTCCTTAATAGCATGAATATAGATTTTTTTAGTCTGGAGGGTTTCACTACTCAATTTTTCAAAATGTTGGTTTATCATTAAAAATGATTTGATTGAGGCTATGGTTGATTTTTTTAATGGTAATCCTTTTCAGATATTTTTCTAGTACTATTTCTATCATTCATACCTAAGAAGAAAAACTAGACTATTGGTGATTTTAGACCTATTAGTCTTTGCACCTTCTTCAATAAGTTGATTTCCAAAATTCTAACCTTAGTCCTTTACTTAATAAAATTATCTTTCTCAACCAAACTAGTTTTATTAGAGGTAGATCTATTTCTAATAATATTTTACTTGGCCAAGAATTAATTCATGATCTTGATGCCAACCTAGAGGTGGCAACATTCTTTTCAAATTAGATATTATCAAAGCCTTTGATAACATTTCTTGGGACTTTCTTTTCCATATTTATTTATTTTTTGATAAATTTATTTATTTATTAAAATTGTATTAATGCTTTTTTTCAATTTTTGTTAATGGGAAGCCTTGTGTTTCTTTCCCTCTTCCCAGGGCTTAAGACAAGGGGATCCTTTATCTCCTGCTTTATTTATTATCATTGTTGAGTACTTATCTAGGAGCATAAATGATTTATTCTTTAACAATCCTACTATGTACTACAAAACTCTTGGTGGTCTTCCTGTTTTCCATTTAAGCTTTTTGATGATTTCATTATTTTTTTTAATGCTTCTATTCATCATATCAAGCATCTCAAGTATTTTAAATAAATTTGGTAGAAAGTAGCCTTTCTATCAATGATAAAAAAAGCTATTTTATCACTTCCTCTCATATCTCCAATAATAAAATCAATTAAATCTTGCATATCACTAATTTTAAGCATCAACTTACCTCTAAAGTACATGGGTGCTCCTCTCTTTAAAGCCCAAAATCCCATCTCTTTGATGGTTAATTCAAAAAATTTAAATAAAATTTTCATTTGGGAATTCCATTTACTTTCCTTTGGTGGCAGGCTCGCTATTCTTAAAAGCACTCTCAATTCAATGCTTCTTTATTTGATTCAAACTATTATCCCCACTAATGCAACTCTCATGAATTGATCACTTGTTTAATAAATTTTTTTGGGGCTCAATAACTCTACCAAAAGAATGCATTGGACATCTTGGCATAAATGTTGTGGTCCTTTGGGTGAAGGTGCTCTAGGTTGCAAATCTATTCATGAAGCTATCGCTTCTCTCATAAGCTATGGTGGAATTTTAGAAAGAATGATAGCCTTTGGGCTAATTTTATGATGTAAAATATTGCCAAGGTAAACACCCTCTTATCACGTGCTTATAAAGTTGGTGACTCTCAGTTTGGAAAAGGCTTTGCTCCATTAAATGGGTTTTACAAATCTTAATATCTTGGGTATTCATTTACTTCTTTCTTTTGGCAAGACAACTAGGTTGACAATGACTCCATTGACACCCTTTTATCCACCCACTCTACTTCTATTTATCAAAGTTAACTCTTTTTTGGCTTAATAATAATTGGAAAGTAAACTTGAGAATTATATCCATGTTTCTCTTTTGACAATTTAGAAATATCCTCATTTCTTAACAAACTGATCAAATTCTTTTTAAGCTTTCTTATAATGGTGATTTTGTTCTTAAAGGTTTGGAATTTTAATTTAGAGATAAGAAAACCCCTCCAATGTCTTTATTAAACTTTGGAACAATATCATTCCCATTTCCTATTCTTTTAGCTTGGAGGGTTTTGAATAACATTATTCCTATTGACACTTTGCTTTATACTAAAGGGTTTTATTTACCATCAAAATGTTATTGTTGCATTTATATTGAAAATGTAAATCATGTTATTGTTAATGATGATATTGCTTCTAAATTATGGCTTTGGTATGATGATTTATTTAATTCCAACCATTTTCATGGATCTCTTTCTTTATATCAACTTCTTGAAGTTTGTTTCAAAAAAAAAATGAAAGGTCATATCAAAGTTTTAATTGCTCTTACTCTTCATCTAGATGGATAGAAATGATGCTAAATATCATGGCACTCCTATGAACCATAAAAGGATCGGCTAGAACTAAAGAAAAATTCATGCTGTTTAATGCCAATCTTATTAGAACATTTATTTTAGAGGCTATAAATTGGTGGCTAAAAAATTATCATTATTGGCTTGGACCCTTATAAAGGTGCTAGGATTATCCATTGGATCAAACCTAAAGACAACTTGATTAAAGTAAATACTGATGGTTCTGTAGCTTCTAATAAATATGGTTGTGGTGGTATCCTTAGGATTCTAAAGGTACTGTCATTTGTGCTTTTGCCTATCCTCTCAAAGCTATTTTTATTTTTGCTAAGCTTATGGCTATTAGTAAAGCTTTTGAAATTTGTTTGAATAGTGTTTTCTCAACATATGGATTGAAGTTGATGCTCTCTTCTTGACATGCTTAATTCCAATAGAAATGGGAATGTTGAATTATTTTATCTCCTTAATCATACAAAAATATCTTCTTTCTCAAGTTTATTTTAAAATTTCCCACATCCTTCATGAAAGTAATGTTATGTTGATTTCTAATTTAGGTGCCAACTAAATTGAGTTCACTTTATTTGACAACCAAACATTGCCTAAACTATTAAGAGGCTTGGTTAATCTAAATAATACTGGATTGTCTTATCTTAGAATATAATTTCTTGGCTTGGTTTCTTTTGTGTTGGTTTTTTATGAGCCTTTGCTTTTGTTTTCCCTTTGTTCAACCCTCTTTAGGTTGTGGTTATTTACTTATTTTCACTCTCTGGTGTTGGTTGTTACTTTTGACCTTTTACTTTGGGTTAGCCTAGTGTTTACCCCGGTGGTTATTGTCATTATAACCTAGTTGATTTGGTTTTTTTTGGTGGTCTATCTGTTTGGTTTTTTTTACCACATTTTTCCTTGGTTGTTTTTGATAACCTATTGGTTGTGGCTTTGTCTACTATTGGTTTTCCTCTATGGGTTTTGCCTCATTTTAGGCTGGGTTCACTCACTTACCTATTTTGGATCCTTGTTGGTTATTGAATGGGTGGTTTTGTTGGCTGGGTTAACCAATGTTGTTGGTTAGGTTCTTGGCTAGTTTTGGCTTATTTTCCTCTATTGGTGACATATCTAGGAAACTGTTGGTGGTTTAGTTATGGCTTCATTTTAGAATGGTGGGGGTTTTTTTTGGCTATTACTTTCTATCTTGTTGACTTGGTTGGTTTTATTGATTCTATTTTATTGTTTCTTTTTGGTTTTGGTTGTCCTCCTTTATTTTAGCCTTTCTCTTGGCCAACACCTTTGGGTTTGGTTATTATTTGGGTTGGCTAGTTTAGTTTTTTGGTGGCTATTTTTTTGGCTATCTTGGGTGATTTTGGCTTGATGGCTAATGTTGGTCTTTACATTGGGTTTTCTGCCATGGTTGGCTAGAGGCTATGTTGGTTGGTTAGATTGGTTGGTTGTTTCATTGTGGTGTTTTGATGGTTTTATGTTTTTGCTTGGTGATGGGGATCTTTCCTTGTTGGTTACTAATGATGGGTTGTTCTCGGTGGCTACCCTTATGTTTTTTTTTTACTTTGGTAGGAGGACTTTAGTTGTCCTTGGAATTTTATCGCCTTTCTTTGTTGATTTTTTTCTTCTTCTTGGCCAATTTGTTATAACCTTCTATGTTGACCAACCTTTGTCGATCCTTCAATTGGGATTTTATGGTGGTTGGTGGTCGGCTTCCTTTTGTGTGTGTGTCGGTCTTAGTTGGCTTGTTAAGTAGGGTGGTGGTTATGGTGTTATACTTGGTTCCATTAGCTTGGCCAATGATCCCATTGTAACTTCTAGGTTGTTGGCTTTATGTGATTGGTTGTGGATTTTAGGGTTGGTTACTACTATTATCTGGTTGTTTTCTATTTGTTTGGTGCGACTGGATCACTATGGACTACTTGCCTTGATATTGCCATCGTATGTCGGCTATGATGGCTTTGATGTTACTCACCTCTCTTAGCTTTACATATGATTGTAATGTTTCTATGAAGTTTGATGCTCATATGCATTGTTTCCCTTGAGATGATCTTAACTTAGCCTAAGCCTTTTCTTTCTTCTCTCCTTTTTCTCTCTTTATCCTTATCCTTTTAGCTATGACTTTTCCTTGGTAGTCTTTTTTGCAGAATTCTTTAATAGGTTGAAACTTTACCGAAGGTCTGATCATTTCTCAGTCATCCCTACTATTTTTGCTATGGAGCTTGCTTATCTTTCTTTCTCAAAGGAATCATGAACTACTGCAGACTCAACCTTTTCTGCTTTTTCATGTTTTTGTTTGTCATTTTTTTCTCATGCTTTTAGTTGTTTTTCTCTTTTGTTTTCTTTTCTTCTTCTAATGTACTTAGATGAGGGTTTAGCTTTTAGTTTTGTAGCAATGAGGGTAGAATTGAGCTTTTATCCCTTTAAGGACATTGTATATTTTCCTTTATGGTAATAAAATTTAACTTTTCCACAAAAAAAAACCCTAAACCCCAAAACCTTAAACACTAAATCTTAAACCTAAACAACACTAAAACTAAACCCCAAACCTTAAACCCTAAACCAACCCTAAACCCTAAGCTAACCTTAAACCTATACTAACCCTAAAACCTAAACCTAGACCTAAAACCCTAAACTTAACCTAAACTAACCCTAACTCCTAAACCCTAAACCCTAAGCTATAAACCCTAAAACCCTAAAATACTAAACACTAAACCAACTATAAACCTAAAACCTAAACCTTAAACCTTAAACCTAAACCTAAACTAACTACACCCTAAGATAACCCTAAACCCTAAAACTAAATGTTAAAGTTTAAAGCTAAACCTAAACCATCCCTAAACCCTAAACCTAAACAACCCTAAACCCTAAAACTATAAACCCTAACCCTAAACTAAAACTTAAACCTAAACCTAAAACCCTAAAATCCCAAAATCCTGTAAACCAATTAATAAATAAAACCAAAACTTAAATAAAAATAAAATAAAATAAAATAAAATAAATAAAACCTAAACTAAACTAAAAAAATAAAATAAAGTTAAGAATAAAAAACTTAAATAAAATAAAAACTAAATGTAAAATAAAAATAAAATAAAATAAAAACTAAATAAAAACCTAAACCTAAAAATAAACCTAAAAAAAAAAACATAAATCCTAAACCTTAATAAACCTAAACATAAACCTAAACCCTAATAATGGGCAAAACCTTGACGGCAAGAACATCACTGTCAACCATGCTCAGTTTAGATCTGGTGGTCGAGGCGAAGTCAGAGGTGGTAATTATCGCAGTGGTGGTGGGGGATCTAGAGGTGTTGGTAGATATGGAGGTGGTTGATGTAGCAATGGTGGTTATGGAAGCATGAGGAATGATGAAGGTTACAGCCGTGGTGGTGGAGGGAGAGATCAGATGATATGATAGATCCGCTACTAAGAGGCCAAGGTGGGTTCTAATGGGAATGAAACAGACTCAATCTAGTTATCTAGGGTTTTTGATATGCTCTATGTGTGCTCATTTATTATCTATGTTGTTGCTTGTGTCTTATAAAACTTGGTGTGTTACTTGGTTGATGAAATCGAAAAGAAGAAATGTTAAATTTGAATTTGTTCTCTATTAAAAGAAATAATCAAAAACTTTAAACCCTAAACTAAAACCTACACCCTAAACCTAAAACCTAAACCCTAAACCCTAAACCCTAAAACCCTAAACCCTAAACCCTAAAACCTAAACCCTAAACGCTAAACCAAAAACCCTAAAACCTAAACCTAAATAAAACCTTAAACCCTAAAAAAACCTAAAATGCTAAACCTAAACCTAAACTAAAATAAAACCTAAAAATAAAATAAATAAAAACCTAAACCAAATTAAAATAAAATAATAAAATAAAATAAGAATATAAACTAAACACTAAACCTAAACCTAAAATAAAATAAAATAAAAATAAAACTAAAATAAAATAAATTTAATAAAACCTATATTAAATAAATAAATTAAAGTAAAAAATAATAAAACCTAAACCCCCTAAAATATAATAAATAAACAAAATAAACAAATAAATAACTAAAAAATAAAAAAAATAAGATAATTAAAATACAAAAAACTAAAAAAACTAAAAAAAACTAAAAAAACTAAAAAAATAAAAATTAAATAAAAAAACTAAAAAAAAACTTAACCAGAAACCCCCCTTGGCCTAGCGCTCTTGCAATTTCGGGATTCCTCATGTGTTTTTGTCCTTGATATGGCTTCTTGGTGAGTGTTTGAACATTTTTTTCTCTTGGATTCCCTTTAGATTATCAGCCTTAGGCTGATCTTGACCTATTTTGGTCACAACATCATGACTCATGGCATCGACTTCTTCCAATCCATGGGGTAAATCCCATGAGCCAACAGATCCTCTAGGGCATTAGAGTTTTTGGGTAATCATACCTCTAGATTACTTGTTATTACTAAATCTTTCAAAGATGCTTTAGCTAGTAAGAACTCCTCCATCGAGCCTCCTCTGAATGTGGTTAATATGATGTTTAAAGGTACTCTGATGATTATGATTTCAGATGCTGATATTGAAAGTAAAGCTGAGCCTTTTATTTTTTCTTTGATTGGAAAGTTTTCCATCAAACAACCTAATATGGAAGATATTCGTTCTTTTTTTTTTCACAGCTTAAATTTATCTGGTTCTTTTTTTATTGGGTTGATTGATGTGAGGTATGTTCTAATTAAACTTTCTAATGATCTTGATTACTAAAGAATTTTTTATAGGCATACTTGCTATATTTTTAAATGTCAAATGCATATTATGAAGTGGACGCCTATGTTTGATGTTAATGAAGAGTCTCTTATTATTCCCATTTGGATTTCTTTTCCTAACTTACAGATTCATCTATTTAATCATCAAATTCTTTATGCTATTGGGTCTAATTTTGGTTGGCCTTTGCAAGTTGATCAAGCAACAGCTACTTTTTCTAGACTGTATGTTGCTAGAATTCTTGTAGAGATTGATATTACTAAAAAATATTCGAAAGAAATTTTTTGTCCTTGCTATGGCTTCTTGGTGAGTGTTTGAACATCATATGAAACCCCCCTTGTCCTTGCTATGGCTTCTTGGTGAGTGTTTAAACATCATATGAAACCCCCCTTGGCCTAGCGCTCTTGCAATTTTGGGATTCCTCATGTGTTTTTGTCCTTGCTATGGCTTCTTGGTGAGTGTTTGAACATTTTTTTCTCTTGGATTCCCTTTAGATTGTCAGCCTTAGGCTGATCTCGGCCAATTTTGGTCACAACATCATGACTCATGGCATCGACTTCTTCCAATCCATGGGGTAAATCCCATGAGCCAGATCCTCTAGGGCATTAGAGTTTTTGGGTAATCATACCTCTAGATTACTTGTTATTACTAAATCTTTCAAAGATGCTTTAGCTAGTAAGAACTCCTCCACCGAGCCTCCTTTGAATGTGGTTCATATGATGTTTAAAGGTACTCTGATGATTATGATTTCAGATGCTGATATTTAAAGATTAGCTGAGCCTTTTATTTTTTCTTTGTTTGGAAATTTTCCTTCAAACAACCTAATATGGAAGATATTCGTTCTTTTTTTTCACAGCTTAAATTTATTTGGTTCTTTTTAATTGGGATTGATGTGAGGTATGTTCTAATTAAACTTTCTAATGATCTTGATTACGAAAGAATTTTTTATAGGCATACTTGCTATATTTTTAAATGTCAAATGCATATTCTGAAGTGGACACCTATGTTTGATGTTAATGAAGAGTCTCTTATTATTCCCATTTGGTTTCTTTTCCTATCTTTTCATCTATTCAATCTATTCAATCATAAATTCTATGCCCACTTTTGGCAAGTTGATCAAATGACTACTTTTACGGGTGCATGTTGCTAGAATTCTTGTAGAAGGCATATTACTAAAAATATCAAAATTTGGTTGGGTTCATGAAATTTCGATTATTTTGAAAGTTATTTTGAGAACTTTCCCAATTTCTGTATTCATGTAAGATTCATGGGCATAAATTTCTGAATGTTTTGTACACATCCATCTCTTAGAAGAAAATCACCATAGTAAGAATTGATTGTTGAAAAATTGATGATTCTCTTAAGTTGGATAAAGAGAAATCTAATTTTCAAAATTATAATGCTTTGCAAAACCAGATTTCTAAGTCTTCTAAAAAATTTTTTACCTATTAATGATTTGTCTAATGCACAAGGTAATTTTGATGTTTCTGAAAAGTTTTGACTAATAATCATGCTCTAAGGGTTTCTTTTGATGATTCTAATAAGGGAAGAGTTTAGAGGCTGTGGTTAATGATTCTATTGGTTCGGATGTTGTGCATAAGTCCTTTCATGATGATGGTTTGAATATTATTGATGCTAACACCATTTCTTCCAATCACTTGGATGATGTTTCTCTTTCTCCTATGCTTGCTTTAGATCATGGGAAAGAGATTATTTCTTCGGCTTCTTTGATTGAGAATGGCAGTGAAAAGAATGCTCTTATTTCTAATATTTTAACTTTTGGTCCTGATAATCTTGTTAATATTGGTGATCCTTCTTTTATAAAATAAGATTTAGATACCTGTGACAATTCTCTCATTATTAATAGTTCTATTTCATTTTATAATGATGGTTTTTTTTACGGCTGATAATTCTATTCAAAATTTTGGTAATATGCTATGTGTTTCTAAAGGATTGGAATCTTATTTTAATCCCTAACATGAAGTTTGTACTGAAAATCTGGATTTTGCTTCTCTTGATTCTTTTATGAATGAGGACAGGGATGATTCTCTTCAAATTTTATTGGAAGGTGAAAATTTTGATAATTTCCTTCTTAATAAAGCTCTTTATGCTCCTTTTTCACTTCTTATTTAGAAAAGAATACTATTTTTTATTTTCCTTTATCTAATGTTGTGGATGTTTCTGAATGATCTTCTTTGAATTTGATAGCTTCTCCATCCCCATGCCTTTATAACAAACACCGATTCATTTTGCATGGAGATTTTATGGAGAAAGGGAATGGTTATAAAACTGTTTACAAGAAGAAAAGGAAAAAAGTGTTCTGATTTATGCCCCTCCTCACTTGCCGAGGGTTACTCGTTACAAAGAACTCTAGAAATAATATCTCTTATCCTTGGGAGGTGTTTTCTTTTGGCTAGTTTTATCTATGTTGGTTGAGCTTTTTCTGTTTTTCTTGCTAGTATTATTTCTTGGCTAATTTTTCTTCTTCTAGCTTGTTTTGGCTTCATGTTCACTGGTTTTTTTGGTCCCTTGGCTGGTTGGTTTCTTCTTTTCTCTATTTTTTGTGTTGGTTTTGTTCTGTTGGTTTTCCTCCTATTTAGTTGTGCTTTTCTCTTTGTTGGTGGTAGGTTGTCCCTTGGCATGTGGTTTGTCCCTTGGTTGGTGTTTCTAGCTTTTATTTTAGCTATTGCCTTCTTTTTTGTTGGTTTTGTTTTGCTCTTTCCCTGGCTATTTTTCTAGGTGCTCTGTTGTTTCCTTCCTTTGGTTGATGCCTTGGTTTTGATTGGTGTTATTGGGCTCTATTGGCTTTATCTTTGAGGGCTCTTTTTTTTTGGGTTGTGAGTTTCTTTTCTCCCACTTTTTAAGAGGTGTACATATTTGGTTTTGTTAGGAATGCCTTATGTTAATTTTTTCTATTGCTTTCCTCTCTCTTTTGGTTTCCTTAGCATCAATTTTCTTTGGTTGGTTATTATGATAGGTTTGTATTTTATTTGGATGACTATGATATGATGAATTTTTTTCCTTTGATAATTTTATGGTTGGTGACTTTTCCTATTTGTAACCCATCTTTGAAGTCGGATACACTTAGGATTTGATGCCCCTCATTATTGATTATCCTTCTTTCCTCATATCTGAGTTTTTTCTCTTAATTTTTTTGATCTCCTTCTGGTGAGATTTCTAGGTTGTAGATTCTCATTTCCGCTTGGTCTCTTCTTCTTCTTGAGGGAGGAGTCATACGATGGTCTCCTCTTTCTTAGATGATTGAGTTATTCACTTGCGTTTAATTTTCCTTTGGTTCTTCGTCTCTTTGGAGGTTCTTTGAGCTGTGGATTCTTCCCCTTTTGCCTTTTGTTTTTTTTTTTTTTCCTTGTTTTTTATTCCTCTTTAATCTATTAGTTTAGGGACTAAACTCTTTAAGATTCTCCTGTAGCTCATTTGGGCAATAGTTTTTTCTTTTTGAGTTTAGTCTCTAATTAGGACTCT
Organism: Cymbidium sinense; assembly: GCA_021442155.1. Classification (NCBI taxonomy): domain Eukaryota; kingdom Viridiplantae; phylum Streptophyta; class Magnoliopsida; order Asparagales; family Orchidaceae; genus Cymbidium; species Cymbidium sinense. The sequence goes on from CM038215.1 coordinate 186,406,058, forward strand.
TGTTTCTTTGTTTTCTTTCGGAGCAATAAATAATTTTTACTTTTAAGAAAAGCCCTAAACCCTAAAACTTAAAATCCTAAACCATAAACCTAAATCCAAAGAACCTAAAAACCTAAACCTAAACTAAATAAAACCTAAAAACAAAATAAATAAATAAAAACCAAAAGCTAAATAAAATAAAATAAAATAAATACCTAAAGTAAAACCTAAACCTAAACCTAAACCTAAAAATAAAGAAATATAAAAAATAAATACAAAACTAAAATAAAATAAATAAAAACCTAAAGTAAACTAAAAAAATACCCTAAAAATAAAAAACCTAAATAAAATAAAAATAAACAAAAAATGAAAATAAAATAAAATAAAAACTAAATAAAAATCTAAACCTAAAATATAAAACAAAAATAAAACCTAAAAAAAACCTAAACCAAAAGCTAAAAAAATCAAAACTTAAAATAAACAAAATAAAAAAAGCTAAGTCTAAATTAAAATAAACTAAACTAAAATAAATAAAGCCTAAACCTAAATCAAAAATAAACTAAACCTAAACCCTAAATTAAATAAAATAAAATAAACCAAAAATAAACCTAAACTAAAAAATAACCTAAAAATAAACCTAAACTAAAAAATAACCTAAAAATAAACCTAAAACCTTAACCTAAAAAAATAAAATAAAAACCTAAACCTAAACCTAAAATTAAAAAATAAAACCTAAACATTAAAAATAAAATAAAAATAAAAATAAAATACAAAATAAACATAAATATAAACATAAACCTAAAAAATAAACTATAATAAAAAACCTAAACAAAATAAAATAAACTAAACTAAATAAAAATAAAAAATAAACCTAAATAAAAAATAAAATAAACTAAAATAAATAAAAAAATAAACTAAATAAACATAAACCTACCAATTTTGTTAATTTTAAAAAAACTCTAAACCCTAAACCCTAAACCCTAAATCTAAACCCTAAACCCTAAAACTAACCCTAAACCTACAACCCTAAACCTACGACCCTAAATAAATAAAATAAAGAAATAAAAAAACTTTAACTAACCATGAACCCTAAACCCTAAAACTAACCATAAACCTACAACTCTAAACCCTAAACCATAAACTATAAACCCTAAAGCCTAAAGACTAAACCCTAAAACCGTAAACCTTAAACCCTAAACCTTAAACCCTAAACCCTATAACCTACAACCCTAAACCTAAACCCTAAAACCCAAAAACCCGAACCCTAATCCCTAAACCCTAACCCTAAACCCTAAACCCTTAAACCGTAAACCCTAAACCCTAAACTAACCCTAAACCCTAATCCCTAAACCTAAACCCTAAACCCTAAAAAGCTAAAAACCTAAACCTAAACTAAATAAAATGTAAAAATAAAATAAATAAAAAACCATAAACAAAATAAAATAAAAATTGAAATAAAATAAAAACATAAACATAAACCTAAAAAGAAAATAAAATAAAAAATAAAACTAAAATAAACTAAATTAAATAAAAACCTAAACTAAATAAAAAAAAAACCTAAATAAAATAAAACTAAACCTAAAATAAAAATAAAATAAACCTAAAATAAAATAAAATAAAAAGTTAATAAAACCTAAATAAAATAAAAATAAAAATAAAAATAAACCTAAATAAAAATAAAAAAACTAAAATAAATAATAAATAAATAAAATAAACCTAAACCTACCAGTTTACTTAATTTAAAAAAAGTAAAAAAATAAAAAAACCTTAACCATAAAACTAATCCTAAACCTAAACCTAAACCCTAAACCCTAAACCCTAAATCCAAAACCCTAAAACCCTAAACCATAACCCTAAATCCTAAACCCTAAACCCTACACCCTATACCCTAAAACCCTAAACCCTAAATCTTATAACCTAAGCCCTGAACCCTAAACCTTTAATCCTAAAAACTAAAAAACCTAAACCTAAACTAAATAAAACCTAAAAATAAATTAAATAAAAAAATTAAGCCTAAAGAAATAAAAATTAAATTAAATTAAATTAAAACCTTATCTAAAACCTAAACATAAACTTAAAAATAAAATAAAATAAATAAATAAAAATAAACTAAAATAAAATAAATAAAAACCTAAACTAAACTAAAAAATAAAATAAACCTAAGAATAAAAAACCTAAATAAAATAAAAACTCAATGTAAAATAAAAAATAAAATAAACTTGAAAAGAAAACCAAATAAAAACCTAAACCTAAAAATAAAACCTAAAAAAATAAAACATAAAACCTAAACCCTAAATTAAAAGAAAACTTAAACCAAAAAAAAAAAATAAAATAAACAAAATAAAATAAACTTAAACCTAAACTAAAATAAAGTAAACTAAGATAAACAAAACCTAAAATAAACTAAACCTAAACATGAACCAAAATAAAATAAAATAAAATAAACTAAATGTAAACCTAAACCTAAACTAAAAAATTAAACATAAAAATAAACCAAAAATAAAAACCTATATGCTAAACCTAAATAAATAAATTAAAACCTAAACCAAAACCTAAAAATAAAAAATAAGACATAAACCTAAAAAATAAAATAAAAATAAAACTCAACTAAAAAATGAACTTAAACCTAAACCTAAACCTAAAAAACCAACTAAAATAAGAAACATAAGATAAATAAGCTAAAATAAATAAAAATAAAAAATAAACTTAAATAAAAATTAAAAATAAAGTAAACTAAAATAAATAAAAATAAACTAAATATACTAAATAAATCGAAACCTATAGTTTTACTTAATTTTTTTTTTAAAAAAACATTAAACCCTAAATCCTGAACCCTAAACCCTAAACCCTAAACCCTAAATCTAAAAAGAATAAATCTAAACCCTAAACTAAACCCTAACTAAACACTAAACCTAAACCCTAAACCTAAACCCTAAACCTAAACCTAAACCTAAACCTAAAACTAACTAAACCCTAAACTTAAACCTAAACCAGAACCTAAACCTAAACCTAAACCTAAACTTAAACCCTAAACTAACTCAAAACCCTAAACCCTAAATATTAAAAGCCCTTAACCATAAAGCCTAAAGCCTAAACCCTCAACCCTAAGCTTACCCTAAACCCTAAACCCCAAAAAGCCTAAACCCTAAACCCTAAACACTAAACTCTAAACATTAATCCCTAAAACCCTAAACCCTAAAGCTCTAAACCTTAAACCCTTAACCCTAAACTATGAATTCTAAAGACCTAAAATCTAACCCTAAACCAAATAAAACCTACAAATAAAAAAAATAAATAAACCAAAACCTAAATATAATAAAATAAAAATAAAATAAAAACCTAAAAGGAAAACTAAAAAAAATAAATAAATAAATAAATAAACTAAAATAAAATAAATAAAAACCTAAAATAAACTAAAAAATAAAATAAACCTAAGAATAAAAACCAAAATAAAATAAAAATAAATTAAACTTAAATAAATTAAAATAAAAACTAAATAAAAACCTAAACTTAAAAAATAAACCTTAAAATAAAACATAAAAATATATAAAAATTAAAACATAAACCCTAAATTAAAATAAAACCTAAAAAAACCTAAACCCTAAACAAAAAAATTCTTAAACCTAAAATAAAAATAAAATAAATAAAATAAAATAAACCTAAACCTAAACTAAAATAAATAAAACCTAAAATAAACTAAACCTAAACATAAACCTAAACTAATAAAAATAAAATAAACTTAAAATTACCTTAAACTAAAAATGAAGCCAAAAAATAAACCTAAAATAAAAACCTAAAACCTAAACCTAAAAAATTAAAATAAAAACATAAACTTAAACATAAAAATAAACAATAAAACCTAAACCTAAAAAATAAAATAAAAATAATACTCAACTAAAAAATAAACCTAAACCTAAACCAAAAAAATAAACTAAAATAAAAACCTAAACTAAAATAAATAAATCTAAAATAAATAAACTAAATTAAATAAAAATAATAACGTAACCTAAATAAAAACAAAAAATAAAGTAACTAAAATAAATAAAAAATAAATCTAAATATACTAAATAAACATAAACCTGGTAATTCACTTAATTAAAAAAACCATAAACCCTAAATCCTAAAAAACCTAAACCCTAAACCTAATACTTTAAAAGCGTAAACCCTAAAACCTTAAACACTAAACCATAAATCTTAATCCTTAAACCCTAAACCTTAACCCTGAACCCCGAACCCTAAACCTAAACCTAAAGTAACTAAATAAATTAAAAAATAAACCTAAACCCTAAAACCTAATAAACATAAACATAAACCTAAACCCTAAGAATGGGTAGAACCTTGACGATAGGAACATCACCATCAACTAGGCTCAGTTTAGATCTAGCGGTGGAGGCGAAGGCGGAGGTGGCGGTTATCACAATGGTGGTGGGGGATCTTGAGGTGCTGGTGGATATGGAGGTGGCGGTCTGAGCAGTGGTGGTTATGGAGGCGAGAATAGCAATAAAGGTTATAGCCATGGTGGTGGCAGAGGGAGAGATATGTCATATGATCGCGGATCCCGCTACTCAAGAGAGGGGTGGTCTTGATTGGAACTGGAGAAACTGAAGAATGGCTAATCCATTTTGCTGCTAATGGATTCGTGTCTTTATAGTAGAGATGGCTCTAGTTATCTAGGGTATTTAATTTATTCTATGCGTGCTATTTTTTTTATCTATGTCCTCACTTGTGTCTTAAAAAACTTGGTGTGTTACTTGGTTGATGAAATTGAAAAGAAGAAATGTTGAATCTCAATTTTTTCTCTGTTAAAAGAAAACCAAAAACCCTAAACCCTAAACCTTAAATCCTAAACTAACCTTAAACCCTAAATGTTAAACCCTAAACCCAAAAACATAAACCCTAACCCCTAACCTTATCCATAAACCCTAAACCCTAAACACTAAACCCTAAAACCCAAAACCCTAAACCATAAAAACCCTAAACCTTAAAGCCTAAACCCTAAACCTAAACCCTAAACTAACCTTAAACCCTAAGCTAACCCTAAACCCTAAACCCTAAACCCTAAACCCTAAACCTTAAACCATAAAACCCTAAACCCTAAAGCCTAAACATTAAACCCTAAACCTTAACCCTGAACCCCAAACCCTAAACCTAAACCTAAAGTAACTAAATAAATTAAAAAATAAACCTAAACCCTAAAACCTAATAAACATAAACATAAACCTAAACCCTAAGAATGGGTAGAACCTTGACGATAGGAACATCACCATCAACTAGGCTCGCCAGATCCGTGGAGGCAAAGGTGGAGGTGCATCACAATGGTGGGGGATCTGGTGTGCTGGATATGGAGGTGGAGGTCTGAGCAGTGGTGGTTATGGAGGAGAGAATAGCAATAAAGGTTACAGCCGTGGTGGTGGCAGAGGGAGAGATATGGCATATGATCGTGGATCCCGCTACTCGAGAGGTGGGGTGGTCTTGATGGGAACTGGAGAAACTGAAGAATGGCTAATCCATTTTACTGCTAATGGATTCGTGTCTTTATAGTAGAGATGGCTCTAGTTATCTAGGGTATTTAATTTACTCTATGCGTGCTATTTTTTTATCTATGTCCTCACCTGTGTCTTAAAAAACTTGGTGTGTTACTTGGTTGATGAAATTGAAAAGAAGAAATGTTGAATCTCAATTTTTTCTCTGTTAAAAGAAAACTAAAAACCCTAAACCCTAAACCTTAAATCTTAAACTAACCCTAAACCCTAAATGTTAAACCCTAAACCCAAAAACATAAACCCTAACCCTTAACCTTATCCATAAACCCTAAACCCTAAACACTAAACCCTAAAACCTAAAACCCTAAACTATAAAAACACTAAACCTTAAAGCCTAAACCCTAAACCTAAACCTTAAACTAACCTTAAACCCTAAGCTAACCCTAAACCTAAACCCAAAACCCTAAACCCTAAACCTTAAACTGTAAAAACCCTAAACCCTAAAGCCTAAACATTAAACCCTAAACCCTAAACTTTAATCCCTAACCCTAAACCCTAAACCATAAAATTTAAAACCCCAAAACCATAAACCCTAAATCTAAAAAACCTAAAAACCTAAACCTAAATTAAAATAAACTTAATAATAAAATAAATAAAAAAACCTAAACCTAAATCAAATAGATAAATAAAATAAAATAAAAACCTAAGCCTAAACATAAATATATAATTATATAAACTAAGAATAAAACCTAAATAAAATAAAAAATAAATAAAATAAAAATAAAATAAAAAATTAAAAAACCTAAACCTAAAATAAAACTATATATAAAACCAAAAAATAAAAATGAAACCTAAACCCTAAACTAAAAAAAAAAAACCTAAACCTAAATTAAAATAAAATAAACCTAAACCTAAACAAAATAAAACTCAAATAAATAAAAGCCTAAACCTAAAATAAACTAAAACTAAACCTAAACCTAAACTAAATAAAATAAAATAAACTAAAAATAAAACTAAAACTAAATTGAAAAATAAAACCTAAAAATAAACCTAAAATAAAAACCAAAAACTTAAACCCAAAAAAATAAAATAAAAATGAAAAGTAAACCTAAAAATAAAAAAATAAAATGTAAACCTAAAAAAATAAACTAAAAATAAATCTCACCTAAAAAAATAAACCTAAAAACTAAATCTAAACCTAAAAAATAAATTTTAAAAAAACCTAAAATAAAATTATTAAACTTAAAATAAATAAACTAAACTAGATAAAAATAAAAAATAAACCCAAATAAAGATAAAAAGTAAAGTAAACTAAAATAAATAAAAAATATATTAAATAAACTAAAACCTATCAATTTACTTAATTTTTTTTTAAAAAAAAACTTTAAACCCTAAATCCTAAACACTAAATCGTAAACCATGAACCCTAAAACCTAAAAACCCTTAAACCCTAATATCCTAAACATAAACCCTAGCATAAACCCTAAATCCCTAAACCCTAAACCCTAAAACCTAACCCTAACCCAAACCCAAAAAACCTAAACCTAAAGTAACTAAATTAAAAATAAATCTAAACCCTAAAACCTAATAAACCTAAACCTAAACCTAAACCCTAAGAAAAACCTTGTAGGAACATCACCATCAACCGTGCTCGCCTAGATCTAGCGGTGAGGTGGCGATTATCCTAGTGGTGGTGGGGGCTCTAGAGGTGCTGGGGGATATAGAGGTGGTGGTCAGAGCAGTGATGGTTTTGGATGTGGGAGGAGCGATAGAGGTTACACCCATGGTGGTGGTAGAGAGAGAGATTGGGGATATGATGGTGGATCCCGCTACTAAAGAGACCAAGGTGGTTCTGATGGGAACTGGAGAAACTAAAGGATGGCCAATCCGATCTGCTACTTATGGAACTATGCCTTTATAATAGAGACGATTCTAGTTATTTAGGGTTTTTGATTTGCTCTATGTGTGCTCTATTTTGATCTATGTCATCACTTGTGTCTTAAAAAACTTAGTGGGTTACTTTGTTAATGAAATTGAAAAGAAGAAATGTTGAATCTGAATTTGTTTTTTCTTAAAAAAACCATAAACCTTAAACCCTAAACTAAAACCTGAACCCTAAACCCAAAATATAAACCCTAAACCATAAACCCTAAAGGATAAACCCTATACCCTAAAGCCCTAAACCCTAAACCCTAAACCCTAAACCCTAAACCATGAACCCTAAACTCTAAACCCTAAATATTAAACTCTAAACAAACTCGAAACCCTAGACCCAAAAAAGCTTAAAACTAAGCCTAAATTAAATAAAACCTAATAATAAATAAATAAATAAACCTAAATCAAAATAAAATAAAAAAATAAAATAAAATAACAACATAAACTAAAACCTAAACATAAAAAGAAAAAAAATAAAAAATAAGAACTAAACTAAAATACAATAAATAAAAACCCGAACTAAACTAAAAAAATAAAAAACCTAAATAAAATAAAAATGAAACCTAAAATAAAAATAAAATAAACCTAAAATAAAATAAAAAACTAAATAAAAACCTAAACCTAAAAATAAATATATAATAAAACCTAAACCCTAAACTAAAAAAACCTAGACATAAAATAAAAATAAAATAAACTAAACCTAAACTAAAATAAACTAAGCTAAAATAAAGAAAAAAACCTAAACCTAAACCTAAAATAAATAAAATAGAATAAACTAAAAAGAAACCTAAACCTAAACTAAAATAAAACCTAAAAGTAAACCTAAAATAAAAACCTAAAACCAAAACCTAAAAAAATAAAATAAAAACCTAAACCTAAACCTAAAAATAAAAAATAAAACCTAAACCTAAAAAAAAAAAGTAAAACTAAACTAAAAAATAAACTTAAACTTAAACCTAAACCTAAATAATAAACTAAAATATAAAATCTTAACTAAAATAAAGAAACCTAAAATAAATAAACTAAATAAAATAAAATTAAAAATAAACTAAAATAATTAAAAATAAACCAAATAAACCTAAACCTACCTGTTTACTTTATTTTAAAAAAATAAAAAATAAAAAACCCTAACCCTAAACGATAATCCCTAAACCCTAAACCGACAACCCTAAACCCTAACCCAAAACCCTAGACCCTAAACCCTAATATCATAAACCCTAAAACCCTAAACCATAAACCTTAAACCCTAACCCTAACCCTAAACCCCAAACCCTAAACCTAAACTTAAAGTAACTAAATAAATTAAAAATAAACATAAACCTTAAAACCTAATAAACCTAAACCTAAACCTAAACCCTAAGAATGAGAACCTGACTTAGAGAACATCACATCAGAATATCGATCTGGTGGTGGAGCCAAAGGTGGAGGCGGCCATTATCACAGTGGTGGTGGGTGATCTAGAGGTGTTGTTGGATATGGAGGTGGTGGTCGTAGTAGTTGTCGCGGAGGGAGAGATCAAGGATATGATGGCGGACTTGCTACTCAAGAGGCTAGGGGGTTCTGATGGGAACTGGAGAAACTGAAGAATGATCGATCCAATTTGCTGCTTATCGAACTGTGTCTTTATAGTGGAGATGATTTTAGTTATCTACTATTATTGATTTGCTCTGTGTATGCTCATTTTTGATCTATGTCATCTTGTGTCTTAGAAAACTTGGTGTGTTACTTGGTTGATGAAATCGAAAAGAAGAAATATTGAATCTGAATTTGTTATGTGTTAATAAATAAATAAATAACCAAAACTCTAAACTCTAAACTAAAACCTGAACCCTAAACCTAAAACCTACACCATAACCCCTAAACCCTAAACCCTAAACCCTAAAAACCCTAAACTTTAAACCCTAAACACTAAAAAGTTAAAAACCTAATCCTAAACTAAATAAAACCTAAACATAAAATAAATAAATAAAACCTAAACCAAAATAAAATAAAAAAATTAACTAAATCCAAAACCTAGACCTAAACCTAAACTAAAAAATAAAAAAGAAAATAAAATAAAAAAAAATAAAACTAATCTAAAATAAAATAAATAAAAAACCTAAACTAAACAAAAAAAATAAAAAAAACCTAAATATAATAAAACTAAACCAAATAAATAAAATAAACCTAAAATAAAATAATAAAACTAAATAAAAACATAAACCTAAAAAATAAACCTTAAAATAATTAAAAAAATAAAACCTAAACCCTAAACTAAAAAAAACTAATCCTAAAATAAAAATAAAATAAAGCTAAACCTAAACTAAACTAAACTATAATAAATAAAACATAATCTTAAACCTATAATAAACTAAACCTAAATCAAAACCTAAACTATATAAAATAAAATAAACTAAATATAAATCGAAACCTAAATTAAAATATAAAATAAAAAATACCTAAAATATAACCTAAAACCTAAACCAAAAAAATAAAATAAAAGACTAAACTTAAACCTAAAAATAAAAAGTAAAACCTAAACCTAAAAAAAACTAAAATAAAAAAAACCTAAAGCTAAAAAATAAATGAAAATAAAAAACCTAAACTAAAATTGCATAAATTTAAAAATAAAATAAAATAAATATACATAAACCTACTAGTTTACTTAATTTAAAAAATTAAAATAAAATAATAATAATAAAATAGAAAAAAACCCAAACCCTAAACCTTAAAACTAGTCCTAAACCCTAAACCCTAAACCCAAAACCCTAAAACCCTTAAACCTTAAACCCTAAACCCTAAACCTTAAACCTTAAATCCTAAATCCTAATCTCTAAACCCTAAAACCTATAACCCTAAACCATAAACCATAACCTAAACTCTAAAACCTACAACCCTACACCCTAAATGCCAAACCCTAAATCCTCAACTCTAAAAACCTAAACCTAAACACAATAAAACCTAAAAAAATATAAATAAATAAGAAAACCTAAATGTAAATAAAAAAATAAAATAAAATAAAAAATAAAAACTAAGCTAAAATAAAAAAATAAAAACCTTAACTAAATAAAAAATTCAATAAATCAAAAAATAAAAACCCTAAATAAAATGAATACTAAATGTAAAATAAGAATAAAATAAACCTCAAATAAAATAAAATAAAACTAAAAAAAAAACTAAAAAACTTAAAATAAATAAAAATAAAACCTAAACCCTAAACTAAAAAAAAAAACCTAAACCTAAAATAAACAAAATAAAATAAACCTAAACCTAAACTAAAAAAAATAAAACCTAAACCTAAGCCAAAAATAAACTAAACCTAAACCCTAAACTAAATAAAATAAAATAAAAAAAAACCTAAACCTAAACTAAAATAAAACCTAAAATAAAATAAAAACCTAAAACCTAAACCTATAAAATAAAACCTAAACCTAAATAAAAAAATTAAAACCTAAACTTGAAATATATAATAAAAATAAAACTAAACTAAAAAATAAACATAAAATTAAACCTAAATCTAAAAAATAAAGAAGTTGATGTAGAACTTTAGGATGATTCATATGATGATTTAATAGAATTACCTTTTGATTGATACTTGCCTTATGTTCATATTTTATGAAAGAAAGGGTTAATCCCACATACTTGGTCAAAGCACAGGTCAGACTACTTCGAAAGAATATGTAAGAACAAATGCAAAAGCTCTCAATCAAGACCAAGACTAAGATTTGGTATAGGGGTCTAACCATGATGATTATCGCTAGTCACCATTCATTTGGAATTGATAGTTCTTCTTAAATCACATTAAATTATATGAGGAGCTGCTTAGAAACTTCAAATGATCTAGATGATTTTGAAGTCAAAGATGCATCACCGAGTTCAAAGAAGAGATCAAGTCAACCATCGAGAGCGAAATCAACTTGAACCAAGAGGATCCATGCCGACATACACGTTCTTTATTGAATGAAATTAAAGCCAATGACTTAGTTAGGCTATTGATTGAGCTTAAGGACCACTTTCCATGGAGTTATGAAGAGATGCCTGGATTGGCTCCTAACGTAGTAGTCCATAAACTAGCAATAGAGCATATTGCTAACCCTATCAAGAAAGCTCCTAAATGCATACGATTAGACATAGAACAAGAAACTGATCGATGCTGGCTTCATCTAGGAAAAAAATTACCCTACCTAGTTAGGTAATGTCGTCCAAATTAAGAAAAGAATGGCAAAATTCACGTATGCATCAATTTTAAAGATTTAAAAGGCATGTCCAAAAGATGAATTTACTCTACCAAATTCTCCCATGGTGGACATTGCCTCATCTCATGTCATCCTCTCTTTCATGGATGGTTCATATGGATATAACCAAATAAAGATGGTTCCAGTGTTTGAAAGAAATATTGCTTTAGAACCCCGATTAGAATCTATTACTATAAAGTCATACCTTTCATCCTTAAAAATGCTGAAGCTATATACCAGCTGGCTATGACTTGAATCTTCAACGAACTCATTCTTTCATCATCATGTCGATCATCGAAAGTAGGGAAAAGGAAGACCATCTCTTTGACTTGAGAGTAGTTTTCAAACATTAAGATAATTTAACCTCAAAATAAACCCCCTGAAGTGTGCATTAAAAGTAGCTTCAGGGAGATTCCTTGGGTTTGTTGTCCGACACCAGGGAATCAAAATCAATCTGGAGAAGATCAAGGTGATATTAGAAATGCCACCCCCTAAAATTTTAACTCAACTCAGATCATTCCAAGGGCGGTTGGCATATCTAAGATGCTTTATATCCAACCTTTTGGGAAGATGTTAGCCATACTCTATACTTATCAAAAAGGATGCCAAGTTCAAGTATGATGATAAGTGTGAGCATGCCTTCAAAAACATCAAGCATTACTTGATGATGTCGATAATTATAGTAGTCCCTATCTTAGGCAAGCCACATACTTTACACTATTGTGTTAAATGACTCCCTTGGTGCTTTGTTGGCCCAAAGTAATGATGTAGGAATGGAAAATGCACTCTACTACCTTAGTCATCATCTAATCCCTGTTGAGGCTAATTATCAACCCATTGAGAAGCATTTCCTAGCTTTAATATTTGCATCCCAAAGCTACGACACTACATGCTTCCTCATAAGGTGAACTTAATCTCTATGATCAATCCACTACAATATCTCATTACACGATCAATGATATCTGGATGGTTGAAATGACATTCCATGATACTCTTATAGTTTGACATTATCTTTGTACCCTCCATGTGAAAGGTTGCCGCCAGATTTTTGCAAAGACACCCACTTCCTACGACTCCGCTATTGATGATCTCCCTGATGAACAAATCATGAACTTGGAGATACTAGAATTCACTACTGGGAGATGTACTTTGATGGTGCAACTTCCTCTCAAAGTGGAGAAGAACCATAATCTACTATTCCAAGAAAGGCAGAGGAAGGAATAGTTTTCTTAACTCCAGACCACGATGTGATGAGATTCTCATATCATCTATCCAATCCTTGCACCAACAATGAAGCTAAATATGTGGCTCTGATTGCTGATCTGGAGTTAGCTATTACTTTAAGCATCCAGGACATCAACATGTTCAGGGATTTTTAGCTAGTTATCAACCAAATAGTTGGGTCCTAAAAGGTTATAAAGCCCAAGCTCCATCACTACCACAAGTACACCATGGTGTTATTGTCACAAATTCTAGAGGTTATCATTTATAAGATTCCTCAAGGAGAATGTCATAATGCTATGCTTAAGAAAGTTTAAATGTCAAGGATGAGTCCATATCAATAAAGGTCCAAAATAGAAGTCTTATCCATTATTGATATTGAACTCATCAAAAGTACTCTAAGGGGAGGTTTCCATTGCCAAGAAGGACGAGGTGTTAGATTGGAGGCAACCATTCATGGATTTCCTAAATAAAGGCAAACTACCTCAAGAGAAGTCCCAAGCCCATTAGATGAAGCAGAGAGCACTTTCCTACACTCTTGTGGATGGTGCCTTGTATCGATGATCTTTCACTCATATGTGGTTACATTTTTTATACAAGCATGAAGCTTATAAGATCATTACTGAGGTACACTCAAGATTATGTAGAGCCAACCAATTTAGTCTAAAGATGAAAGCCAAGATGAAGAGACTAGGATACTACTGGCCATCGATGATCAAAGATTGCATGGATATGGCTACGTGATGCCACCAATGTCAAATACATGTTGTGGTCCTACTCCAACTGCCCAACATTCTACATCCTACATTGGCCTCATGGCCATTTGAGTGTTGGGGTATTGACATAATGGGTCTGATTGATCCTCTTCTTTCAAGGGTCATCAATTCATCTTAGCTGCTACTAACTACTTTTCCAAATGGCCAAAGGTGATTTCACTCAAAGTGGTCATAGCTCAGCACGTGCTCCACTTTTTTAGGAACCATATCATATATAGGTTCAGAGTGCCTCAAAAAATTATATTTGATAATGCTACTGCATTCAAGAGCACCGAGATCAACAAATTTGCCCAAAGTCACAGCATAGATTAGAGATATTCTACCATCAACTACTCAAGGAAAACAACTTAGCAGAAGCCTTCAATAAAACTCTCATCAATATACTGAAGAAAATACTCATCAATAATAAGCGATAGTGACATTAGCAAGAAGTTGAAGCCTCGCACATATAGAACTCCAACTCATTCTACTCCTTTTATTTAGTGTATGGGTTTGAAGCCATTCTACCATTAGAAGTCCAACTCCCATCACTAAAGATAGTTGTGGGTAAGATCACAACAGTGAACACAAAAGTTATGGTTAGATGAGATCAAAATATTGGAGGAGAGATGCCTGCGGGCATGCCAAAATCTTGACTTGAACAAAGCTAAAATGATTCAAGCTCACAAGTTGGTCCTTCCTAAAGCTTTTCAAGTAAGAGAGCTTAGTTTAGTTCTAAGGAGACTGATTGTTTCCCATATAAGATGGGAGGCATTTTTGAACCCACTTGGGAAGGCCCTTTTTCCATAGAGAAGGCCTATTAAGGTAGATCTTATCAGCTTATTAATCATGAGGGAGAGTGCTCAGTGCTTCCAATCAATAGGATCTACTTAATGAAATATTATAAATCATGTTTGAAAATAATTAACATCAATGAAAATTTCATTTCAAATTTAATCTCTTCTATATTAAAAGTATTCTTATTTTTGAATCCTCCACGATGTGTTTAGGGTAGGTGTAATAAACTTGAGCAACATCCCATCCTTCATCAACACAGCACAAACACAAACTACACACAAACATATAAAGTAAACACATATCTTTTATCTCGAGCTACTTTGAGTTGAGATAACACCCCCAATGGTAGTCACTCAATAGCTGCTGTAGGTTAGGCTGATGTGCTACCTTGCTAGTGTGTCACCATAATGGTCTTCTTGCTTTGGAGGATGTAAGCCTGCTATAGTTTTCTTCCTTACTTGGCCACTGCACACCAATGAGCGCCTTGTTAGTTTGGTAGGCCTTACTACGTGGCCAGTAAGCTACTTCATGTTGGCTTCATTTAAGAGAATGTGAGTCTACTACACTTTCTTCTTGGATTAGCCTTCATGAACTGACTAGGTTGAGTATATTCGAGGATTTGGATAAGTCCCATAGTAGCTCCTTCCCTGACTACTTCAAGTCTGGATCCAATCCTTCCTAGGGGCTCCCTGCTTAGTAGTCACTCTAGGTCAAATAACATCTGTCCCGCTGATGATAGACAATCGATGTTCGCCTACTTGGAAACTTGTAAGGCTACACTCTTTCTTTCAGATTGATTTTGCACACCTATGGGCACCTTAGGTTGGTTGGTTCTCACTATGCTAATGGATACACCACTCATAATGAATACACACCTTAGGTTGGTTGGTTCTCACCCTTAGGATACACCACTCATGTCGATGTAAGTCTGCTATGCTTTCTCCTTGAGTTGCTACACCTATAGGTTTTCTTTTCCAGGGCTTAGGATAATGCCCATAGCAGCACCTCCCTTGTGGACACTATATCTAGATCACATCCTTGTGACCCTATTTAGACACTACCGTTATTATTGGACACATTTCCCCTTTCCTTATAATCACCCGTGTTTGGAGAATCCATCTTATGGATGTGATTCTCCCTTGGTCTAGTAAATCTAAGATAGGTCAAGACATAGCCTTTGTGTGGTCCCTCACACTAATAGGGTCCATACAAACATATATAAAAATATATATTCACTTGTGGATTAGAAGGACACCCTGGTACATTTTCCCATGGAGACATCCTATCTTTAGGGCAATGTTAGAAGAACTCCCTATAGGAATCACCTAATTAAGCTTGAGTTAATGAAGTCCCCAATGACATTCACTCAATAATCTCCCATAAGTCATGTTCTATTTGTTATGCTGCCAACAGGTCACCCCGGGGGTTGTTCCCTGCTTTAGAAGATGTAAGTCTAGTATACCTTCTTCCTAGCATAGTCATTGCATAAGCAAAGGCAACATCTTAGGTTTTTTAGCTCTACACCATGGCCAGTAGACTATCCCTTTGGATTTGTAAATTTGAGATAAGGAAAGCCTGATATAGCCCCTTCTCAGTGGGTCCATCATACACAGGCTTGGTCCATAAATTAACTCTATCAAATTTGACTGAGCTCACATCCCTGGTGGATATGCCCTCAATTTGAAATCAAACTAAACCAAAAAAATCATACCAAATCACATGAAATTAAGATAAAATTAATCCTGACTACTTTTGAGTTGACATAAGTCCCTGACATTCACTCAGTAATCACCCTAGGTCAGGTGAGATTTATTGTGCATCCAATAGGTCACCCCATCGATTATTCCTCATTTTGAAAGATGTAAGTCTGCTACACCTTCTTTCTAGCATAATCATTGCTCATCGAAAGGCAATCCTTAGGTTGGCTAGCTCTACCTCGTAGCTGGTAGACTATCCCATTGGATTTGTAAACCTGTGGTAGGTTAAGGTAGATATAGCCTCTTCTCAGTGGATTCATCACACACTAACAAGATCCATACATTAACTCAAATTAAATTAAACCCAATCTAATTTTTTTTAGCAATGTTAAATCATACCCTTCACACCAATGGAGGCCCAAATGATATATAAACAAGTCAAGCAAACAAATCAAATTCAAAACAAATCTTCCCAATGGAGCCAAATTAAGCCAACTCCCCTAGTAGAGTCTAAGTCAAAGAAAACCAACCAAACTCTTATTCCTAGCAAATACATCCCCAAAAAAATCTATGAAATCAAACTCAAATCTTAATCCACAGTGGATAGCCCAAACCTGCTTCTCTAGCGGAAGGTTCATATCCCCGATCCCCAGCGAACTTGAGCCCTAGTAGATGTGCCTCCACATCAATTAAAACTAAACAAATTAAAGTTGATT
This sequence comes from Cymbidium sinense, assembly GCA_021442155.1. Lineage (NCBI taxonomy): Eukaryota > Viridiplantae > Streptophyta > Magnoliopsida > Asparagales > Orchidaceae > Cymbidium > Cymbidium sinense. The sequence continues at coordinate 186,422,856 of CM038215.1, forward strand.
AGATCTTAATCCATGGTGGATTATAGATTCTTATCCCCAGCAGATCTTCTTTCCATAAATCATATAATCAAATCAAATTCAAACCTTATCCCTAATAGATTTTCTTCTTTTATGCCCTTGACATAGACCCCTCACATGTCATGTCCAATGCATGTGTGATCCCCTAGCAGATCTCCCTCCATGTCCTTGACATGAAATGCTCATCAAATATTATTTCTTCTCTTATGCAGATCATTAATGCTTCACCAAAATGCCTAACAATGTATTCCTTCAAATTTCATCATCTCAACATTATAATAACCATTTTATGATTGGTGATGGTGCAAGCTCAAACTAACTATACAATATCATGCTAAACATATTATAATTTGAATTAACACACTATATTATACTATAATATATGATGTTATAATTTTGCTATAATATAATATATTGTCCAACATTACACCTCATTAGAATCACATAAAAGTAACAAATAACAAAATTTTCTCAAAATATGAATAATGTTCATTTTGGATGTAAAATTATTTATTTTCTATTATAAATGATACAAAATAGCATAATTTTGGTGTTGCTTGTTAGTGTGTGCTGTGAATTTTGCCAAATTCTTCCATCTTAACCTTCAAAATTAACATTTTTTGTGAGTTTTGACCCAATGTATTATAACAGAAGTAAAACATACTAAAATGTACAATAACATTTAGTAACACACCACCAGATTCATATATATGTGAAGTTATATTGTTATGTGCATTATATTTGAATATGCATTCATATAATATATTATCTTAAATTACACCTTAAAATGAATCACTTTAAGAAAAAAAAATTATAAAATTTGGTTGCAAAATGGATATTTATTTTGGATGCAAAATTTCATTCTTTTGATTAAATGACACACCATAGCATACCCCCAATGATGTTCCCTAAAGCTTACCTTAAATTTGGCCAAATCATCATCTATAAATTAGTATATATGCACAAGTACAAACTCTACTATATATCAAAGTAAACAAAATAGTATGTAATAACTATAAACAAAAAATCAAAAAGTCAAAAAAAAAACTATATACATCACATAAAATTAAAATATATTATGATGCCATGCTCTACCTATTATGAATTAAATAACCACCTAAATAAATAATGCTAGTGTAGGCTCATTGCATGATTGTAAAATACTAAAAGAATTTAAAATGCAGAATAATATATTATGATATATGATGTTATACTGCTACAACATATAATATTTATTTTGAACATAAAATCTTACTTTTTATAGTATAAGTCGTAGCACACCTTTGGTACTACAACTATTTCCCACTTCAACAAATTTCATCATCTAATTTATTAAATCAATATTTTTATGATTTATATTAATATAAACTATAAGGAACACTACCATAATATACTAAAACATTTCAAAACATCTAATAACATATAAAAACACATCACTACATGCTCAAATATATGATGTTACATTATACTATAATATATGGTATTATAATATGATTTATGATTAGGGTTTAGAGTATTCAAATCTCTAATAGTCAATGGAAGTCTCTTGAATGCATTTTCTTTAGATACCACAATAATGTTAGGATTAGTTCATTCTTTAGATATACTTCTAATGACATCTTTATTTAGGGTTAGTTTAGGGTTCAGGGTTTAGGGTTAGTTTAGGGTTTAGGGTATAGGGTTAGTTTAGGGTTTAGAGTTTAGTGTTTAGGGTTTGGGGCTAATAATTTAGGGTTTGGGATTCATGATTTAGGGTTTAAGGTTATAGGTTTTAAGGTTTAAGGTTTAGAGTTTTAAGGTTTAGGGTTTAAGGTTTAGGGTTTAAGCTTTTAGGGTTTAGGGTTTATGGTTAATGGTTTAGGGTTTAGAGGGTTAGGTTTAGGGTTTAGGGTTTAGGATTTAAGGTTTACGGTTTAGGGTTTAGGGTTGAGGGTTAAGGGTTTAGGGTTTAGGTTTTAGGTTTAGGGTTTAAGTTTTAGTTTAGGGTTTAAGGTTTTTTTTAATATAGAATAAATTCAAATTCAACATTTCTTATTTTAAATTTTATGAACCAAGTAGAGCCTTAAGTTTTCTAAAACATAAGCGATGACATAGATAAAAAATGAGCACACATACAACAAATTAAAAAATCAAGATAAGTAGAATCATCTGTACTATAAAGATAGAGTTCCATAAGTAGCATATCAGATCAATCATTCTTCAATTTCTCCATATCCCATCAGAACCAGCCCCGCCTATCGAGTAGTAGGATCCGCCATCATATCCCCAATCTCTCCCTCCACCACCACCATGGTTGTAACCTCCATCGCTCCTCCCTCCTCCATAACCATGATTTCTCTGACCACCACCTCCATATCCACCAACACCTTGAGATCCCCCACCACCATTACGATGATAGCCTCTGCTTCCACCGCTAGAGCAGACCCACCCTGGATGGTGATGTTCTGTATCAAGGATCCCCATTCTTAGGGTTTAGCTTTAAGGTTAGTTTAAGGTTTAGGGTTATAAGTTTTAGGGTTTAGGGTTTAAGGTGTAAGGTTTGGGTTCTAGGGTTTAGGGTTTATGATTTTAGAGTTTATGGTTTAGGGCTTAGGGATTACGGTTTAGGGTTTAGGATTTAGGGTTTAGGGTTTAGAGATTAGGCTTTTAGGGTTTAGGGTTTAGGTTGTAGGTTTAGTGGTGTAGGTTTAGGGTTTAGGTTAGGTTAGTTTATAGGGTTTTATGGTTTTGGAGGTTTTTTAAATTAAGCAAACCGAGGTTTAGATTTATTTCATTATTTTTTTTTATTTGAGTTTATTTTAATTTTCATTTTATTTAGGTTTATTTTTATTTTACTTAGTTTAGTTTATTTATTTTGTTTATTTATTTTAGTTTAAGTTTTATTTTATTTATTTTTAGGTTTAGGTTTATTTTTAGTTGAGTTTATTTTATTTTATTTTTGGGTTTATATTTATATTTTTATTTTTTTTTTGTTTAGGTTTTTATTTTATTTTTTTAGGTTTAGGTTTTAGGTTTATTTTAAGTTTATTTAGGTTTTATTTTTTTATTTTAGTATATTTTTAGTATAATTTATTTTTTTATAGGATTAGGTTTAGCTTTATTTTAGGTTTAATTTATTTTAGTTTAGGTTTAGGTTTATTTTATTTTGTTTATTTTATTTTTATTTTAGGTTTAAATTTTAGTTTAAGGTTTAGGTTTTATTTTTATTTATTTTTTAAGCTTATTTTTATTTAAGTTTTATTTAGTTTTATTTTATTTTATTTTATTTATTTCATTTTAAGTTTTATTTTATTTGGTTTCTTTTTTAGTTTAGTTTAGGTTTTTTATTTATTTTATTTTAGATAATTTTATTTTATATTATATTACTTTTAAGTTTAAGTTTGAGTTTTAGTTTATGTTATTATTATTATTATTATTATTATTATTATTATTATTATTATTATTATTTATTTATTTATTTATTTTATTTTAGTTTAAATTTTGGTTTTAGGGTTTCTGTAGGATTTTTTTGGATTTAGGATTTAGTTAGGTTTAGGTAGTTTTGTGGGTTTAGTGTTATGGTTTAGGGTTTATGAGGTTTATGGTTGATAGGAGTTTAGTTTTATATAGGGTAGATTTAGTGTTTGGGTTTAAGGTTTTTAGTTTAGGGTAGGGTTAGTTTAGTAGTTTAGGGTTTAGGGTTTAGGGTTTATTTGTTTTAGGGTGCAAGTTTAGGGTTTAGGGTTTACGATTTAGTGATTAAGGTTTAAGTTTTTTTTTAAATTAAGTAAATTGGTAGGTTTAGGTTTATTTATTTTACTTTTTATTTATTTCTTTATTTAGGTTTAATTTTTGTTTTTATTTTTATTTAGTTTACCCTATTTATTTTAGGTTTATTTATTTTAATTTATTTTTTATTTTAGTTTATTGTTTTAGGTTTAGGTTTATGTTTATTTCTTATTTTAGCTTTATTTTTATTTTGAATTTCAATTTTATTTTTTATTTTTGAGGTTCACATTTTATTTTAGTTTTTTAGGATTAGGTTTTAGGTTTTATCTTAGGTTTTTTAAGTTTTATTTTTTTTAGTTTAAGTTTATTTATTTTTTAGTTTATTTTATTTTATTTTGTTTAGTTTAGTTTATTCTAGGTTTTAGTTTCATTTATTTTTGTTGTTTAGGTTTATTTTATTTTATTTTGGTTATGTTTTTTTTTATTTATTATTTAGTTTTATTTTATTTATTTAGTTTTATTTTTTAATTTTAGGATTATTTTAGGGTTTAAGGTTTAGGGTGGGTTTAGGGTTTAAGGTTTAGGTTTAGGGTTTATTTAGGTTTGGAGTAAGTAGTTAGGTTAGTTTTAGGGTTTAGGCTTAGGGTTTTAGGGTGGTTTAGGTTAAGGTTTAGGATTTTATTTTAAAAAAAAACCGATATGTTTAGGTTTATTTAGTTTATTTTTTATTTATTATTTTTTTTTTATTTAGGTTCATTTTTTATTTATATTTAGTTTAGTTTTTTTAGGTTTATTTATTTTAGTTTAGGTTTTATTTTAGTTTATTTTTTAGGTTTATGTTTAGGTTTTTTATTTATTTTAGTTTAGTTATTTTTTATTTTATTATTTTAGATTTGATTTTTATTTAGGTTTAGGTTTTTAGGCTTTATTTTAGGTTTATTTAGGTTTTTTTAGTTTAGGTTTATTTACATTAATTTAATTTATTTTATTTAGTTTAGGGTTTAGGTTTTTATTTTATTTTTTTTTATTTATTTTAGTTTAGTTTATGTATAGGTTTATTTTATTTATTTTAGGTTCAGGTTTTTTTTTTTAGTTTAGGGTTTAAGTTTTATTTTTTATTTATTTTTAGGTTTTATTTTTAGGATTTTTTTAACTTTAGGATTTTATTTAGTTTTTATTTTATTTTGTTTTAGGTGTTTTTTAACGTTTATTTTATTTTATTTAGTTTAGTTTAGGTTTTTTATTTATTTTATTTTAGATTCATTTTAAATTTTTATTTACTTTTTAGGCTTTCATTTAAGTTTATTTTTTATGTTTAGGATTTTATTTAGTTTTTATTTTATTTTATTGTAAGTTTATATTTTTTTAGTTTCTATTTTGTTTAGGTTTATTACTTTTTAGTTTAGTTTAAGTTTTTATTTATTTTATTTTAGTTTATTTTTTATTTTGATTTTATTTTATTTTAAGGTTTAAGTTTTGGCTTTAGTTTAAGTTTTTATTTATTTATTTATTTTTATTTAGGTTTATTTATTTATTTTAGTTTTAGGTTTTATTTAGTTTTGGTTTAGGTTTTTAGGTTTTTAAGACATAAGGTTTAGGCTTTAAGCTTTAGGCTTTAGGCTTTAGACTTTAGTGTTTAGGAGAGGTTAGGGTTTTAGTTTAGGGTTTAGGGTAAGTTTAGGGTGGGGAAGGGTGGTGGTTTAGGGTTTAGGTGGGTTAGTTTAGTTTATGGTTTTAGTTGGATAGTTTAGGGTTTAAGACAGGTGGTGATTGGGAAGGGATTTGTGGAGGGGTTTAGGTAGATTTAGGTTAGTTTAGTGTGGGTGGATTTTGGGTTTAGGATTTTAGGGTTTGGTTTAGGTAGTTTAGGGTTCTTTTTTTTAAAACAAAATGTTATTTAGTTTTAGTTTATTTATTTATTTTTAATGTATTTTATTTAGGTTTAATTTTATTTTATTTTGATTAGTTTATTTATTTTAGGTTTATTTAATTTTAGTTTAGTTTTTTACTTTAGTTTATTTTTTTTAGGTTTAGATTTTATTTTTATTTTAGTTTTATTTTATTTTATATTTTATTCTTAGGTATAGGTTTTATTTTAGGTTTTATTTTGGTTTATTTTTTAGTTTAAGTTTAGGTTTATTTTATTTATTTTATTTTATTTATTTAGTTTAGGTTTTTTTTTTTAGTTTAGTTTATTTTAGTTTAGGTTTAATTTATTTTTTTTATTTTAGGTTTAAGTTTTTTTAGTTTTAGTTTATCTTTATTTTTATTTATTTTAGGTTTATTATTTATGTTTTATTTTATTTAGTTTTAATTTATTTTTTTAGGTTTATTTTATTTAGGGTTTATAGGTTTTTAGGGTTTAGGGTTTAGGTTTTTAGTGTTTAGGGTTTAAGGGGTTTTTTAATTAAGTAAACTAGTAGGTTTTGGTTTATTTAGTTTATTTAATTTATTTAATTTATTTTGGTTTATTTTATTTATTTTTATTTAGGTTGATTTTTTTTAGTTTAGTTTATTTATTTTAGGTTTATTTATTTTAGTTTAGGTTTTTTATTTTAGTTTATTTTTTAGGTTTAGGTATATGTTTATGTTTATTTCCATTAGGAGCAGATCAGATTGGTCGTTCTTTAGTTTCTCTAGTTCCCATCAAAACCACCCTAGGCTCTCAACTAGCAGGATCCACCATTATATCCCTGATCTCTCCGTCCACCACTACCATGGCTATAACCTCCATCGCTCGTCCCACCTCCATAATCACCACTGCTCTGACCACCACCACCATATCCCCCCCACCACTATGATAACCACCGCCTCTGCCTTCACCTTCATCGCCAATTCTAGACCGAGCCTGATTGACGGTGATGTTTCTGTTATCAAGGTTTGTGATGACCACCACCACCATTAGGGTTTTGGTTTAGGTTTATGTTTATTAGGTTTTAGGGTTTATATTTATTTTTTAATTTATTTAGTTACTTTGGTTTTGCTTAGGGTTTTAGGTTTAGGTAAGTGTTTATTTAGTTCAGTTTAAGGTTTAGGGTGTTAGGAGTTTAGGGTTTAGGTTTTGTGTTTAGGATGTTTATGCTTTTAGGTTTAAGATCTAGGTTTAGTTTTAATGTTTTTAGGGTTTAGGGTTTTAGTTTTTTAGGGTTTAGGGTTGTAGGATTTAGGGTTTAGGGTTTAGTATTTAGGTTTAAAATATGTTTAAGGTTTTTTTTTAAATTAAGTAAACCCATAAGTTTAAGTTATTTATATTTATTTTTTTATTTATTATTGTTTACTTTATTTTTATTTTATTTATGTTTATTTTATTTTTTATTTATTTTAAATTTTATTTAGTTTATTTTAGTTTTTTTTTAGTGTGGTTTAGGTTTTATTTTTTTAATTTTAGGTTTATCATTTAGGTTTAGGTTTTTTAGTTTTTTAGTGTATTTTATTTTAGGTTTATTTTATTTAGGGTTAACATTTAGTTATTTTATTTATGTTTATTCTTAGGTTTATTTTATTTTTTAATTTAGTTTAGTTTATTTATTTTATTTTAGTTTATTTTATTTTTATTTTTTTATTTTATTTTAGTATATTTTAGTTTAGGTTTTCTTTTTAATATTTTATTTAGGTTTAGTTTTTTTTATTTTTTGGTTTTATTTTAATTTAAGTTTAGTTTAAGTTTTAGGTTTGTGGATATAGGTAGGTTTAGTGGTTTTTAAATTTGTAGTGCCTAGGATTTAGTCAGTGGTTTAGGCTCAGGATTTTGTGGCTCAGTGGTAGTGGCCTGGTTAGGATGGTCTAGTTTATGGTCAGATCAGTGGTGGGGTGGTTTTAGCCTTAGTGGTGGGCTCAGTGAGGCCTGGGTCAGGGAGTTTAGGTGGGTAACATTTTATTATTTAGGGTTTAGGGTCAGTTAGGTTAGTGGAGAGTTAGGGTTGGTTTAGAGTGGTCAGTGTAGTTTTTTTAGCTCCATGATTTAGTTTTGTTTGAGGTTTATTTAGTTTGGTTTATTTTATATTTTAATTTAGGTTTAATTTTATTTTATTTAGTTTAGTTTATTTATTTTATGTTTATTTTATTTAGTTTTTTCATTAGTTTATTTTAGGTTTAGGTTTAGTTTATGTTTTTAGTTTAGTTTTATTTTAATTTTTAGGTTTAGGTTTTATTTTTTTTTTAGGTTTTGGTTTAGGTTTTATTTTATTTTTAGGTTTAGGGTTTTATTTTATGTTTATTTTAGGTTTTAATATTTAGTTTAGGTTTAGTTTATTTATTTATTTTATTTTAGTTTAGGTTATTTAATTATTTAGGTTTAGGTTTAGGTTTATTTATTTTAGTTTAGGTTTATTTTATTTTTTTATTTTAAGTTTAGGTGTTTTAATTTAGGGTTTAGGGTGTTTTATTTTTATTTATTTTAAATTTATTTTAGGTTTAGGTTTTTATTTTAATTTATTTTAGTTTATTTTTTATTTTTTAAGTTTATTTTATTTTATAGTTATTATTTTAGTTTTTTATATTTTATTTTAGTTTAGTTTTTAGGTTTATTTATTTATGTTTATTTATTTTATATTAGATTTAGTTGTGGTTTAAGGTTTATTTTAGTGATAAGATTTTAGGTCAGGTTTAGGTTTTAGGGCCCAGGGTTTATTTAGGGTGTTTTAGTGGTAGGGTTTAAGTTTGTAGGGTTTAGGTTGGGTTTAGGGTTTAGGTTTGGTATGGGGTTTAGGGTTTAGGTTTAGTTTTTTGGGTTTAGAGTCAGGTAGGTGGGGTGGTTGGATTAGAGTTAATTTGGGTTTAGGATTTAGGGTTAAATTTTATTTTATGTTTTATATTTTTTTTATTTTAATTAAGTAAACCAGATGTTTATGTTTATTTAGTTTATTTTTTTATTTATTTTAGTTTATTTTTTTATTTTTTATTTTATTTATTTATTTTAGATTTATTAATTTTTTATGTTTTATGTTTTAATGTAGTATGTTTATGTTTATTTTAGTTTATTTTATATATTAGTATTTTTATAGTTTATTTTTATTTTTATATTTATTATTTATTAGTTTTTATTTAGTTATTTTATTTTTTTATTTAGGTTTTTTATTTTAGTTTTAGTTTATTTTATTTTAGGTTTATTTTATTTTTTTAGGTTTAAGTTTTATTTTATTTTTTTATGTTTAAGTTTAGGTTTTATTTTTATTTTATTTAGTTTTAGTTTTAGGTTTATTTTAGTTTAGTTTAGTTTGGTTTAGGTTTATTTATTTTATTTTTTATTTTAGGAGTTTAGTTTTTTTTATTTTTATTTTGGTTTTATTTTAGGTTTATTTTTAGGTTTTGGTTTTTTTATTTTTTTTATTTATTATTTTAGGTTTATTTTATTTTTATTTTAGTTTTAGTTTTATTTTTTTATTTTATTTTAGTTTAGTTTTTATTTTATTTTATTTTTTATTTTATTTTTTTCTTTTAGGTTTAGGTTTTAGTTTAGTTTAGTTTATGTTTTTATTTTATTTATTTTGGTTTAGGTTTTATTTATTTTATTTTAGGTTTTATTTAATTTAGGTTTAAGTTTAGTTTTGGGTTAGTTAGGGTAGAGTTTAGTTAGTTTAGGGTTTAGTTTTTAGGGTTTTAGGTTTAGGTTTGGGTTGGTATGGTTTAGGGTTTAGGGTTTAGGGTTTAGGGTTTTTACAATTTAGGGTTTTGGGTTTAGGTTTAGGTTTTAAGTTTAGGGTTTTTGGTTTATTTTCTTAACAGAGAACAAATTCAGATTCAACATTGCTTCTTTTTGATTTCATCAACCAAGTAACATAGCAAGTTTTCTAAGACACAAGCTATGATAAAGATCAAAAGTGAGCACACATAGAGCAAATCATAAACCCTAGATAACTAGAACCATCTCTACTATAAACATACAGTTCCATGAGTAGCAGACTAGATCGACAAATCTTCACCTTTTATATTTCCCATCAGAATCCCCTTGGCTTCTCGAGTAGCGGGATCCACCATCATATCTTTGATCTCTCCCTCCGCCACTGCCACAGTTGTAACCTTCGTTGCTCCCCCCACCTCCATAACCACCACAACTCTGACCACCACCTCCATATCCAAAACCACCTCCAGATCCCCCACCAGCACAGCGATAATCGCCGCCTCCACCTTCGCATCCACCAACAGATCTTGACTGAGCCTGATTGACAATGATGTTCCTGCCATCAAGGTTTTACCCATTCTTAAGGTTTAGATTTAGGTTTAGGTTTATTAGGTTTTAGGGTTTAGTTTTTTTTTATTTAGTTACTTGGTTTGGCTAGTGTTTGGGTTTAGGTTTTAGGTTTAGGGTTTAGGTTAGTTTTAGGTTTAGTTTTGTGGGTTTAGGGTTTAGGGTTTAGGGTTTATTAGCATTGGGGTTTAGGGTTTAGCATTTTTTTTAAATTAAGTAAACTTGTAGGTTTAGGTTTATTTACTTTACTTTTTATTTATTTTATTTAGGTTTTTTTATTTTTATTTAGTTTAGTTTATTAATTTTAGTTTTTTTTAGTTCAAGTTTAGTTTTAGGTTTATTTTTAATTTATTTTATTTTATTTAGTTTAGGCTTAGGTTTAGGTTTAGTTTATTTTAGTTTAGGTTTAAGTTTAGGTTTAGGTTTATTTTATTTTAGGTTAAATTTCTTTTTTTTAGTTAGTTTTAGTTATTTTTATTTTTTTTATTTTTAAGTTTAGGTTTTATTTAGTTTATTTTATTTTATTTTAGGTTTATTTTATTTTATATTATGTTTAGTTTTATTATATTTAGGTTTTTATTCTTAGTTATATTTTATTTATTTTATTTTACATTTTATTTTTTTTCTTTTAATTTATTTTATTTTATTTATTTTTTTTTTTATATTTTTATTTTAGATTTTATTTAGTTTATGTTTTGGTTTTTTAGGTTTTGTGGGTGTAGGTTTAGTTTTTAGGGTTTTAGGTGTGGGTTTAGGGTTTTAGGGTTTAGGGTTTAGGGTAGTAGTTTTGGTTTGGGTTTTGTGTTTGGTTTATGGTTTGTTTAGTTTTTTTTTAAAAAAAAATTAAGCAAACCAGTTTAGGTTTATTTATTTATATTTTATTTTAGTTTATTTTATTTATATTTTTTTTTATGTTTATTTTATTTTATTTAATTTTATTTTTATTTTATTTTTTCTTTTAGTTTAGGTTTTTTTATTTATTTTTTTAGGTTTAGGTTTAGTTTATATTTTATTTTATTTTAGGTTTAAGTTTTATTTCTTATTTTAGGTTTAGGTTTTATATTATTTTATTTAGGTTTTAGGTTTTATTTTAGGTTTATTTTAGGTTTTATTTAATTTAGGTTTAGGTTTATTTTTAGTTTATTTCTTTATTTTTTTTAGGTTTAGGTTTATTTTATTTATTTTTATTTTTATTTTTTTATTTTAGGTTTAAGTTTTTCTTTTATTTTAGTTTAGTTTATTTTATTTTTATTTTATTATTTCTTTTTTATTTTATTTATATTTTTTTATTTTTAGGATTATTTTTAAGTTGGTTTATTTAGTTTTATTTTATTTTAATTTTAATTTATTTTTTTATTTTATAGTATATTTTATAGGTTTATTATTTATCTTTAGTTTAGTAGGTTTTATTTATTTATTTTAATATTTTTTTAGTTTATTTTAGGTTTAGTCTATAGAATTATTTATTATTTTATTTAGTTTAGTTTATTTATTTATTTTAGGTTTAGGTTTAGTTTAGTTGTGGTTTAGTCAGTTCAGTTTAGGGTTTAGGGTTTAGGGCCCAGGATCAGTTTAGGGTTTAGGGTTTAGAGTTTAAGTTTAGAGTCAGTGGGTAGGGAGTTTAGGATCTTGATCTTTTAAGTAGGGAGCTCAGTTTAGGGTAGAGGTTTAGGTGTGGTTAGGGTTTAGGGTTAAGGTTTGGTTTAGTTTAGGGCCTGTTAGGGTCAGAGGGTAGGGTGTGGGTAGGCTCAGGGTATGGTAGGGTATTTGTGGTTTAGTTTAGTTTAGGTTTAGTGTTTTGTGGTTTAGTTTTTTTTAAATTACAAACAGGAAGGATGTTTATTTATTTATTTTATATTTATATTTATTATTATTTTTATTTATTTAATTTAGGTTTTATTTAATATTTTTTTTAGGTTTAGTTTATTTTTAGTTGTTCATTTTTTATTTTTAGGTTAGGTTTTATTTTTATTTTAAGTTTAGGTTTTATTTTATTTTTTTTAGGTTTAGGTTTAGGTTTTATTTTTGATTTAATTTTAGGTTTATTTATAGTTTTATTTTAGTTTAGTTTAGTTTATTTTAGTTTATTTTATTTTATTTAGTTTAGGTTTAGTTTAGTTTAGATTTAGGTTTTATTTATTTTAGTTTAGATTTAGGTTTATTTTATTTTGTTTATTTTATTTTTATTTTAGGTTTCATTTTTTTTTTTAGTTTAGGTTTAAGTTTTATTTTTCTTTATTTTTTAGGTTTATTTTAGGTTTAAGTTTTATTTAGTTTTATTTTATTTTCTTTAGTTTTATTTTAGGTTTTTTTATTTTATCTTTTATATTTTTATTTTAGGTTTTTATTCTTAGTTTTATTTTAATTTTATTTTAGTTTAGGTTTTATTTATTTTATTTTAGTTTATTTATTTTATTTTAGGTTTAGGTTTAGGTTTTAGTTTAGGTTTTTATTTAGGTATAGTTTTATTTGTTTATTTTATTTTTTTTATTTATTTAAGTTTAGGTCAGGTTTAGGTTTAGGTTTTAGGGCTCTGGGTTTGGGTTTTAGGGTTTAGAGTTTAGGGTTTAGGTTTAGGGTTGTGTTTTAGGAGTGGTTTAGTTTTAGGTTTAGGGTTAATATCATAGGGTAGTTAGGGTAGGGTTCTTTTTGATTTAGGGTTTATGATTTAGGGGTTTAGGGTTTGTTTTGAATTAATTAAACCAGTAGGTTTAGGTTTATTTAGTTTATTTTTAGTTATTTTAGTTTATTTTATTTTTATTTATATTTAGTTTATTTTTATTTTTTATTTAGTTTAGTTTATTTATTTTAGTTTAGGTTTTATTTTAGTTTATTTTTAGGTTTGGGTTTAGGTTTATGCTTATTTTTTAGTTTAGTTTTATTTTATTTTATTTTAAGGTTTAGGTTTTATATTTTATTTTTATATTTTTATTTAGTTTAGGTTTAGGTTTTAGGTTTTTTGGGTTTAGTGTTTAGGGTTAGGTTTAGGTTTATGGTTTAGGATTTAATGTTTAGGCTTTAGGTTTAGGGTTTTATGGACTTAGCCAAATTCCTTCATTCCAAAGCCCAATTTATTTTCTCATGAATCAATCATACCTTCAATCATATTCACAAATATAAATAAAATCTACATCAAGCTAAACCAAAATCAACCCAAGTCAAACCTAACTTAACCCTTTTGACTTGAAATGTTCAAATGAACCAAAACCCATTTAAAACCAAGCCAATTGCAATTGAATTTATATATCAATCCCAAATACATATATAAACTCAACTAAATCAAACTCAGCCCAAAATCAAGCAAAGTAAACCCAATTGGTCCACTTTACCTTGGCTAATTTGACCCATTTAAGCCAAGCTCTAATCTTACCTAAATTGGATTGAACCAAGCCCATCAAAACCTCCCATCATGATTATTGAACACCCTAAGTTGATCATTATCACAAATTGTCAAACTAAGTAAACTTGGTCATTTGACCAAGTCAACCCTTAACCCATATGAATCCAAACTAGCCAAATTGAAACCTATGCCAAATCCCTTGAAACCAATGATTCATACCAAATCAAAATCAATATATGACTTGACCTTCAATTGAGTCAAACCAAAACCATTTGGCCCTCTTGGCCCCAAGTTGACCCAAATTGACCTAAAAGGCCAAATTGATTGCAACCAATCGCTCAAGTTAATTCCAAATTAATTATTGAACTTGACCAAAGCTATGATTGGACCCAATTGAACACAATTGACCTACTTAGCCCAAATTGACCTAAAGGTTCAAGTTGGCCTAAATCAAAACCAAATCCAAATTAATTAAAACCAAAGAATACAATCATCTTCAATTGGTCAACTAAACCCAAGCCAACAGCCAACCCAAGCCAATTTGACCAATTTGGTCAAATCAATCAACTTAACCCATTTGACCCAAATGAATTCAAATGAGCCAAAATCAAATCTAAGCCAAACTAAACCAAACCAATTGAACCAAAGCATCCTAAATAATCATATGAACTTGGCCCAACTCTTGGTTTGACCCAATTTGACCAATTGGTCAACTTGACACAACCTAACCCAATTTGACCTAAATGATTCAAATTGTGCCAAACCTAACCAAATCAACTCCAATTGACTTGAAATTTGGGCTAACCCACTTTTGGCTCATTTCTACTCTGCCCAAATCAAATCCAATGCCAAATGATCATTCTATTTTTGGGTCAAGGGCATCACATTAGAGAAATCACCCATGTAATTGGTCATTTTCATTCATTGGCCACTTGGAACTCTCTCAACGGTCCACCTAGGCACTTAGGACACTGCCCAACCTGACCCAAGGGGTGGTTGGGTCGGCCATGACCCATGGGAGGTGAAATCACCTCACCCTCCCCATTGGAGCATTTGAAACCCATAGGACACCAATGATTCCTCCTTGGCAGCCACCTCCACACCTTCAACCAGCCAAGCCAAGCCAACTCACCTCCTCCTTACCACCCATGACTCCCTGAGATGGTTGGACAGCCACTAAAAGCTAAACCTCATCCCACCATCCGATCAAGATGAAGGGGAGTATACACCCCTGTTTCCACTCAAACACAAACAAAAATCATTACTCAAAGCCCTAGCTATCCAAGACAAGCCGCTAGAGACATTCCCTATGCTCCCAAGCTCATTCCTCGATTAGACAATGCCATTCTCGTTTATCCAAAATTTAACATTTCCATTTCTGACCTAACTTCTCCATTTCTCCATCAAACTCAAAATAACTTTGCACGCACCTCCCCTAGGCCTCCTCGAGCAAGAATGAATCATCTCCCAAGATTTTTGAGCACCAGGGGTGGGACTTCGATCAAAGTTGATCTCCAAATCATTAGTTCATGGCCTTCCAAGCGAACATTGAGGAATTGATCCAATTGCTACTTAATAGGGCTTCATCTCCACTAGATGAAGCTTCCTCAATTATTTGAGCCATAGGTATTGAGCTCTGGCGAAGTATGCTTACAAAATTGATCCTTAGGCAAAAATGGGTTGGAGCTTTTGAAGAAAGCTTGCACCTCTTATGATCTTGATCGTTTGATCCCCTCTGATCATTGTCATAAAGGTGTGGGATCCTTTTGGAGTTGATCTAAGCTAGGGTAAGCTTGAATTAAGTGAGTAATGATGGTGGATGCACTCCATTCTGCCTCACTCGAGTGATGTTAGATCATGCACCGTCCATTCCATGTGATTGGAATAGACAGTTGTGATTAGATCCACTAGATCGATCTAATTTAATCCTATTAAGTTGTGGGATTGATCATCCGTTTGATCTTAAATGAAATGGCTGACGAGAAAGTGCCTCCGCCAACGCCATGTAGGTGCTGAGTCGGATAAGTTTTAAGTAGCCAATCTCACGATGCTAAATCAAAAGAACGTTGTGTCAGTGCGCCACATGGTGCCAGCATGAGTAGGCTTTAATTAGGCTCAATTAACCATTTTAAATGATTGAAACTTCTAAAAATCATAAGAAATCATGAGAAATAAGAAAATGCAAATAAATACTCATTTTAAGGTATTTTAGAGGAATTAATTAAAATGATCTTTACAAATTTTGAACAATAATTACATTTTAATTGTAAAATTAATTAGCTTAATTACATTTTAATTACTTGAGCAATTAATTCTAAACTTTATGGGTTAATTTAATGGGACGACCTCTGCCTCCTATGATTTTCGTGGGATTTATTGCTCACTTAATTAGGAAAACTGACTAATCAAACCTTAATTATTCTTTTAAGTTAATTAATGATTATTAATCCCATGAGTAACAAATTGGTTAATAAGTTTATTAATCCTTGTTCAATAGTAAGTGTACTAAGGAAAAGGGTTACCTTTCCATAAGTTCATTTCACCCTTTTAAAATGAAATTAATTAAGATCTAACTAATTAATTAAATCACTTAATCAAATTGAAATCATAATCACATCGACCCAATTACTTAAATCATAGGGTAGATCTTTAGGTGTTTAATAACCTAAAGGAGTTTAAGGAAATTATGGTTAGTCCACATGTGTGGGAAACCAAAAGAGTAATTAATTAAGTCCCTTAGTCTAATTAACTATTAATCATGACCCAATTGCATTAGGCCCCTTTTATTTCCTAGGATCATTACAAGTTTATTTTTATTTAGTTTACTTTATTTATTTTAGTTTTTTTTTAGTTCAAGTTTAGTTTTAGGTTTATTTTTAGTTTATTTTATTTTATTTAGTTTAGGCTTAGGTTTAGGTTTAGTTTATTTTAGTTTAGGTTTATTTTATTTTAGGTTAAATTAATTTTTAGTTTAGGGTTTAGGTTTTAGTTATTTTTATTTTAATTTTTTAAGTTTAGGTTTTTATTTTGTTTCTATTTTATTTTATTTTAGGTTTATTTTATTTATATTTCATGTTTAGTTTTTATTATATTTAGGTTTTTTATTCTTAGGTTATTTTATTTTATTTAGTTTAGTTTAGGTTTTTATTTATTTCTTTTTAGTTTATTTTATTTTATTTAGGTTTAAGTTTTTTTATATATTTTATTTTTAGATTTTATTTAGTTTATGTTTTGGTTTTAAGGTTTTAGGTATGGTTTTAGTAGGGTTTAGGGTTTAGGGTTTAGGGTTATTTTTATGGAGCTTAGGGTTTAAAGTTTTTTTAAAAAAAAAAGTAAACCACCAGTAGTTTATTTAGTTTATTTAGTTTATTTTAGTTATTTTAGTTTATTATTTATTATTTTATTTATGCTTATTTTATTTTTTTATTAAATTTTGTTATATTTTTATTCTTTTCTTTAGTTTTTTTATTTATTTTAGGTTTAGGTTTAGGTTTAGGTTTATTTTCGGAGTTTTATTTTTATTTTATTTTTAGGTTTAGGTTTATTTCTTATTTTAGGTTTAGGTTTTCATATTATTTTTTAGGTTTAGGTTTTAGGTTTTATTTTAGGTTTATTTTTAGGTTTTATTTCCTAATTTATGTTTAGGTTTATTTTTAGTTTATTTTCTTTTATTGAATTTAGGTTTAGGTTTTATTTATTTTATTTTATGTTTAGGTTTAAGTTTCTTTTTATTTTAGGTTTAGGTTTATTTTATTTTTATTTTAGGTTTAGGTTTCTTTTTATTTTAGGTTTTAGGTTTTATTTTTTATTTTTTTAGGATTATTTTTTAAGTTTTGGTTTTATTTAGTTTTTATTTTATTTTATTTTACATTAATTTTAGGTTTAATTTTTTTTATTTTACGTTTAGTTTATATTTTATTTAGGTTTTATTCCACGTTATTTTCATTTTAGTAGGTTTATTTATTTTATTTTAATTTATTTTTATTAGTTTTTTTAGGTCTCATTTAGAATTTTATTTTATATTTATTTTAATAAATTATTTTAGGTTTATTTTAGGTAGGTTAGTGGTAGTTTAGGGTTAGCCTCACTACTAGTATTAAAATTAGCCAGATCAGGGCCTAGGGTCTTCTAGCGTGTTTATGGCTCATGGAAGTGATATTAGGAGCCTAGGATCTAGGATTTAGGCATAGGTAGAGAGAGTATATGGAGTGGCCTAGGGTAGGGTAGGAAAGTGGTCCTAGTTTAGTTTGTGTCTGGGTTTAGTGTTTAGGATTTTAGGGTTTATTTATGGTTTAGGGTTTATTATATTTAGTGTTTAGGCTTTATTTAGGTTTAGTGAGTTTTTTTTTTTTAAATTAAGCAAATAGGTAGTTTAGGAGATCAAGAAATTTCTTTGCTTACAAATCTTTTTAATATTATTTTAAAGATAAAAGATGCTATGAGTGGAGAAAGAGTTTGTTGGTTCTTATATTTAATAAAGGTGATGCACAAGAGTGCAAATTATAAAGGAATTAAGTTAATGTGCCATACATTAAAATTATGGGAGAGAGTAATGAGCAAAGTTACATGTGATACAAAGTTTCACAACCTATTGGTTTAGATCTTATGGATGCTATACATTTGTTAAGAGGTTTGATGGAGAAGCACAGAGAAAATAAGAAGGATCTACATGATATTTATTAATTTAGAGAAAGCATGATAAAGTCTCAAGAGATGTTCTTTGGAGAGTTCTAGAACAGAAAGAAGTTAATATTGGTTATATTCAAGTCATTAAGGATATGTATACTAGAGTTGTTACTTGTGTCCAAACACAAAGAGTATTGACAAAATATTTTCCTATTTCAGTTGGATTACATCAAGGATCAACATTAAGCCTTATCTTTTACTTTAGTTATAGATGTTCTTACGAGGCATTTACAAGAAGATGTACCTTGGTGTATGCTTTTATGATGACATTCTTCTTGTTGATAAGACTAGAGGGAGTCCAACTAAACTTGAATTATGGAGGTAAACTTTAGAGTCTAAAGGTTTTCATTTAAGTAGATCTAAAATTGAATATATGGAGTGTAATTTTAGTTGTAGAAGTTTTAGTGGTAGTGTTGTGACTTTGGTGATCAAGTCATTAATAAGAGTGATTTATCTGATATTTAGGCTCTATTGTTCAAAATGATGTTGAAATAGATGGAGATGTTATTAGTAGAATTCAAGTTGGATGGTTGAAGTGGAGGAATGCCGCCTATTATGTGATAGAAAAGTTCCACTTAAACTTAAGGGAAAATTTTATAAGATGGTGGTAAGACCGAATGACTTATGGTGCAATGTTGGCTAACAAAAGAAACATAAGACTAAGTTAAGTGTTATAGATGAGGATGCTTAGGTGGATGAGTGGCTTTACCCTTAGAGATAGAATGCAAAATGAGTATGTTTGGGAAAAGTTGAGTAGCTCCAGTGGTAGATAAGATCGGAGAGCCTTAGATGGTTTGGCCACATAAAAGCCTACGTCCATGACCCATTAGGAGAGTATATGCATTAGATTTCCTATGTTAAGAAAGGTAGAGGTAGACCTAAAAGACTTGGTTAAGATGTATAAAATGATCTTAGTATACTTGAATTAAATGAGAATTTGACACATAATGGACACAATGGAGATGAAGGATTCATGTGACCACCTAGTGGATTAAGGCTTGTTGTTGTTGTTGTAAGCAAATAGGAAGGTTTATGTTTATTTTATTTTTTATTTATATTTATATTTATTATTTATTTTTCTAAGTTTATTTATTTTAATTTAGGTTTTTTATTTTAATATTTTTTTAGGTTTAGGTTTATTTTTTAGTTGTGTTTCATTTTTTTATTTTTTAGGTTTGGTTTTATTTTTTATTTTAAGTTTTTTATTTTATTTAGGTTTAAGTTGGTTTTATTTTGATTTGATTTAGGTTTATTTTAGTTTTATTTTAGTTTTTAGGTTTATTTTAGTTTTATTTTATTTTATTTAGTTTAGGTTTAGGTTTAGTTTAGATTTAGGTTTTATTTATTTTAGTTTAGGTTTAGGTTTATTTTATTTTGTTTATTTATTTTTTATTTTAGGTTTCAATTTTTTTTTTATAGGTTTTACTTTTTTTTATTTTTATTTATTTTAGGTTTATTTTAGGTTTAAGTTTTATTTAGTTTTTATTTTATTTTCTAGTTTTATTTTAGGTTTATTTTGTTTTTATTTTACGTTTAGTTTATATTTTATTTAGGTTTTTTATTCTTAGTTTTATTTTAATTTTTATTTTAGTTTAGGTTTTTATTTATTTTATTTTAGTTTATTTGATTTTATTTTTAGGTTTAGGTTTAGGTTTTAGTTTAGGTTTTTTTTATTTAGGTATAGTTTTATTTGTTTATTTTATTTTTCAATTTTATTTAGTTTAAGTTTAGGTTTCTAAGGTTTAGGATTTAGGTTTTAGGGTTTATGGTCAGTTTGGGGTTTAGGGTTTAGTGTTTAGGGGTTAATCAGTAGGTTTAGGTTTAGGGTTGTGGGTTAGTTTAGAGTTAGGTTTATGATTTAGCATTTTGGGTTTAGGGGTTTGTTTTTTGAATTAATTAAACTAGTAAATTTAGGTTTATTTAGTTTATTTTTTAGTTATTTTAGTTTATTTTACTTTTTATTTATATTTAAGTTTATTTTATTTTTTTATTTAGTTTATTTATTTTAGTTTAGGTTTTTTATTTTAGTTTATTTTTTAGGTTTGGGTTTAGGTTTATGCTTATTTTTTAGTTTAGTTTTATTTTTATTTTATTTTTAAGGTTTAGGTTTTATATTTTATTTTTATATTTTTATTTAGTTTAGGTTTAGGTTTTTAGGTTTTTCAGGTTTAGGGTTTTAGGGTTTAGTGTTTAGGGTCATGGTTTAGGGTTTATGGTTTAGGATTTAATGTTTAGGCTTTAGGGTTTAGGGTTTTTATGGACTTAGCCAAATTCCTTCATTCCAAAGGTCAAATTCAATTTCTCATGAATCAATCATACCTTCAATCATATTCACAAATATAAATAAAATCTACAATCATCAAGCTAAACCAAAATCAACCTAAGTCAAACCTAACTTAACCCTTTTGACTTGAAATGTTCAAATGAACCAAAACCCTTTTAAACCCAACCCAATTGCAATTGAATTTATATATCAATCCCAAATCTATATATAAACTCAACTAAATCAAACTCAACCCAAAATCAAGCAAACTAAACCCAATTGGTCCACTTTACCCAAAACCGATTAATTTGACCAATTTAAGCCAAGTTCTAATCTTACCTAAATTGGATTGAACCGAGCCCATCAAAACCTCCCATCATGATTATTGAACACCCTAAGTTGATTAATTATCACAAATTGGGTCAAACTAAGTAAACTTAGTCATTTGACCAAGTCAACCCCTTAACCCATATGAATCCAAACTAGCCAAATTGCAACCTATGCCAAATCCCTTGAAACCAATAATTCATACCAAATCAAACTCAATATTTGAATATGACTTGACCTTCAATTGAGTCAAACCAAACCCATTTGGCCCTCTTGGCCCAAGCTGACCCAAATTGACCTAAAAGGCCAAATTGATTGCAACCAATCGCTCAAGTTCATTCCAAATTAATTATTGAACTTGACCAAAGCTATGATTGGATCCAATTGAACAAAATCGACCTACTTAGCCGAAATTGACCTAAAGGTTCAAGTTGGCCTAAATCAAAACCAAATCCAAATTAATTAAAACCAAAGCCTACAATCATCTTCAATTGGTCAACTAAACCTAAGCCAATAGCCAACCCAAGCCAATTTGTCCAATTTGGTCAAATCAATCAACTTAACCCATTTGACCCAAATGAATTCAAATGAGCCAAAATCAAATCTAAGCCAAACTAAACCAAACCAATTGAACCAAAGCATCCTAAATGATCATATGAATTTGACCCAACCCTAGGTGTGACCCAATTTGACCAATTGGTCAACTTGACACAACCTAACCCAATTTGACCTAAATGATTCAAATTGTGCCAAACCTAACCAAATCAACTCCAATTGACTTGAAATTTGGGCTAACCCACTTTTGGCTCATTTCAACTCTACCCAAATCAAATCCAATGCCAAATGATCATTCTACCTTTGGGTCAAGGGCATCACATGAGAGAAATCACCCATGTAATTGGTCATTTCCATTCATTGGCCACTTGGTACTCTCTCAACCACCAGGCACGACACGCTAACCCGACCCAAAGGTTGTTGGGTCACCATGACCCATGGGAGGTGAAATCACCTCACCCTCCCCATTGGAGCATTTGAAACCCATAAGACACCAATGATTCCTCCTTGCAGCCACCTCACACCTTCAACCAAGCCCTCACCTCCTCCTACCACTGACTCGAGATGGTTGGATAGCCACTAAAAGGTAAACCTCATCCCACCATCCGATCAAGATGAAGGGGAGTATACACCC
This sequence comes from Cymbidium sinense, assembly GCA_021442155.1. Lineage (NCBI taxonomy): Eukaryota > Viridiplantae > Streptophyta > Magnoliopsida > Asparagales > Orchidaceae > Cymbidium > Cymbidium sinense. The sequence continues at coordinate 186,444,574 of CM038215.1, forward strand.
CCTCATTTCCACTCAAACACAGACAAAAATCATTACTCAAAGCCCTAGCTATCCAAGACAAGCCGCTAGAGACATTCCCTATGCTCCCAAGCTCATTCCTCGATCAGACAATGCCATTCTCATTTATCCCAAAATAGGACATTTCCATTTCTGACCTAACTTCCCCATTTCTCCATCAAACTCAAAATAACTTTGCATGCACCTCCCCTAGGCCTCATCGAGCAAGAATGAATCATATCCCAAGCTTTTTGAGCACCAGGGGTTCCAAATCATTAGTTCATGGCCTTCCAAGCGAACATTGAGGAATTGATCCAATTGCTACTTAATAGGGCTTCATCTCCACTAGATGAAGCTTCCTGAATTGTTCGAGCCATAGGTATTGAGCTCTGGTGAAGTATGCTTACAAAATTGATCCTTAGGCAAAAATGGGTTGGAGCTTTTTGAAGAAAGCTTGCACCTCTTGTGATCTTGATCGTTTGATCCCCTCTGATCATTGTCATAAAGGTGTGGGATCCTTTTGGAGTTGATCTAAGCTAGGGTAAGCTTGAATTAAGTGAGTAATGGTGGATGCACTCCATTCTGCCTCACTCGAGTGATGTTAGATCACACACCGTCCATTCCACGTGATTGGAATAGACAGTTGTGATTAGATCCACTAGATCGATCTGATTTAATCCTATTAAGTTGTGGGATTGATTATCCGTCCGATCTTTAATCAAATGGCTGACGAGAAAGCACCTCCGCCAACGCCATGTAGGTGCTGAGTCAGATAAGTTTTAAGTAGCCAATCTCACGATGCCAAATCAAAGAACGTTGTGTCAGTGCGCCACATGGTGCCAACATGAGTAGGCTTTAATTAGGCTCAATTAACCATTTTAAATGATTGAAACTTCTAAAAATCATAAGAAATCATAGAGAAATAAGAAAAATGAAAATAAATACTCATTTTAAGGTATTTTAGAGTAGAATTAATTAAAAATGATCTTTACAAATTTTGAACAATAATTACATTTTAATTGTAAAATTAATTAGCTTAATTACATTTTAATTACTTGAGCAATTAATTCTAAACTTTATGGGTTAATTTAATGGGATGACCTCTGCCTGCTATGATTTTCTTGGGATTTATTGCTCACTTAATTAGGAAAACTGACTAATCAAACCTTAACTATTCTTTTAAGTTAATTAATGATTAATTAATCCCATGAACAGTAACAAATTGGTTAATTAGGTTTATTAATTCTTGTTCAATAGTAAGTGTACTAAGGAAAAGGATTAGGACCCCTTTCCATAAGTTCATTTCACCCTTTTTTAAAATGAAATTAATTAAGATCTAACTAATTAATTAAATCACTTAATCAAATTGAAATCATAATCACATCAGACCTTAATTACTTAAATCATAGGGTAGATCTTTAGGTGTTTAATAACCTAAAGGAGTTTAATGAAATTATGGTTAGTCCACATGTGTGGGAAACCAAAAGAGTAATTAATTAAGTGCCTTAGTCTAATTAACTATTAATCATGAGAGCATTAGGCCCCTTTATTTCCTAGGATCATTGCAAGTTTATTTTCCATGCATATCATGTTGGCTCATAATTATTTAGTTAATACATTAAGGTGACATAAGTAAGGGTAATTAATTCATCTAATTAAAGGTTCAACTTAATTAACCCATAAAATCAACTTAATTACATTTCAAATTAAATCAACTCGGTTTAAAACAACAAGTGATGATTTCTCTTCTCCTCTTTAAATCAAATCAAAACCAAAACTTAATTAATAAAGATGCTTTGGTTTGCTTTAAATAATCTCATTTTATTTGATTATCCTTAAGAACTAGTTTGGTTGAGTGAATCACATGCTTATATTTGATTGTCCTCTTTCCAATCATGTTAAATTTGGTATGTCATTTGAATTCATGCATCAATCTTGTGAAAATCAAGTAAAATAAATTGGATTTTCTTTATGTAAGCTTGCATGTGTTGATTTAATTTAATATATGTGAGGCTATTATCACTATTAAATCCAAATGTATTTCTCAAAATTTTATAAATGAATAATAATATGTGTTATGATGCTAGTTATAAATACATAAGAAATGCATGTGCTTATAGCTTAAGTGTATGAATGTTGAGTTTTCTTTCATCCATTCATGTGTTGATTTACTTAAGATTGGATGGTAATGGATATATAATCTGGACATCTCGAGAACATGAGGATTTAGCTAGCCCCAAGAAGAAATGTTGAATCTGAATTTGCTATCTGTTAAAAAAACAAAAACAAACCAAAAATAATCAAACCTAAACTAAACCTCAACCCTAAACTTAAAACCTAAACCCTAAACCTTAAACCCTCAACCCTAAACCCTAAAAACCCTAAACCATAAACCCTAAACCCTAAACCCTAAACCCTAAAACCATAAACCCTAAACCCTAAACCCTAAACCCCAAATTCTAAATGCTAAACCCTAAAACCTAACCCATAAATTGTAAAACCCTAAAAACCTAAAAACCTAAACCTAAACTAAATAACACATAAAAAATAAAATAATTAAAGAAATCTAAACATAACAAAAATAAAAAAATAAAATAAAATAAAAACCTAAACTAAAACCTAAACCTAAAACTAAACCCTAAACCTAAACCTAAAAATGATATAAAAAACTGAAAACTCAAATAAAATAAAATAAACAAAAACCTAAACTAAACTAAAAATTAAAATAAACTAAAAAATAAAAACCTAAATAAAATAAAAAACTAATTTAAAATAAAAATAAAGTAATCCTAAAATAAAATAAAATAAAACTAAATAAAAACCAAAATAAAAAAACCTAAAAATAAATAAAAAATAAAACAAAAACCCTAAACTAAAGAAAACCTAAACCTAAAATAAACAAAATAAAATAAACATAAACCTAAACTAAAATAAACTAAACCAAATTATATAAAACCTAAACCTAATCCTAAAATAAACTAAACCTAAACCCTAAACTAAATAAAATAAAATAAACTAAAAATAAATCTAAACCTAAACTAAAAATAAAAACTTAAAACTTAAACCTAAGAAAATAAAATAAAAACATAAACCTAAACCTAAAAATAAAAAATAAAACCTAAACTTAAAAAATAAAATAAAAATAAAAGTAAACTAAAAAGATAAACATAAACCAAAACCTAAACCTTAAAATAAACTAAAATAAAAAACCTAAACTAATCTAAATAAACCAAAAATAAACAAACAAACTAAATAAAAATAAAAAATTAACCAAAATAAAAATAAAAATAAAATAAAGTAAAATAAATAAAAAAATAAACAAAATAAAACTAAACCTACCGATTTACATAATTAAAAAAACCTTTAAACTAACCTTAAACCCTAAACCATAAACCCTAGACCCTAAAACCCTAAACCCTAAACCCTAAAGCCTAAATTCTAAAACCCTAAACTAAAAGTTAAACATAAACCTAAAAATAAAATAAAATAAACTAATAAAAATAAATTGAAATAAAATAAATAAAATCTTAAACTAAACTAACTAAATAAAATAAACCTAAGAATAGAAGACCTAAATAAAATGAAACTAAATGTAAAATAAAAATAAAATAAACCAAAAATAAAACTAAATAAAAACTAAACCTAAAAAAAATAAACCGTAAAATATAACTTAACAATAAATAAAAAATAACACTGAATCCTAAACTAAAAAAAAAAAACCTAAACCTAAAATAAAAATAAAATAAACCTAAACCTAAACTAAAATAAATAAAATCTAAACCTAAACATAAAATAAACTAAACATAAACTCTAAACTAAATCAAATAAAATAAACCTAAAATAAAAAACTAAAACCTAAAGCTAAAAAAATAAATAAAAACTAAACCTAAACCTAAAAATAAAAAATAAAACCTAAACCTAAATAATAAAACAAAAATAAAACTAAACTAAAAAATAAACATAAACCTAAACCTAAACCTAAAAAATAAACTAAAATAAAAAAACTAAACCTAAGCACTATACCCTAAACCCAAAACTAAAACCTAAACCCTAAACCCTAAACCCTAAACCCTAAAACCTTAAACCCTAAACCCTAAAACCTAAACCCTAAACCCAAAAAAAACCCTGAGCTCTAAACCCTATACTAACCCTAAACTCTAAACCCTAAAAAGCTAAAATCCTAAACTTAAACTAAATAAAAGCTAAAAATAAAATAAATAGAAAAAACTAAACCAAAATAAAATAAAATAAAATAAGAACATAAACTAAAACCTAAACCTAAACCTAAACCAAAAATAAAAAAAATAAAAAATATAAATTAAACTAAAATTAAATAAATAAAAACCTAAACTAAACTAAAAAAATAAAAACTAATTAAAAACCTAAACCTAAAATAAACTCAAAAATGAAAAACATAAATAAAATAAAAACTAAACCTAAAATAAAAATAAAATAAAACTAATATAAAGTAAAATAAAATAAAAACTAAATAAAAACCTAAACCTAAGTAATAAACCTAAAAATAAAACTTAAAAATAAATAACAAATTAAACCTAAACACTAAACTCAAAAAAAAACCTAAACCTAAAATAAAAATAAAATAAACCTAAACCTACACTAAAATAAACTAAACTAATATAAATAAAACCTAAATAAAGAATAAACTAAACCTAAACCTAAACCTAAACCTAAACTAAATAAAATAAGTTAAATATAAATCAAAAACTAAATTAAAAAATAAACATAAAATGAAAACCTAAAACCTAAACCTACAAAAATAAAATTAAAAGACCTTAACCAAAACCTCAAAAAAAAATCTAAACATAAAAGTAAAATAAAAATAAAACTAAACTAAAAAATAAACCTAAATCGAAACCTAAACCTAGAAAATAAACTAAAATAAAAAACATAAACTAAAATAAATAAACCTAAAATAAATAAACTAAACTAAATAAAAATAAAAATAAACCTAAATCAAAATAGAAAAATAAGATAAACTAAAATAAATAAAAAATAAACTAAATAAACCTAAACCTAAACCCTAACCCTAACCCTAAATCCTAAACCATAAAACTAACCATAAACCCTAAGCCTACTAAGCTTAACCCTAAACCCTAAACCATAAAACTAATGCTAAACCCTAAACGTACTACCCTAAACACTAAACCCTAAACCCTAAAACCCTAAACCCTAAATCGTAAACCCTAACACCTAAGCCCTAAACCCTCAAACATTATAACCTAAACATTAAACTAACCCTAAACCTAAAAAACTCTAAACACTAAACCCTTAACCCTAAACACTAAAGTCTAAACTCTAAATCTTAAACTCTAAACCCTAAACTAACCCTAAACATAAAGCTAACCCTAAACCTAAACCTTAACACTAACCATAAATCCTAAACACTAAACCCTAAATCCTAAAACCTAAACCCTAAACCTTAAACCCTAAAAACTCTAAACCCTAAAGCCTAAACCCTAAACCTTAAGCCCTAATTCCTAAACTAACCTTAAACACTAAGCTAACCTTAAACCCTAAAAACCCTAAAGCCTAAACACTAAACCCTAAACCCTTATCCTAAACCCTAAACCTTAAAACCCAAAACCCTAAGCCCGAAACCCTAAACTATAAACCTTAAAAACCTAAATTAAATAAAACCTAAAAATAAAATAAATAAATAGACCTAAACCTAAATAAAATAAAAAATAAAATAAAATAAAAACCTAAACTAAATCTAAAACCTAAACTTAAAAAATAAAATAAAATAAAATAAAATAATAAAAATAAACTAAAATAAAATAAATAAAAACCTAGACTAAACTAAAAAATAAAATAAACATAAGAATATAAAAACTTCAAATAAAATAAAAAAATTAACCTAAAATAACCTAAAATAAAATAAAATAAAAATTAAATAAAAACCTAAACCTAAAAAATAAACCTAAACTCTAAACTAAAAAAAAACCTAAACCTAAAATAAAAATCAAATAAACTAAATAAAATAAACCTAAACCTAAACTAAAATAAATAAAAGATAAACCTAAACCTAAAATAAACTAAACCTAAACCCTAAACTAAATAAAATAAAATAAGCTAAAAATAAATCTAAAGCTAAACTAAAAAAACTAAAACCTAAAAATAAACCTAAAATAAAAACCTAAATCATAAACTAAAAAAAAACTTAAACTTAAACCTAAAATAAAATAAAATAAAAATAAAACTAAACTAAATAATAAACTTAAACCTAAACCTAAACCAAAAAAATAAACTAGAATAAATAAACCTAAAATAAATAAACTAAACTAAATAAACCTAAACCTAAACCTAAAAATATAATAAAATAAATAAAAAATAAACTAAATAAACCTAACCTACTTGTCAACTTAATTTAAAAAAAATACTAAAACCTAAACCCTAAATCCTAAACCATAAACTCAAAACCCTAACCCTAAAACTAACCCTAAACCTTAATCATAAATCCCTAAAACCAAAACCTAAACCTAAAAATAAATTAAAAATAAAACTTAACCAAAAAATAAAACTAAACCAAAATCTAAAGATAAAAATAAGCCAAAATAAAAAATCTAAACTAAAATAAATAAACTTAAAGTAAATAAACAAAACTAAATAAAAATAACAAATAAACATAAATAAAAATAAAAATAAAAATAAAATAAGCTGAACTAAAAAATAAACTAAAAAAATAAAAGATAAAATGTTGAATATGATTTTGTTATCTTTGAAAAAAAAACCAAAAACCCTAAACCTTAAACTAATACCTGAACCTTAAACCTAAACCTAAACCCTAAACCCTAAATCCTAAACCCTAAAACCCTAAACCCTAAACCCTAAACCCTAAACCCTAAACCTTAAAACCCTAAACCATAAACACTAAACCCTAAAACCTGAACCCTAAACCTTAAACCCTAAACACAAACCCTAAACCCTAAACCTAAAAAAAAATCTTATACCCCAAACCCTAAACCCTAAACTAACCATAAACCTTAAACCCTAAACCCTAAACCCTAAACCCTAAAAAGAAGTAAAAACCTAAACCTAAACTAAATAAAACCTAAAAATAAAATTAATAAATAAAATCTAAACCAAAATAAAATAAAATAAAAACATAAATTAAAATCTAAACCTCAACCTAAAAAGAAAATAAAATAGAAAATAAAATTAAACTAAATTAAAATTAATAAAAACCTAAAATAATCTAAAAAATAAGAAACCTAAATAAAATAAAAACTAAACCTAAAATAAAAATAAAATAAACCTAAAATAATAAAACAAAAACTAAATAAAAAGCTGAACCTAAACAATAAACCTAAAAATACAACCTAAAAGTAAATAAAAAATAAAACAATAACCCTAAACTTAACAAAAACCAAAACCAAAAATAAAAATGAAATAAACCTAAACTAAAATAAACAAAACCAAAACCTAAACCTAAAATAAGCTAAACCTAAACCTAAACCCAAACTAAATAAAAATGAAATAAACTAATAACAAACCTAAACTAAACTAAAAAATAAAATCTAAAAATAAACCTAAAATAAAAATCTAGAACCTAAACATAAAAAAATAAATAAACACATAAACCTAAACCTACAAATAAAAAAAAACCTGAACCTTAAAAATAAAATAAAAATAAAATTAAACTAAAAAAATAAACCTAAATTAAAACATAAAGATAAAAAAAATAAAATAAAATACCTAAGCTAAAATAAAGAATCCTAAAATAAATATAATAAACTAATAAAAATAAAAATAAACCTAAATAAAAATAAAAAATAAAATCAACTAAAATAAATAAAAAATAAACTAAATAAACCTAAACTCAATAGTTTATTTAATTTAAAAAAACTGTAACCCTAAACCCTAAACCCTAAAAATAACCATAAACCTTAAACCCTAAAACCCGAAACCCTAAACCCTAAACCCTAAACCCCTAACCTTAAAACCCACAACTATAAACCCTAAACCCTAGACCCCAAACCCTAAACCGTAAACCCAAAACCCTAAACCCAAAACCCTAAACCCTAAACTTTAAATGCCTACAAACCTAAACCTAAAATAAATAAAATTTGAAAATAAAATCAATAAAAATAATTAAACCTAAATAAAATAAATAAAATAAAATAGAAACCTAAACTAAAACCTAAAGCTAAACCTAAACCTAAACCTAAACCTAAAAATAAAATAAAATAAAAATAAAAACTAAAATAAATCAAATAAATAAAAGCCTAAACTAAACTAAATAAATAAAATAAAATTAAAAATAACAAACCTAAATAAAAAATCTAAACTTAAAATAAATGTAAAATAAACCTATATTAAAATTAAATAAAAAGTGAAAAAAACCTAAACCTAAAAAATAAACCTCAAAATAAATAAAAAATAAAACCTAAACCCAAAACTAAAAAAAAACTAAACCTAAAATAAAATAAACTAAAATAAATAAAACATAAAACAAATAAACCTAAACCCTACCAGTTTACTTAATTTAAAATAAATAAATAAATAAAATTTTAAAAACACAAACCCTAAATCCTAAACCCTAAAACTAACCCTAAACCCTAAACTAAACCTTAAACCTTCTATCATAATAAACCCTAAACCCTAAACCCTTAACCCTTAACCTTAAAACCTATAACCCTAAACCCTAAACACTAAACCCTAGGCCCTAAACCCTAAACCCTAAACCCTAAACCCTAAACCTTAAAGTTTAAAAACTTAAAAATCAAAACCTAAACTAAATTAAATATAAAAATAAAATCAAAGAAAAAACAAAAACCTGAATAAAATAAAATAAAATAAAAATAAAAATAAAAACCTAAACTAAAACCTAAACATAAACCTATAAATAAAATAAAATAAAAAATAAAAAGTAAAATAAAATAAAATAAATAAAAACATAAACTAAACTAAAAAAATAATATAAACCTAAAAATAATAAACCTAAATAAAATAAAAAACTAAACTTAAAATAAATAAAAAATAAACCTAAAATAAAATAAAAGAAAAACCTATACCTAAAAAATAAACCAAAAAATAAATTAAAAATAAAACCTAAAACCTAAACTAAAAAAAACTTAAACCTAAAATAAAATAAACTAAAATAAATAAAAATTAAACTAAATTATCCTAAAACCACCAATTTATTTAATTTAAAAATAAACCTAAAATAAAATAAAAGAAAAACCTATACCTAAAAAATAAATTAAAAATAAAACCTAAAACCTAAACTAAAAAAAAACTTAAACCTAAAATAAAATAAACTAAAATAAATAAAAATTAAACTAAATTAACCTAAACCCACCAATTTATTTAATTTAAAAATAAATAAATAATAATAAATATTTTAAAAAAACTTTAACCCTAAAACTCATCCTACACCCTAATCTCTAAACCCTAATCCTTAAACCCTAAACCTACAACCCTAAATCCTAAACCCTAAACGCTAAAACCCAAAACCCAAAACAATAAACCTTAAAGCCAAACCCTAAAATCTACAACCCTAAACCCAAATCCTAAACCATAAATACCTAAAAACTTAAACCTAAAATAAATAAAACCTAAAAATAAAATAGATAAATAAACCTAAACCTCAATAAAATAAAATAATTAAAAAAAATAAAAACCTAAACTTAAACCTAAACCAAAAAATAAGATAAAATAAAAAAATTGAACTAAAATAAAATAAATAAAAAATAACTAAAATAAAATTAAACTAAAAAATAAAAAAACCTAAATAAAATACAAACTCACTGTAAACTAAAAATAAAATAAAAATTAACCGTAAACTAAAAATAAAATAAAATAAAAAGTAAATAAAAACCTAAACCCTAAACTAAACTAAACAAATAACTTAACCTAAAATAAACAAAATAAAATAAGCCTAAAATAAACTAAACCTGACCCCTAAACTAAATAAAATAAAATGAACTAAAAATAAACAAAAATGTAAACTAAAAAATAAAACCTTAAAATAAACCTAAAATAAAAACTTAAAAGCTAAACCTTAAAAAATAAAATAAAAACTTAAACCTAAACCTACAAATAAAAAATAAGACTTAAACTAAAAAATAAAATTAAAATAAAACAAAATTAAAAAATAAAGATAAACCTAAACATAAATATAAAATATAAACTAAAATAAAAAACCTAAACTAAAATAAATAAACCTAAAATAAAAACTAAATTAAATAAAAATAAAAAGTAAACCAATATAAAAATAAATAAAATAAAATAAACTAAAATAAATAAAAAATAAACTAAATAAACCTAAACCTATCAATTTACTTAATTTTATAAAAAAACTCTAAACCCTAAACACTAAACCCTAAACCCTAAACCCTAAACCTTAACCTAAAACTAAAACTCTAAACCCTAAACCGTAAGACTACAACCCTAAACACTAAACCCTAAAAAGCCCTAAACTTTAGTCCCTAAACCTTAAATCCTAAATATAAAAAATAAAAAATGAATCAAAAAACCCAAACCCTAAACCCTAAACCCTAAACATAAACCGTAAATCCTAAACCTAAACCCTAAACCCTAAACCTAAATCCTAAACCATAAACCCTGAACCCTAAACCCTCAAAACCTTAAACCTTAAAGCCTAAACCATAAACCCTAACCTTAAACCCTAAAACACTAAACCTAAACTAAAACCTAAATAAAATTAAAATAAAACTAAACTAAAAAATAAGCATAAACCTGAACCTAAACTTAATAAAATAAACTAAAATAAAAAACCTAAACTAAAATAAATAAACCTAAAATAAATAAACTAAATTAAATAAAAATAAAAGCTAAACCTAAATTAAAATAAAAAATAAAATAAATTAAAATAAATGAAATATAAATTAAATACACTTAAACCTATCGGTTTACTTAATTTGAAAAAAAAACCTAAACTCTAAATGTTAAACCCTAAACCCGAGATCCTAAACCCTAAACCCTAAAACTAACCCTAAACCCTAAACCTACAACCCTAAATATTTAACCATAAACCCTAAACCCTAAAAACCCTAAATCCTAAATATAAGAAATGAAAAAAAAAGTAAAATAAATAAACCTAAAAAAAATAAGCTAAATTAAATAAAAATGAAAACTAAACCTAAATTAAAAAAAATAAAATAAACTAAAATAAATAAAAAAAATAAACTAAATACACTTAAACCTATCGGTTTACTTAATTTGAAACAAAAAAACTAAACTCTAAACGTTGAACCCTAAACTCGAAATCCTAAACCCTAAACCCTAGACCCTAAACCCTAAAACTAACCCTAGGCCCTAAACTTGCAACCCTAAAAATTCAACCATAAACCCTAAACCCAAAACCCTAAATCCTAAATAAAAGAAATGAAAAAAAAAAACACAAACCCTTAACCTTAAATTCTAAACACAAAACTCTAACCCTAAACCCTAAAACTTACCTTAAACCTAAACCTTACAACTAAACCCCAAACCCTAAACCTTAAACCCTAAACCCTAAACCCTAAAACTAAACCTAAACTAAATAAAACCTAAAAATAAAATAACTAAAAAAACCAAAACCTAAATAAAATGATAAAATAAAATAAAATAAAAACCTAAATTAAACCTAAACCTAAACATAAACCTAAAAATAAAATAAAATAAAAAATTAAAGCTAAACTAAAATAAAATAAATAAAAACCTAAACTAAATTAAAAAAATAAAATAAACCTAAAAATAAAAAACCTACATAAAATAAAAACTAAATGTAAAATAAAAATAAATTAAACCTAAAATAAAATTAAATTAATACTAAATAAAACCTAAACCTAAAAAATAAACTGAAAATAAATAAAAAATAAAACATAAACCCTGAACTAAAAAAACCTAATCCTATAATAAACAAAATAAATTAAACTTAAACCTAAACTAAATTAAACTAAACTAAAATAAATAAAACCTAAACCTAAACCTAAACCTAAAATAAACTAAACCTAAACCTAAACCTATACCAAATAAATAAAATAAACTAAAATTAAACGTAAACCTAAACTAAAAAATAAAACCTAAAAATAAGCCTAAATTAAAAACCTAAAACCTAAACTTAAAAAAATAAAATTAAACCCTAAACCTAAACCTAAAAATAAAAAAATAAAACCTAAACCTAAAAAACAAAATAAATATAAAACTCAACTGAAAAATAAACCTAAACCTAAACCTGGATATAAAAAATAAACTAAAATAAAAAACCTAAACTAAAATAAATAAAAATAAAATAAATAAACTAAACTAAATAAAAAAATAAGCCTAAATAAAAATAAAAAATAAAATAAAATAAAATAAATAAATAACCTAAATAAAATTATACCTACCGGTTTACTTAATTTTTCAAAAAAACTCGTAAACCCTAAATCCTAAAGCCTAAACCCTAAACTTGAATCCCTAAAACTAGCCCTAAACCCTAAACCTACAACACTAAACCTACAACCCTAAACCCTAAACCTTAAACCCTACACCCAAAATAACCCTAAAGCTTGAACCCTAAATAGTAAACTCTAAACCCTAACACTAAACCCTAGACCCTAAAAGCATAAACCCTAAAAACTTAAGTCCTAAACCCTAAATCCTAAACCTTAAACAAATGGTCTGACGGGAGAAAAAGAATCCGACCGCCATAATCAGATCCTTAGTTAAGACGGTTCTAGATATTTAGGGTTTTTATTTGCTCTATGCATGCTCATTTTTTATCTATGTCTTGTATCTTAAAAAACTTAGTGTTTTATTTGGTTGATGAAATCAAAAAGAAAAAATGTTGAATCTGAATTTGTTTTCTCTTAAAAAAAATAAAAACCTAAAACCCTAAACCTAAAATGTAAATGTTGAACCATAAAATCCCGTAACCCTGAACCCTAAATCGTAAACCCTAAAACCTTAAACCTTAAACCCTAAACCCTAAACCCCAAACCCTTAACTTAAACCTAAATACACTAAATAAATTAAAAATTAAATGTATACCTAAAACCTAATAAACCTAAACATAAGACTAAACCCTTAGAATGGGCAGAACCTTGATGGAAGGAACATCACCATTAACCAGGCTCATTTTTTATCTATGTTGCTGCTTATGTCTTAGAGAACTTGGTGTGTTATTGGTTGATGAAATCAAAAAGAAGAAATGTTGAATCTAAAATTATTCTCTCTTAAAAAAAACCAAAAACTGTAAACCATAAATAAAAACTTGAACCTAAACCTAAATGCAAACTTTTACAATAAAAAAGTAATAAAAAATAAATAAATAAAAAACCCTAATACTAAACCCTATACACTAAAACTAACCCTAAACCATTAACCCTAAATACTAAGCTCTAAAACCTATACTAAACCTAAACTAAACTAAAACCCCTAAATAAACCTAAAACCCTAAAACTTAAAACCTAAATTTAAACCTAAACTAAACTAAACCTACAACTAAATAAACCTAAAACTAAACCCTAAATCCTAAATGAATAAACAAAAAAACCAAAATCCTAAACCCTAAAACTAACCCTAAGCCCTAAATCTACATCCTAAACCCTAAACCATAAACCCTAAACCTTAAATCTTAAATGCTAAACCCTAAACTTTAAACCCTAAAACTACCCCTAAACCTTAAACCCTAAACCCTAAAACCTACAACCCTAAACCCTAAACCCTAAACACCAAACCCTAAGCCCTAAACCCTAAACCCTAAACCCTAAATCATAAAAACCTAAAACCTAAACCTAAACTAAATAAAACCTAAAAATAAAATAAATAAAAAACCTAAACATAAATAAAATACTAAAATAAAAAAATAAAAACTAAATTAAAATAAAATAAATAAAAATCTAAACTAAACTAAAAAAATAAAATAAATTTAAAATAAAAAGCCTAAATAAAATAAAGACTAAATGAAAAATAAAAATAAAATAAACCTAAAATAAAATAAAATAAAATCTAAATAAAAACCTAAACCTAAAAAAAAACCCAAAATAAAACCTAAAGAAAATACAAAATAAAACCTAAACCTTAAACTAAAAAAAAAACCTAAACATAAAATAAACAAAATAAAATAAACCCAAACCTAAACTAGAATAAACTGAACTAAAATAAATAAAACCTAAACCTAAACCTAAAATAAACTAAACCTAAACCCTAAACTAAATAAAATAAAATAAACTAAAAATAAACCTAAACCTAAACTAAAAAATAAAATCTAAAAATAAACATAAAATAAAAACCTCAAAGCTAAAGCTAAAAAAATAAAATCTAAATTAAAACCTAAACATACAAATAAAAAATAAAGCATAAACCTAAAAAAATAAAATAAAAATAAAATTAAACTAAAAATAAACATAAACCTAAAGCTAAACCTAAAAAATAAACTGAAATAAAAAAACATAAACAAAAATAAATAAAATAAACTCAATAAAAAAAACCTGATAAGAATAACAAATTAAAATAAATAAAAAATAAACTAAATATATTAAAAAAAATCTAAACCTACCAGTTTACTTAATTTAAAAAAAATTCTAAACCTTAAACCCTAAACCCTAAACCCTAAACCCTAAATCCTAAACCCTATACCCTAAACCCTAACCCAAATAACCCTAATCCCTTAATCCTAAACCTGCAATCCTAAACCTACAACCATAAACCCTAAAACCTAAAAGCCCTATACCTAAAACCTTATACTAACACAAAACCCTAAATCTTAAACCCTAACAATAACCCTAAACACTAAACCTTAAACCCTAAAACCTAAAACCCTAAACCTTAAACACTAAACTAACCCTAAACTAACCATAACCCATAAATAATAAACCCTAAACACCCTTAAACCCTAAACCATAAACCCTAAACCCTAAACCCTAAACCCTAAACCCTAAAACTTAAACCCTAAATAACCCTAAACCCTGAACAACCCTAAACCCTAAACCCTAAACCCTAAAATCCCTAAACCATAAAGCTTAAACACTAAACCTTAAATCCTAAACCCTAAACCCTAACCCTAAACCTTTAACCTTAAAACCCTAAACCCTAAAACTTTAACCCTTAAACCCTAAACCCTTAACCCTAAACCCTAAACCCTAAGTAATAACCCTAAAAACTTAAAAACCTAAACCTAAAGTAAAGAAAACATTAAAATAAGATAAATAAAAAAAACTTAACCTAAATAAAATAGTAAAATAAAATTAAATTAAAACCTAAACTAAAACCAAAACTTAAACCTAAAAATTAAATAAAATAAGAAAATAAAAATTCACTAAAATAAAAAAAATAAAAACCTAAACTAACTTAAAAAATAAAATAAACTTAAGTTTAAAAACCTAAATAAAATTGAAACTAATAATAAAATAAAAATAAAATAAACCTAAAATAAAATAAAATAAAAACTTAAACCTAAAAATAAAAAAAATAAAATGCAAACCCTAAACTAAAAATAACAACTTACCCTAAAATAAAAATAAAATAAACCTCAACCTAAACTATAATAAACTAAACTAAAGTAAAAAAAAAACTTAAACCTCAACCTAAAATAAGCTAAACCTAAACCTAAGCTAAATAAAATAAAACCAACTAAAAATAAACCTAAACCTAAACTAAAAAAATAAAACATTAAAAAAACCTAAAATAAAAACCAAAAACTTAAACCTAAAAAATAAAATAAAAATCTAAATTTAAACATAAAAATAAAAAATAAAACCTAAAAAATAAACCTAAACCTAAACCTAAAGCTAAAAAATAAACTTGAAAAAAAACCTAAACTAAAAAAATAAACTAAACTAAATAAAAAGAAAAAATAAACCTAAATATAAATAAAAAATAAAATAAACTAAAATAAAAAAAATAAACTAAACTTACCATTTTACTTAATTTCTTTTTTTTTAAAAAAACCCTAAACCTTAAAAATAACTTTAAACCCTAAACCCTAAACCTTAAATATATAAGATTAAACCTACAACCCTAAACCCTAAACTCTAAACCCTAAACCATAAACTATAAATCCTAAACCCTAAACCCTAAAAGTATAAACCCTAAAACCCTAAACCCTAAACCATAGACCCTAAACTAAACCCTTAAACTGTGGAACCAAAACTAACCTAATCTCAATCTAAACCTCCAACCTAAACTACAACTAAAACCTAAACCTAAAACCTATAGCTAAACCTAAACTAACCTAAAACCTAAATCCTGAACCCTAATAACTAAACTAAACCTAAACTAAACCCTAAACTCTAAACACTAAACCCTAAACTCAGAACAAAACTATAAATCTAAGAACTTAAACCTAAACCTAAACCCTAAACTATAAACCCTAAACCTAAACTATAAACCCTAAACTTAAACCTAAAATCCTAAACCTAAACTAACCCTAAACTAAACTAAATAAACCTAAACCTCAACAACCTAAACCTAAAACTTAAACCCTAAAATCCCTAAACCATAAAGCTTAAACACTAAACCTTAAATCCTAAACCCTAAACCCTAACCCTAAACCTTTAACCCTAAAACCCTAAACCCTAAAACTTTAACCCATAAACCCTAAACCCTTAACCCTAAACCCTAAACCCTAAACAATAACCCTAAAAACTTAAAAACCTAAACCTAAAGTAAAGAAAATAAAAAAATAAGATAAATAAAAAAAACTAATCCTAAATAAAATAATAAAATAAAATGAAATTAAAACCTAGACTAAAACCAAAACCTAAAGCTAATAATTGAATAAAATAAGAAAATAAAAATACACTAAAATAAAAAAAATAAAAACCTAAACTAAATTAAAAAATAAAATAAACTTAAGATTTAAAAACCTAATTAAAATTGAAACTAAAAATAAAATAAAAATAAAATAATCCTAAAATAAAATAAATTAAAAACTAAATAAAAACTTAAACCTAAAAATAAAAAAAAAATGCAAACACTAAACTAAAAATAACAACATACCCTAAAATAAAAATAAAATGAACAAAATAAAATAAATCTCAACCTAAATTATAATAAACTAAACTAAAGTAAAAATAACTTAAACCTAAACCTAAAATAAGCTAAACCTAAACCTAAACTAAATAAAATAAAGCCAACTAAAAATAAACCTAAACCTAAACTAAAAAAATAAAAAATTAAGAAAACCTAAAATAGAAACCAAAAACCTAAACCTAAAAAAATAAAATAAAAACCTAAATCTAAACCTAAAAAAAAAATCAAAAAAATAAACCTAAACCTAAACCTAAAGCTAAAAAATAAACTTGAGAAAAATCTAAACTAAAAAAATAAACTAAACTAAATAAAAAGAAAAAAATAAACCTAAATAAAAATAAAAAAATAAATTAAAATAAATAAAAAATAAACTAAACCTACCATTTTACGTAATTTCTTTTTAAAAAAAAAACCCTAAACCTTAAAAATAACCCTAAACCTTAAACATACAACACTAAACTTACAACCCTAAACCCTAATCCCTAAACCCTAAACCATAAACCATAAATCCTAAACCCTAAACCATAGACCCTAAACACTAAACCCTAAACCCTAACCCTAAACCCTAAACCCTAAAGCCTAAACCCAAAACCCTAAACCTAAACCTAAAGTAACTAAATAAATTTTAAAAAATAAACCTAAACCATAAAACCTAATAAACCTAAACCTAAACCTAAACCCTAAGAATGTGCAGAACCTTGATGGCAAGAACATCACCGTCAACCGTGCTCTCCTAGATCCAAGTGGAGGTGGCGCTTATCGTGGTGGTGGGGGTCTAGGTGTGTGGATAGGGTGGTGGCTGAGTAGTGGTGGTTATGGAGGCGAGAGGGGCAACAGAGGTTATAGCCGTGGTGCCTCTCATGGGAACTAGAGAAACTGAAGATGGTTGATCTGATTTGCTACTTATGAAACTATGTCTTTGGTTTTGCTCTATGTGTGCTCATTTTTTATCTATGTCATTGCTTATGTCTTAGAAAACTTAGAGTGTTACTTGGTTGATGAAATCAAAAAGAATAAATGTTGAATCAAAATTTGTTCTTTGTAAAAATTAAAAAAACTAACAACCCTAAACTCTAAACTAAAAGATGAACCTTAGACCTAAAACCTAAACCCTCAACCATAAACCCCAAACCCTAAACCTTAAAATCTTAAATCCTAAAAACTAAAACCTAAAACCCTAAACCCTAAACCCTAAAACCTAAACCACTAAAACCAAAACCCTAAACCCTAAACACTAAACCCTAAAACCCTAAACCCTAAACCCTAAACCCTCAACTAACCCTAAATCATAAACCATAAAAAGCTAAACCTAAACTAAATAAAACCTAAAAATAAAATAAATAAAAAACCTAAACTAAACTAAAATAAAAAATTAAAATAAAATAAAAACCTAAATTAAAACTCAAACCTAAACCTAAACCTAGAAAAAGAAAATAAAATAAGAAATAAAAATGAAACTAAACTAAAAAAATATATAAAATCTAGATAAAATAAAAACTAAACTTAAAATATAAATAAAATAAACCTAAAAAAATAAAATAAAAACTAAATAAAAACCTAAACTTGAAAAATAAACCTAAAAATAATAAACAATAAAACCTAAACCT
Organism: Cymbidium sinense; assembly: GCA_021442155.1. Taxonomy (NCBI): domain Eukaryota; kingdom Viridiplantae; phylum Streptophyta; class Magnoliopsida; order Asparagales; family Orchidaceae; genus Cymbidium; species Cymbidium sinense. The sequence continues at coordinate 186,463,161 of CM038215.1, forward strand.
TAAAATAAAAAAAAAACTAAACCTAAAATAAACAAAATAAAATAAACATAAACCTAAACTAAGATAAACAAAACTAAAATAAATAAAACCTAAACCTAAACCTAAAATAAACTAAACCTAAACTCAAACCTAAACCCTAAATAAAATAAAATAAACTAAAAATAAACTTAAACCTAAACTAAAAAATAAAAACTAAAAAGAAACCTAAAATAAAAACTTAAAACCTAAACCTAAAAATAATAAAGTAAAAACCTAAACCTAAACCTAAAATTAAAAAAATAAAACCTAAACATAAAAAAATAAAATAAAAATGAAATGAAACTAAAAAGATAAACTTAAACATAAACCTAAACCTAAAAAATAAAATAAAATAAAAAACCTAAACTAAAATAAAAAAACCTAAAATAAATAAACAAAACTAAATAAAAATAAAACTATACTTAAATAAAAAAACTAAAATTAACTAAAATAAATAAAAATAAATTAAATAAACTTAAATCTACTAGTTTACTTAATTTAAAATATAAAAAATAAATGAAAACTATAATTAAAAAACTATAACCCGAAACCCTGAACCCTAAAAGTAACACCAAACCATGAACCCTAAACCCTAAACACTAAATCATAATATCCTAAACCCTAAACCCTAAATCATAAACCCTAAAACCCTAAAACCCTAAACCCTAAACCCTAAACCCTAAATAATAATCCCTAAAACCTACAACCCTAAACCCTAAACCCTAAACTCCAAACCCTAAAATCTAAACCTTAAACCATAAAAACTTAATAACCAAAACCTAAACAAAATAAAACATAAAAAAATAAAATAAAATAAAAACCTAAACTAAAACCTAAACCTAAACCTATACTTAAACATAAAACTAAAATAAATTATAAAATAAAAATTAAAATAAAATAATGTAAATAAAAACTTAAACTAAACTAAAAAATAAAATAAACCCAAAAATAAAAACCTAATTAAAATAAAAACTAAATGTAAAATAAAAATAAAATAAACCTAAAATAAAATAAAATCTAAATGAAAACATAAACCTAAAAAATAAAACTAAAAATAAATAACAAATAAAAATAAACCCTAAACTTTAAAAAAACCTAAACCTAAAATTAATAAAATAAATTAAACCTAAACCTAAACTAAAATAAATAAAACCTAAAATAAACTACACTTAAACCCTCAAGTAGATAACATAAAATAAACTAAAAATAAACCTACAACTAAACTGAAAAATAAAACCTAAAAATAAACCTAAAATATAAACCTAAAACCTAAACCTAAAAAATAAAATAAAAACCTATACCAAAACCTAAAAATAAAAAATAAAACATAAACCTAAAAATTAAATATTAAATCTAAACCTAAAAAATAAACTAAAAGTAAAAATAAACTAAAAAATACATATAAACCTAAACTGAAACCTAAAAAATAAACTAAAATAAAAAACATAAACTAAAATAAATATACCTAAAATAAATAAACTAAACTAAATAAAAATAAAAAATAAACCTAAATTAAAAAAATAAAATGATCTAAAGTAAATAAAAAAATAAACTAATTAAACCCAAACATACCGGTTTACTTAATTTTTAAAAAAAATAAAAAAATCATAAACCCTAATCCCTAAATCCAATACCCTAAACTCTAAAACTATCCCTAAAACCTAAACCCTAAACCCTGAACTTATAACTCTAAACCCTAAACCCTTGACCCTAAACCCTAAAAAAACCCTAAAACCTAAATCCTATACCCTAAACCTAACCCTATCCCAAAAACTTAAAACCTAAAACCTCTAAAACCTAAACCTAAATTATCCAGAAACTATAAACCTGTTAACTTAAACCCTAAACCCTAAACTAAACCTCAAAGCCCTAAACCCTAAATCGTAAACATTAAACCCTAAATCTTAAATCGTAGACACAAACCATAAATCCTAAACCTTAAAACCTTAAACCATAAACCCTAAACTAAAACTCCTTCCCTAAAACCTAAAAGCCTAAACCTAAATAAAATAAAACCTAAAAATAAAATAAATAAAAAACCCTAAACCTAAATAAAATAAAATAAAATAAAACTTAAACTAAAACCTAAACCTAAACCTCAAAATAAAATAAAATAAAAAATAAAAATAAACAAAAATAAAAAATAAAAACCTAAACTAAAGTTAAAAAAATAAAATAAAGCTAAGAATAAAAAATTTAATTAAAATTATAACTTAAAATAAAATAAACCTAAAATAAAATAAAATTAAAACTAAATAAAAACATAAACCTAAGAAATAAACCTAAAAATAAATATAAAATAATTCTAAAACACTAAACTAAAAAAAACCTAAACATAAAATAAAAATAAAATAAACAAAATAAAATAAACCAAAACCTAAACTAAAATAAACTAAACCAAAATAAATAAAACCAAAACGTAAACCTAAAAAAATTAAACTTAAACCTAAATCTAAACAAAATAAAATAAAATAAACTAAAAATAAACCTAAACCTAAACTAAAAAAATAAAACCTAAAAATAAACCTAAAAGAAAAAGCTAAAACCTAAACCTAAAAAAATATAATAAAAACTTAAACCTAAACCTAAATCTAAAAAATAAAATAAAAATAAAACTCAACTAAAAAATAAACCTAAACCTAAAAAATAAAATATAAAACCTAAAATAGAATAAATAAACCTAAAATAAATACACTAAATTAAATAAAATAAAAAAATAAACCTAAATAAAATAAATAAAATAAACTCACATAGATAAATAAAAAAATAAACTAAATAAACATAAACCTGTCGGTTCACTTAATTTTTTAAAAAAAAACCCCAAACCCTACCCTATACCCTAAACCCGAAATTATAAACCCTAAACTAACCCTAAACCCTAAGCCCTAAACCTACAACCCTAAACCCTGAATCGTAAACCCTAAAATCCTAAACTCTAAAACCTAAACCCTAAACCCTAAACCTGAAACCCTAAACCCTAAACCCTAAACCTTAAACCCTAAACCATAAACCCTAAAACTTACAACCCTAAACCCTAAAAATGGGCAGAACCTTGATGGCAGCAACATCACCTTCAATTAGGCTTAGTCTTGATTTTATGGTGGAGGCAAAGGCGGATATGGATGTCGGGGGGGATCTGGAGGTGTTGCTGGATATGGAGGTGGTGGTCAAGTGGTGGCAGGAGAGATCGGGATAGATATGAATCCCGCCACCGAGAGGAAGAAAAATTGAAGAATGGTGATCTAATCTACTACTTATGGAACTGTGTCTCCATAAAAGAGATGGTTCAACTTATCTAGGGTTTTTGATTTACTCTATGGGTGCCCATTTTTTATCTATGCCGTCACTTATGTCTTAGTAAACTTGGGGTGCTATTGGGTTGATGAAATAAAAAAAATAAAATGTTGAATCTGAATTTGTTCTCTATTAATTAAAATAACCTAAATTGTAAACCCTAAACCTTAAACTAAAACTTAAACCCTAAACCTAAACCCTAAACCCTAAACCCTAAACCCTAAAAATCCTAAACCATAAACATTAAACCCTAAACCCTAAACCTAAACCTTAAAACCCTAAACCCTAAACTCTAAACCCTAAATCATAAAACCCTAAACCCTAAAACATATAGCCGTATACCCCAATCCCTAAACCCCAATCCCTAAACTAACCCTAAACACTAAACTAACCTTAAACCTTAACCCAAAACCCTAAACCCTAAAGTTTGAATAAGGATGTCATTATATCTAAAGAATGACCTATTCATAACATAGTTATGGTAGCTAAAGAAAATGTCTTCTAAAGACTTTGCCTTGACTATTAAAGATTTTAGTACCTTAAACCCTAACCCTAAATCATATTATAATACCATATATTATAGTATAATGTAGCATAATATGTTTGTGCATGTAGTGATGTGTTTTGATGTTATAAGATGTTTTGAAATATTTTAGTATATTATGGTTGTATGCCCTATAGTCTACATTAATATAAATCACAAAAATTTTGATTTAATAAATCAGATAATGAAAGTTGTTAAATTTGAATTGGGAATTAGGTTGTTTTACCAAAGATGTGGTATGCCACTTATAGTCTAGAAAGTAAGATTTTATGTTCAAAATAAATATTATACATTGTAGCATAGTGTAGCATCATAAATCATAATATATTATTCTACGCATTTTAATTTTTTTTTATATTTTACAATCATGCAGTCGAGCCTACATTAGCATTATTTATAAAAATGTTGATTTAGACTTTAAAATGGTGGACTTTTTCTAAATTCATAATAGGTAGAGCATGGCATCATAATATATTATTTCAATTTAAAATATTTAAGTGAAATGACTAGAATTTATAATTTATTTTAGACTAATTTTATGATTTTTTATCTCAAGAAATCCCTTGTGATGTGATATGCAATATAATATAATATAATATGTTATAGTGTATTATAATATAGGATGCCATAACATAGTGTAACATCATGCATTATAGCATACTATTGTGCATTGCTACTTGTTGTTTAACATATTTTAGTTTGTTATAGTATGATGTAGTAGAGTTTATACTGGTATAATTCATAAAAATACTAATTTATAGGTTGATATAATGGGATTTGGCCAAATTTAAGGTAAGCCTTAAGGAACATCATTGGTGGTGTGCTATGGTGTGTCATTTAATCAAAAGAATGGAATTTTTCATCCAAAATAAATATTCATTTTTCAACCAAATTTTATATGAAAGCATATTAAAATATAATGTACATAATAATATAACTTCACATATATATGAATGTGGTGGTGTGTTACTAAATGTTATTATACAATTTAGTTTGTTTTACTTTTGTTATAATACATTGGGTGAAAACTCACAAAAATGTTAATTTGAAGGTTGAGATGGAAGAATTTGGCCAAATTCATAGCACACACCAAAAGCAACACCAAAATTATGCTATTTTGTACCATTTATAATAGGAAAACAATTTTACATCCAAAATGAGCATTATTCATGTTTTGAGAAAATTTTATTATTTGTTACTTTTATGTAATTCTAATGAAGTGTAATGTTAGGAAAAATTTATATTATAGCAAATTATAATATAACATAATATATTATAATATAGCATCATATATTATAAAATAATATAGTGTGTTAATTTATAATATAATATGTTTAGCATGATATTGTATAGTTAGTTTGAACTTACACCATCACAAATCATAAAATGTTGAGTACAATGTTAAGATGATGTAATTTGAAGGAATACATTGTTAGGCTTTTGGTTGAAGTATTAAAGGTGTGCATAAGACAAGAAATAAGATTTGATGAGAATTCCATATCAAGGACATGGAGGGAGATCTGCTAGGGGATCACACATGCATTGGACATGACATGTGAGGGGTCTATGTCGACAGCATAGAAGAAGAAAATCTGCTGGGGATAAGGTTTGAATTTGATTTGATAATATGATTTAAGGAAAGAAGATCCACTGGGGATAAAAATCTATAATCCACCATGGATTAAGATTGAATTGACTTTAATTTATTTTATTTTAATTGATGTGGAGGCACATCTACTAGAGATATGGGCTCGATTCTACTGGGGATCTGGCATATGAACCTCCACTAGGGAAGCAAGTTCAGGCTATCCACTGGGGATTGGGATTTGAGTTTGATTTCATAGATTTGCATGGGGATGTATCAACTGGGAATAAGAGTTTGGTTGGATTTCTTTAATTTAGATGCTACTAGGGGAGTTGTTTAATTTGGCTCCACTAGGGAGGTTGGTTTTGAATTTGATTTATTTACTTGAATTATTTATATATGATTTGGGGCTCCACTAGGGAGAAGGGTGTGATTTAACTCCACTGAGGAAAATTAGATCAGGTTTAATTTAATATGAGTTAATGTATGGACCCTATCAGTGTGTGATGGATCCACTAAGAAGAGGCTATATCAGCCTTGACCTACCTTAGGTTTACAAATCTAGAGGGATAGTCTACTAGCTATGAGGTAGAGCTATCCAGCCTAAGGGGTTTTCTTTTGGTGTGCAACAGCTGTGCTAGGAAGAAGGCATAGCAGACTTACATCTTCCAAAGTGCGTAACAACTATTGGGGTGACCTATTGGATGCACCAAAAATTGAACCTGACCTAGTACCAATACTAAGTGAATGTCATTGGGGACTTATGATAACTCAAAAGTAGTCAGGATTAATTTTATCTTAATTTTATATGATTTAGTATTATTTTTTTGGTTTAGTTTGATTTCAAATTGAGGGCATATCCACTGGGGATGTGAGCTTCATCAAATTTGATAGAGTTAATTTATGGATCATGTTAGTGTGCGATGGACCCATTGAGAAGGGGCTATATCAGACTTATCCTATCTCATATTTACAAATCTAAAGAGTTAGTCTACTGGCTGTGGGGTAGAGCTAGCTAACCTAAGGGGTTGTCTTTCAGTGTGCAATGGATATACTAGGAAGAAGGCATAGTAGACTTACATCTTCTAAACAGGGAACAACTGCTGTGGTGACCTATTGATAGTAGAACAAATAGAACTCGACTTGCGGGAGACTACTGAGTGAATATCGCTGGGGACTTATATCAACTTAAGAGTAATCAAGAGATTCTTATAGGGAGTTTTGCTGACACTGCCCTAAAGATAGGATGTTTGCTTCAGAAAAGGTACCAAGGGATGTCCTTCTAATCCACAAGTGAATATATATTTTGTTTATATGAGGATATTGGTGTGTGAGGGACCACATTGAAAGGGGCTATGTCAGCCTTGACCTATCTTGGATTTATTGGACCAAGGGAGAATCTACACATCCATAGGATGGATTCTTCAACCATAGGGGTGGATATAAGGAAAGGGGAACTATCCAATCTGATAGTAATCTAGGTAATGTATAAATGGGGTTGCAAAGGATGTGATCTAAATATAGTGCCCATAGGGGAGGTGCTGCTAGGGGTGTTATCCTGAGCACTAGAAAAGAAAGCCTATAGGTCTACGATGGCCAACTCAAGGATAAAGCATAACAGACTTACATCTGCCATGAGTGGTTTATCCTAAGGTATGAGAACCAACCAACCTAAGTTGTATTCATCAGCATGAGTGGTGTATCCATTAGCATAGTGAGAACCAACCAACCTAAGGTGCCCATCAGTGTGCAATGATCAACTGAAAGAAAGCGTTTACAACTTTCCAAGCATAACTAAACATCAGGATAGTCTTTCATTGGTGGGACATATACTATTTGACCTAGAGCGACTACTAAGCGAGGAGCCCTGAGGAAAGACTAGACTTACACTTGAAGTAGTCAAGAGGGAAGGAGATTCTATGGGACTTATCTTAAACTTTAAATATACTTAACCTAGTTAGTGCATGAAGGCTAATCCTAGAAGAAAGTGTAGCAAACTCACATCCTCTAAAATAAGGCCAACATGAGGTAGCTACACAAGAAGCCCAAATTAACAAGGCACTCATGTGTAGTGGCCAAGTAAGGAAGGAAAGCATAGACTTACATCCTCCAAAGCTAGAAAATGGGGTGACACACTAGTGGTAGCATGTCACCCCACCTAGAGCAAAAGGAGTGAGAGTGTCGTTATCTCAACAGAGTAGCCCAAGACAAAAGATATGTGTTTGTTTTATATGTTTGTGTAGTTTGTGTTTGTTGTTGATGAAGGATAGGATGCAACTCTAGTTCATTACACCTACCCTAAAAATATCATGTCGAATTCACAAATAAGAATACTTTCAACATGGAAAAGATTGAATTCAAAATAGAATTTTCATTGATGATAATTATTTTCAAACATGATTTATAATATTTTTTTAAGTAGAGCCCAATGATTGGAAGCATTGGGCACTCTCCCTTATGATTAATAATCTAATAAGATCCTCCATGGTAGGGCTTCTCTATGAAAAAAGGGCCTTCCCAAGTGAGTTCAAACATGCCTCCCATCTTACGATGGGAAATAATCAATCTCCTCAAAACTAAAATAAGTTCTCCTATTTGAAAAGCTTTAGGATAAACCAATTTGTTGTGAGCTTGAATAATTTTAGCTTTGTACAACTCAAGGTTTTAGCATGCCCATAGGCATCTCTCTTCCAATCCTTTAATCTCTTCTAACTGCAACTTGGTGTTAGGCTCTCGTGTGATCTTGTTTCCCACAACTATCCTTAGTGATGGGAGTTGGACTTCAAATGGTAGAACTGCTTCGGACACATACACTAAAGAGAAAGAAGTAGAATAAGTTGAAGTTCTATATATGGTGTAGTGGGCCCACAAAGTTTCAACTAACAATTGATGCCACTATCGCTTATTATTTTTGAGTGTCTTCTTCAATAAGCCCACAAGAGTTTTATTGAAGGCTTCTGCTAATCCATTTACCCTCGGGTAGTTGATGGTATAATATCTCTTATCTATATTGTGAATTTAGGTAAAGTTATTGATCTCGGTGCTCTTAAATGCAATACCATTATCAAATATAATTTATCGAGGCACACTAAACCTATATACGATATGGTTCCTAAAAAATTGGAGAACATGCTGAGTTGTGACCTCTTTGAGCAAAATCACCTTGCCCAAAAAAAGTAGTCAATAACTAAGATGAATCGATGACCCTTGAAAGAATGAGGATCAATCAGATCGACTATGTCGGTATCCCAACACTCGAATGGCTATGAGGCCAATGTAGGATGTAGAATGTTGGGTGGTTGGTGCAAGACCATAATGTGTATTTGACATTGATGGCATCCCATAGCCATATACATGCAATCTTTAATCATCGATGGCTAGTAGTATCCCGTCTCTTAATCTTGTCTTTCATATTCGGACCATATTGGTTGGCTCCACATAGTTCTGAGTGTACCTCGGTCATGATCATAAAGGCTTCATTCTTACATAAAGAACGTAACCACATATGATCAAAAGATCATTAATACAAGACACCATCCACAAGACCATAGGAAAGTGCTCTCTGCTTCATCTGATGGGCTTGGGACTTCTCTTGAGGTAGTTTTCTTTTAATTAGGTAATCCATGAATGGTTTCCTCTAATCTAACTCCTTATCCTTCTTGGCAATGGCAACCTCCCCTTCAAGATAGTACTTTTTGATGAGTTCAATAACAATAAGGGATAAGACTTGTCTATTATTGACCTTCATTGATATGGACTCATCCTTCAAACATGCCAACTCTTTGGCAAGCTTGGAAAAAGCATACACTATGGTGTCCTCTCCTCGAGGAATCTTATAAATGGTAACTTCTAGAATTTTGGCCAAGAACTCCATGGTGTACTTGTCGTAGTGATGGAGCTTGGGTTTATAACCTTATAGAACCCAACGATTTGGTTGATAACTAGCTGAGAATCCTCAAAGATGTTGATGTTTTGGATGTTTAGAGTAATGTGTAACTCTAGACTGACAATCAGAGTCTCATATTTGGCTTCATTATTGGTGCAAGGATTGGATAGATGATATGAGAATCTCATCACATCATGGTTGAGGGTTAATAGAACTATTCCTACCTCTGCCTTTTTTGGAATAGTAGATTGTGGTTCTTCTCCTCTTTTAGAGAAAGCTGCACCATCAAAGTACATCTTTCAGCAGTGAATGCTAGTATCCCCATCATCACTAAGTGGAGAGTCAGCGGTAAGTGGGTGTGCTACTATGAAATCTGCTAGTTCTTATCCTTTCACCACATAGGATTACAAAGGTAATGTCAAACTATGAAAGGATCATGGATCATCATGTCAATCATCCAGTTGGTTTCGATCATGTCATGAGATACTATAGTGGGTTGATCCTAGAGATTAAGTTTACCTTATGAGGATGCATATAGTGTTATAGCTTTGGGATGCAAAGATTAGAGCTAGATAATGTTTCTCAATGGGTGGATAATTAGCCTCAAAAAGGATTAGATGATGACTGAGGTAGTGGAGTGTGTTTTCCATCACTTCATCATTGGCGTGGGCCAACAAAGCACCAAAGGAGTCATCTAACATAGTAGTGTAAAGTATGAGCGGCTTGCCTGGGATAGGGGATGTTAGGATAAGCAACATCATCAAGTAATGCTTGATGTCTTCGAAGGCATGCTCACACTTATCATCCCACTTGAACTTGGTGTCCTTTTTGACAAGCGCTGAGAATGGCTAACATCTTCCGATAGGTTCGATATAAAGTGTCTTAGATACACCAACTACCCTTGGAATGATCTGAGTTGAGTTAAACTTTTAGGGGGTGGCATTTCTAATATCGCCTTGATGTTTTACAGATTAATTTCGAATCCCTGGTGTCGGACAACAAACCAAAGAAATTTCCTTGAAGCTTCTATGATTGGTCTCTTCAGGGGGTTCATTTTGAGGTTAAATTGTCTGAAGTATTTGAAAACTACTTTCAAGTCAAAGAGACAGTCTTCCTTTTCTCTACTTTTGATGATCAATATGATGATGAATGAATGAGTTCATCGAAGATTCGTCATAGCTACCGGGATGTAGCAAAACATTTTAAGTGGCATGACCTTATAGCAATAAATTCTGATCAGGGTTTAAAAAGTAGTATTTCTTTCATCTTCAAGAACCATCTTTATTTGATTATATTCATATGAACCATACATCAAAGAGAAGACTGCATAAGATGAGGCAATGTTCACCATCAGCTCTGGGATTGGTAGTGAAAATTTGTCTTTTGGACATGCCTTATTTAAATTTCTTTAATTGACTCATATGTGAATTTGGCCATTCTTTTTTTAATTAGGATGATGCTGGCTAACCAGGTAGGGTATTGTTCTTCCCGGATGAAGCCAACATCGATCAATTTCTTGAATTTAAAAATGACCTATTGTTCTATGTCTAATCGCATATGTGTAGGATCTTACTTGATAGGGTTAACAGTAGTCTCTATTAGTAGTTTATGGACTACCATGTTAGGAGCCAATCCAAGCATCTTTTTATAACTCCATGCAAAGCAGACCATAAACTCAGTCAATAGCCTAACTAAGTCATTGGTTTCAATTCATTCAACAAATAACTGATGTATGTCAGGAATGGATCTTCTTCAATTCCTAAGTTGATTTCCTTGAGCTCATTCATGGTTGACTTAATCTCTTCTTTGAACTCTAGCAATGAATCTTTGACTTTAAAATCATCTAGATCTTTCGAAGTTTCTAAGCACAACTCCTCATATGAGTTAATCTGATTTAAAAAGAACCTATCAATTCCAAATGATTGGTGATGACTAAGAAATAATCATCATCATCGACTGGACCCACTATACCAAATCTTAGTCTCGATCTTGATTGAGAGCTTTTGCATCTGTTCTTACATATTCTTTTGAAGTAGTCTGACCTATACTTTGACCAAGTATGTGGGATTAACCCTTTCTTTGCTAAATTATGAACACAAGGCAACTACCAATCAAATGGTAATTCTACTAAATTTTTATATGAATCATCCTCAAGTTCTACATCAACTTCTTAACTTGAGGATGATGCTTCCAGAATGAACCTCCAAGTCTTCACACTTGTAGATGACTTAGGGACTTCCTTAACTACCAAACCCACGCCTTTTGAAAGGAAAGTGCATTAGAGCTAAGATTCCCAACTCATGCCTAACTATTTCATATAGACTTAGATACACTTATGCTTTGCTTTGGATCCCGATCTTCATCACTATCTGGCTCAAGTGCCACCTCCAAGGGAATCTACTACTGAGAAGAGCTGGCTAGTGTGCTAACCATATAAGATGCATCTTATGAACTAGATTCTAAGTCTATATAGATAGTAGGTGTATTCCTAGTAGTTGGGACATATCTTATATTGGGTGGCCAATAAAGGAGTTTTACACCCCTAGGACTGCCCTTGAAGTAGCCTCTTCCTCTGCTTGGTGGATGTTAGGTCACCCTACCCATATGTTCGAATGGAGTAACGAACTGTGGGTGGAATCTAATATTAGACTCCACTTCCACCTCCAAGTCTATTTTTGCTCCCTTTTGTTTTCTTTTTCATTTTCTCTTTTCTTTTATTTTTCTTTTTCTCTTTCTTTTTCTTTTTCTTTTTCTTTTCATTTTATTTCTAAACTTTGGAAAATTTGTGAGAATAGACTTGTTGATTTTGAGGGAGGCAGTAAGTCACATCCTCATATATGCCAACCTCATGAACTGCAAATGGCTTGAGATCTCCTTTGACACAGTAGATGATCCCACCTCTCACAAACTTTGTATACTGATGTAGAGAGCTAGAACTATATTATTCTCATGTATCCATGCTCTCCCAAGCAAAGCGTTAAAAGATGTATCCGAGCCTATAATGTGAAACTTGGCTTCGGTCTTCCAATCATTTATCTCCAAGGGCAACACTTTGGAGCCTAAGGTTAACTCCTTTGAGTGCAAATTTAATCTTCCCATCTTAGAATTAGATGTTTCTAGACACTAAGACTTCCCTAGTCATAAGATACTTCTAACAATTAGGTAAAACTTAACTAAGCCTAATGAGTTAAGAACCATAGATTAGGTTATGACTGGAATTAGGATAATCCACCTACCATTCAACACAAATCCAATCCATGTTCACCTTCTCAAAACAAACCTCAAGTTCAATTCAAACATCAAATTCAAATCCAAATCCAAACCCAAATTCCAAAACCAAATGATTGAAGCCCATGATCAAATCCAAACTTGAAACCCTTCTAAAGCCATATGACCTATCCCATGGACATAGCCAAATATTAATATAAATCAATCCAAAATCAATTGATTTTCTCATAATCAATTTATATCTTTAATCATATTACATTCAAATGATAAAAACTAAATCAAACTAAATCAAATTAAATCAAAACCCTTCCTAAGCCATATGACTTATTCATGGACTTAGCCAAATCTTAGACCAAATAAATTCAAACTCAATTTATTTTCTCACAATTCAATCATATTTTCAATCATCTTCACAAATTTAAATGGAATATACATTTAAATCATCAAAATCCAAACCTAAGCCACATGACCCAACTCCGTGGACTTAGCCAAATTCCTTTGTTCCAAAACCCAAAATCAATTTATTTTCTCATGAATCAATCATACCTTCAATTATATTCTCAAATATAAATTAAATCGACAATCATCAAGCCAAACCAAAATCAGCCCAAGTCAAACCAAACTTAACCCTTTTGACTTGAAATGTTCAAATGAACCAAAACTTATTTGAACCCAATCCAATTTCAATTGAATTTATATATCAATCCCAAATATATATATATAAGTGATCAATTTGATCTATTTGAGCCAAGTTCTAATCCTACCTAAATTAGATTGAACCAAGCCCATCAAAACCCCACATCATGATTATTGATCACCCTAGGTTGATCAATTATCACAAATTAGGTCAAACCAAGTCAACTTGGTCATTTGACCAAGTCAACCCCTTAACCCATATGAACCTAATTGCAACCTAAGCCAAATCCCTTGAAACAAATGATTCATACCAAATCAAAATTAATATTTGAATATAACTTGACCTTCAATTGAGTTAAACTAAACCCAATTGGCCCTCTTGACCAAAGTTGATCCAAATTGACCTAAAAGACCAAATTGGATCAAATCAAAACATAAACCAAATTGATTGCAACCAATGGTTCAAATTCATTCCAAATTGGTTAGTAAACTTGACTAAAGCCATGATCAGACCCAATTGAACCCAATTGACCTACTTAGCCCAAATTGACCAAAAGGTCCAAGTTGGCCTAAATCAAAACCAAATCCAAATTAATTGAAACCAAAGTCTACAATCATATTCAATTATTCAACTAAACCTAAACAAACATCCAACCCAAGCTAATTTGGCTAATTTGGTCAAATTGGTCAACTTAACCCATTTGACCCAAATGAATTCAAATGAGCCAAAATCAAATCTAAGTGAAACTAAACCAAACCAATTGAACCAAAACATCTAAAATGATCATTTGAACTTGACCCAACCCTTGGTTTGACCCAATTTGATCAATTGATCAACCTAGCCCAACCTAACCCAATTTGACCTAAATTAGTCAAATTGAGCCAAACCTAACCAAATCAACTCCAACTAACTAGAAAGTTGGGCTAACCCACTTTTGGCTCATTTCAAATCTTCCCAAATCAAATCCAATGCTAAATGATCATTCTACCCTTGGGTCAAGGGCATCACATGAGACAAATCACTCATGCAAGTGGTCATTTACAGTCCTTAGCCACTTAGTAATCTCCCAATGGTCCATCTAAGCACCTAATACACTGCCCAACTGGACCTAAGGGGCGGTTGGGTCAGCCATGACCCATGGGAGGTGAAATCACCTCACCCTCTCCATTTGAACATTTGAAACCCATAATTAAAAGCCAAACCCAATCCCACCATCCAGTCAAGATGAAGGGGGTATACACCCCCCCATTTACACTCAAACACACACAAAAATAATTCTTAAAGCCCTAGCTACCAATACAAGCAACTAAAGCCATTCCCTAAGCTCCCAAGCTCATTCCTCAATCATAAAATTCCATTCCAATCCATCCCAAAATAGTACACTCTGATTTTCGACCTAACATTCCCATTTCTCCATCAAACTCAGATTTACTTTGCACGCACCTTTCCTATGCCTCGTCGAGCAAGAATGAATCATCTCCCAAGCTTCTCGGGCACCGGAGGTGGGACTTTGATCAAAGCTGAGCTCCAAATCATCGATTCATGGCCTTTCCTATGAACATCAAAGAATTGATCCAATTGCTGCTCAACAGAGCTTCACCTCCACTAGAAGAAGCTTCCTCAATTGTTTGAGCCATCGGTCTTGAGCTCTGGTGAGGTATGCTTTCAAAACTGATCCTTTGCCAAAAATAGGTTGGAGATTTTTGAAGAAAACATGCTTCTCGTGTGATCTTGACTGTTGGATCTCTTACGATCAATGTGGTGAAGGTGTGGGATCATTTTGGAGTTGATCAGCGCTCCGGTAAGCTTGGATCAAGTGAGCAATGGTGAACAGACTCCATTCTCCCTCACTCATGTGACGTTAGGTCAGGCACTGTCCATTGTAAGTGATCAGAATGGATAGTCGTGATTAGATCTGCTACATTGATTTTATTTAATCCTATGAAGCTATGGGATTAATCATACTCGTTCGATCTTAGATCGAACAACAGACGAGAAAGCGTGTCCACCGTAGCCACATAGGCATTGAGTCAGATAAGTTTTACGTAGCCAATCGTGTGACATCATGTGGAAAGTGCATCGCATCAATGCGCCATGTGACGCCAATAGGATTAGGCTTAATTAATCATTTTTAATGGTTGAAACTTTTAAAAATCATAAAAAATCATAGAGAAATAAAAAATGAAAATAAATACTCATTTTAAAGGTATTTTAGAGGAGAATTAATTAAAAAATTATCTTAATTAATTTTGAACAGTAATTAAGGTTTAATTGCAAAATTAATTATCTTAATTAATTTTTAATTACTTGATCAATTAATCCTAAATTTTGTGAGTTAATTTACTAGGATGACCTCTGCCTCTCATGATTTTCTTGGGATTTATTGCTCACTTAATTAAGAAGATTGACTAATTAAACCTTAACTACTCTTTTAAGTTAATTAATGATTAATTAATCCCATGAATAGTAATAAATTAGTTAATTAAGTTTATTAATCATTGTTAAATAGTAATGGACTAAGGAGTAGGGTTGGGACCTCTTTCCCTAAGTTCATTTCACCCTTTTTTAAAATGAAATTAATTAAGATTTAATTAATTAATTAAATCACTTAATCAAATTAAAATCATAACCACATCAGACATTAATTAATTAAATCATGGGGTAGATCTTTAGGTGTTTAATAACCTAAAGGAGTTTAATGAAATTATGGTTAGTCCACATATGTGGGAAAACCATAAGAGTAATTATTTAATTCCCTTAATCTAATTAACTATTAATCATGACTCAATTGCATTAGGGCACTTTTATATCCTAAGATCATTGCAAGTTTATTTTCCATGCATATCATGTTGGCTCATAATTATTTAATAAATTACTTTAAGGTGACATAAGTAAGGGTAATTAATTCATATAATTAAGAGTTCAACATAATTAACCCATAAAATCAACTTAGTTACATTTCCCTAAATTAAATCAAATCACTAATGTGGGAATGGGTTTAAAACGACATGTGATGATTTCTCTTCTCCTCTTTAAATCAAATCAAATCCAAATCTTAATTAATAAAAATGCTTTGCTTTGCTTTAAATAATCTTATTTGATTTGACTGTCTTTAAGAACTAGTTTGGTTGAATGAATCACATACTTATATTTGATTGTCCTCTTTCCAATCATGTTAAATTTGGTATGTCATTTGAATTCATGCATCCATCTTTTTAAAATCAAGTAAACTAAAATGGATTTCCTTTATGTAAGCTTGCTTGTGTTGATTTAATTTAATATATGTGAGGCTATTATCACTATTAAATCTAAATGTATTTTTCAAAAGCTTATAAATGAATAATAATATGTGTTATGATGCTACTTATAAATACATAAGAAATCCGTGTGGTTATAGCTTAAGTGTATGAATGTTGATTTCTCTTTCCTCTATTCATGTGTTGATTTATATAAGATTGAATGTTAATGGGTATATAGTCTAGGCATCCCAGGAATGTGAGGCTTTAGCTAGCCCAAAGGAGGTCATTTTATTACCTCACTTCCTTGGTTTAACAATAGCACATACCCATTTGATTTCATTCTTCTGTGTTTCAACACTAGAATTTAGATAGAGCTTTAATTCATATATATAAATGACTCAATCAAAAAATATATATACATTCTTTGCATGGTTTTCTTTTCCCTCATTTATGTATACATCCATGTGTGTCCAAGAAAAGCAAGTATATAGTCTAGGCATCCCGGGAATATGAGGCTTTAGTTAGCCCAAAGGAGGTCATTTTGTTACCTCACTTCCCTAGTTTAACAATGACACGTACTTGCCTATATCTTTGTACATGTATATGTATATGTGATTAGTGAATGAAATTCCCATTTTCACATTAAAGTTGCATGCATTCATAATTGGCTAAGTTGTTTAATTAATCAGCCATATAATTTGGAGCTTACATCCCATGTCCATGTATACAAATTTACATATGTTTGAATGAAAATGGGTATATAGTCTAGACATCTCAAGAATACAAGGCTTTAGCTTGTTCCAAGGAGGTCATTTGATTACCTCACTTCCTTGGTTTAACAATACGATATGCCTATTTAATTTCATTATTATGTTCTTTTTGTATAAGAATTTGGATAAAGTTTTAAATTAATATGTTTAAATATTACAATCAAATAAAATATAAATTCTAGACATACATATACATTCATCATTTAACTGTGCTAAAATATGTTGCATATATAGATACACTTAGGATTAAATCATATGCATGTTACATGTTATGGAAAGGAATGATTTAATATATGTCATGTGGTAGTAATTCGTTAAATTAATCTTAAGATGCCTTTCATTTTGAATAGGATTATTTAAAGTGAACTTAAACTTAGGATTAATTAAATCATTTATTAAGCCATTCACTAAAGAAAACTAAATCAAATTAATATACTTTAGAAAGTGACTTAAGGTAGGGATGAAAGAGGGCCATCCTATTTTCCTCTCTTTATAACACTTAGTTTCTAAGTGTAATTAAATGAAACAAAAGAAAACACAAATTAAAATTCTCAAATCAATTAAACTACTTCAAGTGAAATCAACCTTTCATGTTAAATTGGATTCTTCTATAGTTAGAAAATACAACACTAATGCCTAACAAGGCTTACCACACAAGTCTTAATACACACATTATAATTAAGTCACCACTTCTAGTTCTTTGCTAGGATGGTGTATGATATGATGTATGTTTTGTTTTATGTTGTATTATTTTAGATTGGATGTTAGGATGTATATTTCATAGACTGGATGATAGGCCAATATTAGCCTAATCATGTTTTTCATAGGGGATTATGCTTAAGGGATGCTTAAAAATAAATGTGAATGCTTTTTTGCAAGTTGCTTAAATCCTTAAGTATAATCCAAGTTAGGATAGGTGGGCTTAGTTACCCATGTGTAGGGTACTAAGTCCAAATTATAAATACAATTGCTTGGGATTATATGTATATTTTGCTAACCTCTATTATGGAGGTGTAGTTAGATTTACTTTTCCCACATAAATGTAATTTTTGCAATACGAAATAGGATTAGTGCCATGGGGATTAGAATTAGTAATGGCCAGAAAGCTTTAACCTAGGGTGTCCGGTGATGCCTTTGAAGCAAGCACCATCCATATCAAAGAAGGAACCAAATCAAAAATGGAGATATGAATAAAGAAGACCCGCCATAGCATTTAATACAATTATAATTATTCTTTCATATTCCAAGTTTTATAAGGGTAGAGCTCGGCTACCCATCTTTTCTCTCTTTGGGTTGTACAGTGGTACCCGACTACACCGGCCTTCTATTATTTTATGATATTTTATATAATTATTTGATTTTATGTTTACATTGTGCATTAGGATCGTATGCTTTTTATAATTTCTTAAATGGTTGATTCTTTAATGTGTGGCTTGGATATGATTAGGCTCCTAGCATAAAAATAACTTTTTTACCCAACTAATCACTTATAACTAAATTTTAAATAACTCATAACCTCATCATAAATCCTAAGACATAAATAAGATAATTAAATGATTTAGCAACCCCTTAGCAATATGATTGTTTGTTTCACATCATCCATGTATATTCTTTATCTCTTAAACATGAAGGATCTCCATCTTTACATGATAAAAGAATGATTTACCTGTGAGGCCATCTTTTTTGGTGGAGAACACATTCTTCTAGCTAATTTGACTCATTGCCTATTTCATCATGCATTTATGCATAATAAATCCTAAAGCTTCTATCAAAATGAAGTTTCTAAAATGAAATAAAATCTGAAAAGATTTTGTATCTATATATTAAGTCATATGCTCATACCACTCATGCTCTAGTCTCTTAGGGAGTGTGTTTAGGACTTTAGTCTATTTCTAATTAAATAAATTCCTTGGCTATCTTACAATTCATAAGACCAGACTACATGGATTTAAAATCATAGGAGGAGTTAACTAATAGACACTCCAAGTGCTTATAAGTCTAGAAGTGGACAATTTATTCTCTCTTATGGAGGTAAACCCTTATGTCCACCTATCGCTTAGATTTAGGTCATGCTTTAGCTCATACTAAAGATCATGAGATTTAGGATCTGAGGTAGCTATTTCTATGGGCTATGAGCATAAATTCTAACCTCTTAGGCATTCCCACAACCTTATGTTGGTGGATTATAAGCCCTAGTAATCTAATTAAATTTTAACTCAAAACATATGAATCTCCTCAACTTCAAAATTATAAGCCCCAATCATAGGATAGATTAGAATACTCACTAGGCCATTTCTTACATATTTCATTTGGATTCCAAAAATAAATCTTCTCCTTGAACTTTCCTAATTGATTTTCCAAATATAACCAATTCTTTGATAGTATAACCTTGAAATCTTTGGAGATAATAATTGTCTACTTTAATCAAAAGTATTCTTAGGAAATTTTATTTCCTAAGATGTAATTAACTATGAAGGCTTGCCTCCATAGGAAACTTAAGAACCTAGTTTAATACAAACCCTACTTTATTCATCAATGTAAAGTAGGGGAAAAAATCTCTGGTACATTAAAAGACCCATCATGCCTTAGGAGTCCTTATTACATGATTAGGCTCACTATAGGGGGTGATGCCTCTATCTTTCGAGATAGTACATCAAACCTCAATGTTGTACCGAATCACCTCAAAAAGTACACCCCCGCCCCCCGACTAGGCAAGGATTCTTAGACTCATAATGTTGACTGATACACTTGGGTCAACCAGAACTCTGGATAGCCTGTATTTTCCAACATCCATTGTAATGTAGAGATGCCGTTGTGGTCGATCATCCTAAGAGTAAGTCTTCATCACTAAATGTAACTCTTAAGATGTCCTTTGAGTGGCATTCTTAGTGATCAGCTGAGCTAAGCATATCTCTAGATCAAGTAAGGCCTTGATTAGAGATTCCCTCATCTATTTGGATAAGATAAGTGTGTCGTATATGCTTAACTTAGTTGGAAACTTTGTAAGGTGAGCTAGGACATTATAATCAACTCTGGCTTGGTCATCCACAAGTATCCATGGGTGGAGCATCCTGTAGAGGGGCTATATGCTCACTAGAATCAATGACTTACTTATCCTTATCCTGAGGTGCTACCCTAGGAGGTAGAACTTTT
This sequence comes from Cymbidium sinense, assembly GCA_021442155.1. Lineage (NCBI taxonomy): Eukaryota > Viridiplantae > Streptophyta > Magnoliopsida > Asparagales > Orchidaceae > Cymbidium > Cymbidium sinense. Next base: position 186,483,515 of record CM038215.1, read on the forward strand.
CCATTGCATAGATTGACTTCAGTGACTTATTGGAATGATGAGATTATGAAAAGTTCTACCTTCTCATCGAGCATACCTATAGCTTCTTCTATGGGATACTCAAAGTCAGTTGACTCCAAGTCAATCTCAAGAGGTGAACTTGATTGATTTAGAGAAGGATAGTCTATCTCTGAATATGAAAAGAAAGGATCAAAACTACTATATCTTTATTTTTATTTAGACTTAGAGGTCTTTCAATAGGAATAAAATTAAGAGGATCAGAAATAGACAATATATAAGTATAATCAACCTTCTTCATTAATTTCTTTTTGGGTGGAGGTACATGATAGAAATCAAGTAAAGTAATCAGAGTAAGGGATTTAGTTCCCTAATCTGTAGATACAACACTCTTATCAATAGAAGAGGAGCAAGCAGAAGAGGTGGTAGTTGCAATGGTGGAGGGAGTACTAGACTCGAATGGTGGCTTTACTACTAGACTATCCCGGGAAAGTATGGTGAGACTAAGTCACCCTCCTCGAGTTGTCCTTGCAACTAGGAAACCTTCCTTAGTGTTGGAGGTTTGAGCTACTCAGCAAGGAAAGCTTCTTGATCTTAGAAATGATCTTCTTAGAAATTCAGGATAGGGAGATATCCTAACCTTCTTTGTTCTTAAGAGGATCACAAGTATCCCCAAGGATTACTCTAACAGAACTGGATGGTTATTCTAATAAGTATGCCTCAGGGATAACTATGGCTCCCATATTATAGCTGCACTCAAGCTAGTCCATAAAAGTGATTTAATCCTCTAAGACACGGCCTACCATGTGGTGGTTGGGGCATAGCTAGGATCATTGCTCTTACCCACTTCCTCCGTCTTCATAGGCACTGGTAAGTAAAAGTTAGGTGTCTTTAAGAGATTCTTAAAGATTGTTCTAACTACCTACCTCTTGAATGAATATGGCTTATTCAATCTATCGGTAAGAGTAGGTGGAAAGTATCTACCTGGCGATGAATATGAATATCGCTAATAGGTAGGCTACTGAGGTGGTGGAAATTATCATTGTGGCAGCTACAGTGGCTAGTATGATGGATGAGGTGGTGGAAAAGGAGGTGGAAAAGGAGGTTGTTGAGCTCGTAGTCTCTCATACTACACTTTGGTTGGCTGCTTCCCTCTATCCACTGACATAACTATCTCTGGCTTCTTCTCAAACACCTTCTAAAGCTTGGGCCTAGATGATTGGTCAGGAAAGAGCAATTGTTTGGCTTCCTCTTGTAGGCTAACCACCTTATTGATTAATTTCTTGAATATTTTGATGGTAAAGCCCTTAAGCATGAAGGCGATTGGCCATGGATATTCTTGAGAAGAATCTCAATGGCATGTTGTACGGACAGCTGTGATTCGCATTTCATGCTCATGTTGCGCCACTTAAGAATGTAATCAACAAGGGACTAATTGAGTTTCTGTTTCTCTACAATGAGGTCACCTACGATCACCATTTACTGAGCTCTAGGAAACCTCTTCATGAAGAGGTGCTCCAACTCAACAAAATTCTTCACCGAACCATTCGACAGTTTGACGTACCAATCAAACGCAACAACTAACAAACTGCTAATAAAAGGGTGGAAGAGAGCTGCGTTGGTGCCACCGGTGTTGCAACAGTCAGCATTAAAGTGTGCAATGTGTTATCGTGGGTTCCCACTATTATCAAAGATCTTGAAGGATGGTGGCAAAAAACCCTAAACAAAATAAAAAACTAAATAAAACCTAAAACTAAAAATAAATAAATAAAACATAAACACTAAACTAAAAAAAAAACCAAAACCTAAAATAAAATAAACATAAACCTAAATTAAATTAAACTAAACTAAAATAAATGAAATCTAAACCTAAACCTAAATTAAACTAAACCTAAACCCTAAACTAAATAAAATAAAATAAAATTAACTAAAAACAAACCTAAACCTAAACTACAGAATAATATTTAAAAATATACCTAAATAAAAACCTAAAACCTGAACCTAAAAAAATAAAATAAAAACCTAAACCTAAACCTAAACATAAGAAATAAAACATAAACCAAAAAAATAAAAAAAAAATAAAACTAAACTGAACAATAAACCAAAAACAAAAAATAAACTAAAATAAATAAACTAAACTAAATAAAATAAAAATAAACTGAAATAAAAATATAAAATAAATTAAACTATAATAAATAAAAAATAAATTAAATAAACCTAAATCTACTAGTTTACTTAATTTAAAAAAATAAAAAAATTTAAAATAATAAAAATAAATAAAAAAACCCTAACCCTAAATCTTAAACCCTAAAACTAACCCTAAACCCTAAACTCTAAACCCTAAACCTTAAACCCAACACCCCAAAACCCTAAACATTAAACCGTAAACATTAAACCTTAAATCCTAAACCCTAATCCCTAAACCCAAAAATCTACAGTCCAAAACCCTAAACCCTAAACCCCAAACCCTAAACCCTAAACCCTAAAAACCTAAAACCTAAACCTAAACTAAATAAAACCTAAAAATAAAATAAATAAAAAACTTAAAGCAAAATAAAATAAAAAAATAAAATAAAATAATAATCTAAACTAAAACCTAAACCTAAACCCAAACCTAACCCTAAACCTAAAGAAAATAAAGAAAAAATAAAAACTAAACTAAAATAAAATAGACATAAACCTAAACTAAACTAAAAAATTAAAAACCTAAATAAAATAAAAACTAACCCTAAAATTAAAAATCAAATAAACTTAAAATTAAATAAAATAAAAACTAAATAAAAACCTAAACCTAAAAATAAAGCCTAAACCCTAAACTAAAAAAAAAACCTAAGCCTAAAATAAAAATAAAATAAACCTAAACCTAAACTAAAATAAACTAAACTAAAATAAATAAAACCTAAACCTAAACCTAAAATAAACTACACCTAAACCCAAACCAAAACTAAATAAAATAAAATAAACTAAAATAAGCTTAAACCTAAACTAAAAAATATTACCTAAAAATAAACCTAAAACCTAAACCTAAAAAAATAAAATAAAACTTAAACCTACACCTGAAAAATAAAATAAAATAAAACTCAACTAAAAAATAAGTTTAAAATTAAACTAAAAAACCTAAACTAAAATAAATAAACCTAAAATAAATAAACTAAACTAAATAAAAATAAATAATAAATCAAGATAAAAATAAAATACAAAATAAACTATAATAAATAAATAAAAACTAAATAAACTAAATAAACATAAACCTACCAGTTTACTTAATTTTAAACAAAAAAATCATTAGCCCAAAATCCTAAAAGCTAAACCCTAAACCTTAAACCCTAAACCCTAAACCTACAACCCTAAACCCTAAACCCTAAACCCTAACCCTAAACCTTAAACTATAAAAGCAGAAACACTAATACTCTAAACACAAAATCCTAAACCTTAAACCCCAAACCATAAACCTAACTTAAAGAAAATAAATAAATTAAAAAGTAAACATAAACCCTATAACCTAAGAAACCTTAACCCTAACAATGGGGAGAACCTTGATGGCAGGAACATCACCATCAACCAGGCTCAGTCAAGATATCGTAGCGGAGGAGAAGACGGAGGTCACTATTATCTCAATGGTGGTGGGGCATCTTGAGGTGGTGGTCGAAGCAGTGGTGGTTATGGATGCGGGAGGAGGAATGAAGGTTACATCCATGGTGGTGGTAGAGGGAGAGATCGGGGATATGTTGGTGGATCCCACTATTTGAGAGGCCAGGGTGGTTCTGATGAGGACTAGAGAAACTGAAGAATGACTGATTCAATCTGTTACTTATGGAACTGTGTCTTTATAGTAGAGATGGTTGTAGTTATCTTGGGTTTTTTATTTGCCGTAGGCATGCTCATTTTTTATTTATGTCATTTCTTGAGTCTTAGAAAACTTGGTGTGTTACTTGGTTGATGAAATCAAAAATAAGAAATGTTGAATTGAATTTGTTCTTTGTTAAAAAAAACCAAAACGCCTAAACCATAAACTAAAACCTAAACCTTAAACCTAAACCTTAAACCCTAAACACTAAAACCTAAAAATAAAAAAACAAAAAAAATTTAAAAAAACCCTAACCATAAACCCTAAACCTACAACCCTAAACCCTAAACCTTAAACCCTAAACCCTAACCCCTAAACCCTAAAACCTTAAAAGCCTAAACCCTAAACCCACACTAAACCCTAAACCTTAAACCCTAAATCCTAACCCCTAAGCCTTAAACCCAATAACTTAAAACCCTAAACCCTAAAAACTTAAAATCCTAAACTAAAACAAATAGAACCTAAAAATATATAAATAAATATACTTAAACCTAAATAAAATAAAAAAATAAAATTAATAAAAATATAAACTAAAACTTAAACCTAAAAATAAAATAAAATAAAAAATAAAAACTTAACTAAAATAAACAAAATAAAAACCTAAATTAAATAAAAACTAAATGAAAATTAAAAAGAAAATAAACCTAAAATAAAATAAAATAAAAAGTAAATAAAAACCTAAACCTAGAAAAATAAACTAAAAAATAAATAAAAAAATAAAACCTAAACCTAAACCTAAAATAGACAATATAAAATAAACCTAAACCTAAACATAAAATAAACTAAACTAAAATAAATAGAACCTAAACCTAAAAATAAAACCCAAAAAATCAACCTAAAATAAAATCTAAAACTTAAAGCTAAAATAATAAAATTAAAGACTATAAACCTAAAAACAAAAAATAAAACCTAAACTTAGAAAAAAATAAACCTAAACTTAAAAAGTAATATATAGACCTAAACCTAAACCTAAAAAAGAAACTAAAATAAAAAACCTAAAAAAGCTAAATAAAAATTAAAAATATAGCAAAATAAAAATAAAAAATAAAATAAAGTAAAATAAATAAAAAATAACCTAAATAAACTAAAAAAAATAAAACCTATTGGTTTACCTAATTTAAAAAAAAAATACTAAACCTTAAAGTTGAAACCCTACACCTTAAACCCTAAACCATAAACTGTAAAATTAACCCTAAACCCTGAACCCAAGATCTACAACCCTAAACCGTAAACTAACCCTAAACCCTAAACCATAAACCCTAAAATCGTAAACCCTAAAATAAAAGGGTACTTTGGATAATTAACTAAATGAATTAATTCACATGCTAAAATAAGTCGATACAAATTACTAAAAGTATGAAAATTGATTCAATAAGAAATAAATGAACTAAACTCAAGTTTAAATGCAATGGATAAGGTTAAACTGAGTGCAAGTAATTAAATTATCTAGAAGAAATAATTTCATAAAAATTGTAAAATAATGTAAATTAAATATGGAGAAATATTTTAAAAATAAAAATAAATAAGATAAAAATAATTTAGCAAAAATATTCATTTTTGTGAGCTTTAATTTATTTTATTTTACAAGTCCTATGGAAATTCTCAAATAGCCCCTGTCTAAACTGATATGACTTTCCCAATTTAATGAAGCAAGTTGAGTCTGATGAATTTCTTGAAACACTTGAAATAAATAATTAGTAAATTAAAGAAAATATATTTTTATCTGTAAAAATTTAAATTAATAATGATAATCATAATGATTAATATGAATAATTCATCCTACAAAGAAAATGTTAATCTTTATTACAAAATATTTGTTATCATCAAATCAAATGGTGAGAGATATAAAGTGTATTCTTAACAATCTCTGCCTATTTTATGATGATAAATTGATGTTAGTGTGAAGGGTAAAAATTATATTATAAAGATTTTTCTCCCCATCAATAAATGCATATCTGATAAAATAAAATTATAATCAACATCATTTGTGATATTCTCCAACATTAATTTTTCTCTCCCTTAGATCATCAAAAATTAAAAAAATAAGTTGATTATATCAACAAATTTCTCCCCCTTAATTAGTTCTAGAATTAAATTAATCATGTGATGATAAAGATAAATAATAATTAACATGGTTGATATTATCTTATGTTTAATGTAAACCAATTTGTATCTTTTTTTAAATATGAAACTAACTTTGATTAGACATGTAAATGAAGGCAAATGTCATTTGCAATGAAAATATACAATTAAGCATAAGAAGAATACAAACATGTTTCTAAAATATTTTTTTTCATATTCTACAACTTAGTTAATCAAAATAAATAATATTTTGAAAGTAATGATAACTTATGATACCAACTAAAATTATCTTATCATCAAATCAAATGCAATTGTATCAAATGTTAAATTTATAATAAAGGATAACAATTATAGATCTTCATGAATAATGAAGATAGATATTACAAACAAATTTCTAATCATTCAAAATGGTTCATAAAGCTAATTTTATATTTGTTCCAATTTAATGCATAAAAGCTATTTTATGAATCATATCCATTTTTTAACATAAGCTAAGGCAAATTAATAATCATAAACTATAGCAAGAAATGATGGGTTTCAAATTAAGCATATTGACCTTGGATCACAAAACATATGTAGAATAAGCTTGATAAAATCAATAAACTAACAAAAATCAAAATTTATTAAAGGGGCATAAGAGATCAAATCACTTATAAAATTGCAAATATCAATTATGTAAAGCATATTATCTTCAAAACTATAAACTAATTATGTTTTTTTATAAGTTTTTTAGGTTTTTGGGTTTAGGTTTATTTTTTAATTTATTTAGTTACTTTAGTTTTAGATTTAGGGTTTGGGGTTTAGGGTTTAGGATTTCATTATTTATGCTTTTAGGGTTTAAAGTTTAGGGTTTAGTTTTAGGGTTTAGGTTTAGAGTTTTTAGTGTTTAGGTTAGGGTTTAAGGTTATAGGTTTAGTGTTGTAGGTTTAGGGTTTTGGTTTTTAAAAAAAAAAATTTTTTTTTAGGGTTTAGGGTTTAGGGTTTTGGTTTTAGGTTTAGGGTTCAAGTTTTAGTTTAGGATTTAAGATTTTTAGTTTTTTTTAATAGAGAAAAAATTCAGATTCAATATTTCTTCTTTTTGATTTCATCAACCAAGTAACATACCAAGTTTCTAATACACACGCGATGACACAGATAAAAAATGAGCACTCATAGAGCAAATCAAACACCCTAGATAACTAGAATCATCTCTATTATAAAGACAGTTCCATATGAACTAGATCGGATCGGCCGTTCTTCAGTTTCTCTAATTCCCATTAGAACCACCCATCATTTTGAGTAGCAGGATCTAGCATCATGTCCTTCATCTCTCCCTCCACCACCATCACAGCTATAACCTCCGTCACTCCTCCCACTTCCATAACCACCACTACTTTAACCACCACCTCCATATCCACCAGCACCTCCAGATCCCCTACCACCACTGCAATAACTGCCACCTCCGCCTTTGCCTCCACTACCAGATCTAAACTGAGCTTGGTTTACAGTGATGTTCCTGCCATCAAGGTTCTACTCATTCTTATTATTTAGGTTTAAGTTTAGGTTTATTAGGTTTTAGGGTTTAAGTTTATTTTATAATTTATTTTATTACTTTTGTTTTAAGTTTAAGGATTGGTGTTTAGGGTTTAGGGTTTAGGATTTAGGGTTTAGGATTTAGGGTTTAGGGTTTAGAGTTTAGGGTTTAAGGTCTTTTTAGGTTTAGGGTATAGGGTTTAGAGTTTTGGGTTTAAGGTTTAGGGTTTAGGTTGTAGGTTTAATGTTGTAGGGTTAGGGTTTATTGCTAGTTTTAGGGTTGGGTTCTTTTTTATTTTTTATTTATATATTTTTATTTTTAGGGTTTAGGATTTAGGATTTAGGGTTCAGGTTTTAGGTTTGGTGTTCAGGTTTTAGTTTAGGGTTTAGAGTTTTTAGTTTTTTTCTTAATAGGGAACAAATTCAGATTCAACATTTCTTCTTTTCAATTTCATTAACCAAGAAACACCCCAAGTTTTCTAAGACACAAGCGATGACATAGATAAAAAATGAGCATGCATAGAGAAAATAAAAAACCTTAGATAACTAGAACTATCTCAACAATAAAGATTTAGTTCCATAAGCAGCTGATCGGATCGATCATTCTTTAGTTTCTCTTATTCCCATTAGAACCACCCTGACTTCTCAAGTAGCGGGATGCACCATCATGTCGTCGATCTCTCCCTTCGTCACCACCATGGCTGTAACCTCTATTGCTTCTCCCCTCCATAACCACAATTGCACCGACCACCACCTCCATATCAACCAGCACTTCTAGATCCCCCACCAGCACTAGATAACTGCCACCTTTGAGTTCTCCTCCATCACCAAAACTAGACTGAGCCTGGTTGATGATGATGTTCATGTTGTCAAGGTTCTATCCATTCTTAGGTTTCAGGTTTAGGTTTATTAGGTTTTAAGGTTTAGGATTATTTTTTAATTTATTTAGTTACTTTTGGTTTAGGTTTAGGTTTAGGGCTTATGGTTTAGGGTTAGGGTTTAGGGTTAAGGGTTTAGTGTTTAGGGTTTAGGGTTTAGAGTTTTAGGGTTTATGCTTTTAGGGTTTAGGGTTTAGTTTTATGGTTTTTTTTAAGGTTTAGAGTGGATAGTGCAGGTAGGTTTAGGTTTAGGAGGAGGATTTAGGGTTTAAGGTTTAGCTCAGGTTAGGGTTAGGGTCAGGTAGTTAAGGAGGGTTTAAGATCTGATTTAGAGGGTTTATGGTCATTAGTGTTGTAGGTAGGGTTTAGGATTTTTTAGATTTAGGGTTTATAGTTTAGGATTTATGGTCAGGTTTAGTGTTGCAGTTTAGGGTTAAGGTTTAGGGTTAGTTTTAGGGTTTAGCATTTAGGGTTAGGGTTTAGAGTTTAGGGTTTAAGATTTAGGGTTTAGGGTTCTTTTTTTTTAAATTAAGTAAACCGATAGGTTTTGGCTTATTTAGTTTACATAGTTTATTATTTATTTATTTTAGTCTATTTTATTTTTTAATTTTATTTAGGTTTATTTTTTATTTTTATTTATTTTTGTTTATTTATTTTGGGTTTTCTTATTTTAGTTTAGGTTTTTTTTATTTTAGTTTATTTTTTTAGGTTTAGGTTTAGGTTTAGGTCTATTTTTTAGTTGAGATTTATTTTTATTTTATTTTTTAGGTTTAAGTTTTTAGGTTTTTAGGCTTTAAGGTTTACGATTATGGGTTTTGGGTTTAGGATTTTAGGGTTTAGGGTTTAGGGTTTTTGGTTTTTTTTAACAGAGAATAAATTCAGATTCAACATTTCTTCTTTTCGATTTCATCAACCAAGTAACACTCAAGTTTTATAAGTCACAAGTGACAACATAGATAAAAAATGGGCACGCATTGAGCAAATCAAGAACTTTATATAACTATAACCTTCTCTACTATAAAGAGATAGTTCCATAAGCACCAGTTCCGATCGGTCGTTCTTCAAGTTATCCAGTTCCCATCAGAACCACTCCACCTCTCGAGTAGCAGGATCCACCATCTTATCCCCATCTCTTCCTCCTCCACCATCATGGCTGTAACCTTCGTCTCTCCTCCCACCTCCATAACTACCACTGCTTCGAACACCACCTCCATATCCAGCAGCACCTCCAGATCTGTCACCACCACTGCGATAACCTCCACCTCCACCTTCGCATCCTCCACTAGATCTAGATTGAGCCTAGTTGACGGTGATGTTCATGTCATCAAGGTTTAGCCTATTCTTAGGGTTTAGGTTCAGGCTTAGGTTTATTAGGTTTAAATGTTTAGCTTTATGCTTTAATTTATTTAATTACTTTTGGTTTAGGTTTAATGTTTGTGGTTTAAGGTTTATTATTTAGGGTTAGGGTTTAGTATTTAGGGTTTTAGGGTTTATGCTTTTAGGGTTTATGGTTTAGAGTTAGGATTTAAGTTTAGGGTTTTAGGTTTTTTAGTGTTTAGGGTTTAGGGTTGTAGGCTTAAGGTTTAGTGTTTAAGGTTTAGGGTTTAAGGTTTAGGTTTTGGGAGGATTTTTTAATAAAGAATAAATTGAGATTAAACATTTCTTTTTTTCAATTTCAACAAGCAAGTAACACCCCAAGTTTTCTAAGACATAAGTGACGACATAGATCAAAATTGAGCACGCATAGAGCAAATCAAAAACCTTAGATAACTAGAACCATCTCTAATTCAAAGACATGGTTCCATAAGTAGTAGATCAGATTGATCGATCTTTAGTTTCCTTAGTTCCCATCAGAACCACCTTGGGCTCTCGAGTAGAGATTCATCATATCCTTGATCTCTCCCTCGCCACCACCCGTAACCTGGTGGCTCCTCCCACCATCATAACCACCACCACACCACCTATCCACCACCACCTCAGATCCCCACCACCTTGTGATATCCACCATATTCATCTTCACCTCCACGGATGTGGAGCTAAGCGGTGATGTTCATGCCGTCAAGGTTCTGCCCACTCTTAGGGTTTAGGTTTATGTTTATTAGGCTTTAGGGTTTAGGTTTATTTTTAATTTATTTAGTTACTTTAGGTTTAGGTTTAGTGTTTGGGTTTAGGGTTTAGGGTTTAGGGTTAGGGTTTAGGATTAGGGTTTAGGATTTAAGGTTTTAGGGTTTATGCTTTTAAGGTTTAAGGTTTAAGGTTTAGGGTCTAGGGTTTAGGGTTTAGCATTTAGAGTTTCGGGCTTAGGGTTAGTTTTATGGTTTAGAGTTTAGGGTCTAGGGTTTAGGGTTTTCTTAAAAAATATTAAGTAAATTAGTAAGTTTAGGTTTATTTAGTTTATTTATTATTTATTTTAGTTTACTTTAGTTTCTATTTTTATTTAGGATTATTTTTTATTTTTATTTAGTTTAGTTTATTTATTTTAGTTTAATTTTTTTTAGGTTTAGGTTTATGTTTATTATGTAGTTTAGTTTTCTTTTTATTTTATTTTTTTAGTTTTAGGTTTTATTTTATATTTTTAGGTTTAGGTATTTTTTTTAGGTTTTAGGTTTTAATTTTAGGTTCATTTTTAGGTTTTATTTTTTAGTTTAGGTATAGGTCTATTTTTAGTTTATTTTATTTTATTTAGTTTAGGGTTTATGTTTAGTTTATTTTAGGTTTAGGTTTAGATTTTATTTATTTCAGTTCAGATTTTTTTTAGTTTAGGTTTAGGTTTATTTCATTTTGTTTATTTGAGGTTTAGGTTTTTTTTTTTAGATTAGGGTTTAGGTTTCTTTTATTTAATTTTAGATTTAAATTTTAGATTTATGTTGTTATTTAGTTTTTATTTTATTTTATTTTTATTTTATGTTTAGTTTTTATTTTATGTAGATTTATTATTTTTAGTTTATTTTATTTTTTTAGTTTAGCTTAGGTTTATATTTATTTCAATTGAGTTTAGTTTTTATTTTTTATTTTATTTTATTTTTATGTTTTGGTTTAAGTTTAGTTTTTAGTTTATGTTTTTATCTTATTTTATTTTATTTTAGTTTCTGAGGTTTAAGTTTTTTTACTTATTTTATTTTAAGGTTTTAGGTTTATGTTTAGGTTTTTAGGTTTTTAGGATTTAGGGTATATGGTTTATGGTTTAGGGTTTCGGGTTTAGGGTTTATGGTTTAGGGTTTGGGGTTTAGTGTTTAGGGTTTAGGGTTGTAGGTCTTAGGGTTTCAGGTTTAGGGTTAAGGTTTTAGGGTTTCGAGTTTAGCTTTTAAAGTTTAGGGTTTAGGGTTTAGGGTTTTAGGGTTTAGGGTTTAGGGTTTAGGGTTTAGAGTTTAGGGTTTAGGGTTTAGGGTTTTAGGCTTTATGGTTTAGGGTTTAGGGTTTAGGGTTTGGCTTTAGGATTTAGGGTTTAGAGTTGTAGGGTTTAGGGTTTAGGATTTTAGGATTTAGGGTTTAGGGTTTAGGATTTAGGGTTTAGGGTTTTAGGGTTTAGGGTTTATGATATTTTTATTTTTTTTCTATTATTTTTATTTAAGGTTTAGGGTTTAGGGTTAGTTTAGGGATTAGGGTTAGTTTTAGGGTTTAACATTTAAGATTTAGGGTTTAGGGTTTAAGGTTTTTTTTAAAATTAAGTAAATAGGTAGGTTTAGGAATATTTAGTTTATTTATTTATTTTTTATTTAGGCTTATTTTTTATTTTTATTCAGTTTAGTTTATTTATTTTAAGTTTATTTATTTTAGTTTAGTTTTTTATAGTTTATTTTTTAGGTTTAAGTTTAGATTTAAGTTCATTTTTTTAGTTTAGTTTTATTTTTTATTTTATTTTTTAAGTTTAGGTTTTATTTTTTATTTTTAGGTTTAGGTTGTTAATTTAATTTTTTAGGTTTAGTTTTTAGGTTTTTATTGTAAGTTTATTTTTATGTTTTATTTTTTTTGTTTAAATTTAGGTTTATTTTTGGTTGATTTTATTTTATTTATTTTAGGGTTTAGGTTTAGTTTATTTTAGGTTTAGGCTTAGGTTTAGGTTTTATTTATTTTATTTTAGGTTTAGGTTTATTTTATTTTGTTTATTTTATGTTTAGGTTTTTTTAGTTTAGTGTTTAGGTTTTAATTTTTATTTATTTTTAGGTTTATTTTTTAGGATTATGTTTTTATTTAGTTTTTATTTTATTTTATTTTATTTTAAGTTTGGATTTTATTTTATTTAGGTTTTTTATTTTTAGGTTTATTTTATTTTTTTTTAGTTTAGTTTAAGTTTTTATTTATTTTATTTTAGTTTAGGTTTTATTTTTATGTTTAGGTATAGGTTTAGGTTTTAGTTTAGATTTTTAATTTATTTTATTAAGGTTTAGGTTTTCTAATTTATTTTATTTTTAGGTTTTATTTAGTTTAGGCTTAGGTTTTTGGGTTTTTAGGTTTTAAGGTTTAGGTTTTAGGCTTTAGGGTTTAGGGTTTAGTGTTTAGGGTTTAGGGTTTAGGGTTTATGGTTATATGGTTTAGGGTTTAGGGTTTAGGGTTAGAGTTTTTTTTTGTATATATATATATATATATATATTATTTTTTAAAATTAAATAAACTAATAGGTTTATGTTTATTTAGTTTATTAATTATTTATTTTTTAATTTTTTTTATTTCCATTTAGGTTTATTTTTAATATTTAATTTTATTTTAGGTTTATTTTATTTTTATTTTAGGCTTAGTTTTTATTTTATTTAATTTTTTTATTTTATAGTTTAGTTTAGGTTTTTATTTATTTTATTTTAGTTTAGTTTTTATTTTTATTTTATTTTTTTAATGTTTAAGTTTTAGTTTATGTTTTTATTTTATTTTTAATTTTTTTTATGTTGGTTTAGGTTTTTTATTTATTTTATTTTTAGGTTTTATTTAGTTTAGGTTTAGGTTTTTAGCTTTTTTTTGTTTAAGGTTTAGGGTTTAGGGTTAGTTTAGGGTATAGGGTATAGGGTTTGGGGTTTAGGATTTAAGGTTTGGGGTTTAGGGTTTAAGTTTTGGTTTTAGGGTTTTATGATTTAGGGTTTAGTATTTTGATTTAATTTTTTTAACAAAGAACAAATTTAGATTCAACATTACTTCTTCTTGATTTCATCAACCAAGTAACCCACCAAGTTTTCTTAGACACAGTTTCATAGGCAAATCAAAAACCCTAGATAATAAGAAATGTCTCTACTGTAAAGGCACAGTTTCATAAACAATAGATCAGATCAAGTGTTCTTTAGATTCTCCAGTTCCCATCAGAACCACCCCGACCTCTCGAGTAGTGGGATCCATCATCATATCCCCGATCTCTCCCTTCACAACCACTATGGATGTAACCTCCATCACTCCTCCTGCCTCCATAACCACCACTACTCTGACCACCATCTCCATATCCACCAGCACCTCTAGATCCCCCACGACACTAGGATAACCACCGCCTCCACCTTTGCCTCTACCGCTAGATATAGAATGAGCCTAGTTGATGGTGATGTTCCTATCGTTAAGGCTCCCCGTTCTTAGGGTTTATGTTTAACTTCAGGTTTATTAGGTTTTAGGGTTTAGGTTTATTTTTTAATTTATTTAGTTACTTTAGGTTTAGGTTTAAGGTTTTGAGTTAGGGTTTAGGGTTTAGGGTTCAAGGTTTTTTAGGGTTTAGGGTTTAGGGTTTATGGTTTAGGGTTTAGGGTTGTAGGTTTAGGGTTTAGGGCTTAGGTTTTTGAGTTTAGGGTTTAGGACCTAGGGTTTCAGGTTTTTTTTTTTAAATTAAGTAAACCGATAGGTTTATGTATACTTAGTTTATTTTTTATTTATTTTTGTTTATTTTATTTTTTATTTATATTTAGTTTAGTTTATTTATTTTAGCTTAGGTTTTTTATTTTAGTTTATTTTTTAGGTTTAGGTTTAAGTTTAGGCTTATTTTTAAGTTGAGTTTTATTTTTAATTTATTTTTAAGGTTTGGGTTTTATTTTTTATTTTTAGGTTTAGGTTTAAGTTTTTATTTTATTTTTTAAGTTTTAGCTTTTAGGTTTTAGGTTTTATTTTATTTATATATTAAAACCTAAACCTAAATTAAATTAAATTAAATTAAAACCTAAACTAAAACTAAACCTAAACCATAAAATAATATAAAATAAACTAATAAATAACTAAAATAAAATTAATAAAAACCTAAACTAAACTAAAAAAAATAAATCTAAGAATTAAAAGCCTAAATCTAATAAAAATTAAATGTAAAATAAAGATAAAATAAACCTAAAATAATTAAAATAAAAACTAAATAAAAAATCAAACATAAAAAATAAACCTAAAAATAAAACTTAAAAATAAATAAAAAATAAAACCTAAACCTTAAACTAAAAAAAAAACTAAACCTAAAATAAAATAAATAAAATAAAATAAACCTAAACCTAAACTAAAATAAACTAAACTAAAATAAATAAAACCTAAACCTAAACCTTAACTTAAACTAAATATAATAAAATAAACTAAAAGTAAACCTAAATAAAAACTACATAAAAACCTAAACCTAAAAATTAAACCTAAAAGTAAAACCTAAAAATAAATTAAAGAAAAACTAAACCCTAAACTAAAAAAAAATCCAATCCTAAAGTAAAAATAAAATAAACCATAAACCTAAAATAAATTAAAAAAACTTAAACCTAAGCCTAAAATAAACTATACCTAAACCCAAACCTAAACTAAATAAAATTAACTAAACTAAAAATAAACCTATATTTAAACTATAAAGTAAAACCTAAAATAAATATCTAAAACTTAGAGGTTTAAGGTTTAGGGTTTAGAGTTCAGGGTTTTAGGGTTTAGGGTTTTAGGGTTTAGGGCTTAGGGTTAGGGTTTAGAGTTTAGGATTTAGGGTTTAGTGTTTAGGCTTTAGTGTTTAGAGTTTTTAGGGTTTAGGGTTTAGGGTTTTTTTTAAATTAAGTAAATTAGTAGTTTTTGGTATATTTAGTTTATTTTTATTTATTTCAATTTTTTTAATTTTTTATGTTTATTTTTAATTTTTATTTAGTTTAATTTAGGTTTTTTATTTTAGTATATTTTTTTGGGTTTAGAGTTTAAGGTTTGTGCTTTAGAGTTTAGTGTTTAGGATTCTGGGTTTAGGGTTTAGATTTAGGGTTTTAGAGTTTAGGTTTAGGGTTTATGGTTTAGGGTTTAGGGTTTTTTGGGTTAAGGGTTTAAGGTTTAGGTTTAAGGTTTAGGGTTCAGGTTTTAGTTTAAGGTTTTTGGCATTTTTTTAATAGAGAACAAATTCAGATTCAATATTTCTTCTTTTCAATTTTATCAACCAAGTAACATACCAAGTTTTCTAAGACACAAGTGATGACATAGATAAAAAATGATCACGCATAGAATAAATCAAAAGCCTAGTTAACTAGAACTGTCTCTACTGTAAAGACACAGTTCCAAAAGCAGCAAATCGGATCGGACGTTCTTCAGTTTGTCCAGTTCCCATCAGAACCACCCCGACCTCTCGAGTAGCGAGATCCACCATCAAATCACCAATCTCTCCCTCAGCCACAACCACAGCTGTAACCTCTGTCACTCCTCCCAACTCCATAACCACCACCGACTACCTTCAAATCGCGGACCTCACATTCCCCACCACCATTGTAACAATTCGCCTCCTTCCTCCAATGCAGATCTAGGCCGAGCTTGGTTGTGATGTTATTGCCATCAAGGTTCTGCCCATTCTTATGGTTTAGGATTAGGTTTAGGTTTATTAGGTTTTATGGTATAAGTTTTTTTAATTTATTTAGTTGCTTTAGGTTTAGGTTTAGGGTTCGTGGTTTAAGGTTTAGGGTTTAGGATTTAGGGTTTAGGGTTTAGGGTTTTAGGGTTTATGCTTTTATGGTTTAAGCTTTAGGATTCAAGGGTTTTACGGTTTATGGTTTAGGGTTTAGGGTTTTGGATTGTAGGTTTAGGGTTTAGGGTTTAGGATTTAGAATTAATGGTTTTAAAAAAATTAAGTAAACTAGTAGGTTTAGGTTTATTTAGTTTAATTTTTATTTATTTTAGTTTATTTTATTTTCTATTTTTATTTAGGTTTATTATATTATTTAGTTTAGTTTATTTATTTTAAGTTTTATTTTTAGTTTTGTTTAGGTTTTAGGTTCAGGTTTAGGTTTATGTTTTTTTAGTTTAGATTTATTTTTATTTTATTTTTTAGGTTTAAGTTTAGGTTTTTATTTTATTTTTTTTAGGTTTAGGTTTAAGGTTTTTATTTTAGGTTTATCTTTAGGTCATGTTTTTAGTTAGGGTTTAAGTTTATTTTTAGTTTATTTTATTTTATTTAGTTTAGGTTTAGGTTTATGTTTAGGTTTAGTTTTTTTTAAGTTTAGGTTTAGTTTTTATTTATTTTAGTTTAAGTTTAGGTTTATTTTATATTTATTTTAGGTTTAGTTTTTTTAAGTTTAGAGTTTAAGTTTTATTTTTTTATTATTTTTAGGTTTTAATTTTAGGTTTATTATTTAGGTTTAGATATTTATTTTGTTTTTAATTTATTTTTTTAGGTTTAGTTTTTATTTTATTTAGGTTTTTTATTTTTTTTGTTTAGTTTAGGTTTTTATTTATTTTATTTTAGTTTTTTTAGTTTTTATTTTATTTTCTTTTTAGGTTTAGGTTTAGGTTTAGGTTTTAGTTTATGTTTTTATTTTATTTTTTATTATGTTTTATTTTGGTTTAGATATTTTATTTGTTATATTTTTAGATTTATTTAGTTTAGGTTTAGGTTTTTAGCTTTTTAGGGTTTAGGGTTTATTTTTTAAGTTTAGGGTTTAAGGTTTAGGGTTTAGTGTTTAAGCTTTAGGTTTAAGATTTTTATGGTTTAGGGATTAGGGTTTAGGGTTAGCTTAGGGTTTAGGGTTTAGGGTTTAAGGTTTAAGGTTTAAGCTTTAGTGTTTAGGGTTTTTATAGTTTAGGGTTTTGGGTTTAGTGTTTGTTTACGATTTAATGTTTCAGGGTTTAGGGTTTAGGGTTTAGGGTTTGTTTTATATAGATTTTTATATATCTTTATTTTTTATTTTTAAATTAAGTAAACTAGTAGATTTAGGTTTATTTTGTTTATTTTTTATTTAGGTTTATTTTTATTTTTATTTAGTTTAGTTTATTTATTTTAGTTTAGGTTTTTTCTCTTTCTTTATTTTTAGGTTTAGGTTTAGGTTTAGGTTTATTTTATTTTTTAAGTTTAGGTTTTATTTTTTATTTATAGTTTAGGTTTAGGTTTTTTTTTTAGGTTTAGGTTTTAGGTTTTTATTTTAGGTTTATTTTTAGGTTTTATTTTTTAGTTTAGGTTCATGTTTATTTCGGTAGATTTATTTTATTTATTTTAGGGTTTAGGTTTAGTTTATTTTAGGTTTAGGTTTTATTTATTTTAGTTTAGGTTCAGGTTTATTTTATTTGGTTTATTTTAGGTTTAGGTTATTTTTTTAGTTTAGGGTTTAGGTTTTATTTATTATTTATTTTTAGGTTTTATTTTTTTTGTTTATTGTTTAGGTTTAGGTTTTTATTTACTTACATTCAGCAATGAAGACTTACTCTTAGGGATGATTAAGCACAACCGCCTCTTTACATTATAGTGGATGTTGGTAGATATAGGCTATCTAGAGTTCTAGTTGACCTAAGTGTATCAATCAACATTATGAGTCTAAGAACCCTTGCCTACTTGAGGATCAACATCTCCAAACTCCAAAAAGAAAAGATGATGTTGAGAGGATTCAATGAACAAGATGAGAGAGACTAAATTCATAATGAAATTGGTTATGGGTCAAATCAACTAGAAGAAGCTATTCTCCACCACAAGGGATGCCCTCACAGGTCTAGCACTCCTTTATCATGCAAGGATGGAGATCCTTCATGTTCAAGAGAGAAAGAACATGCATGCATGATGTGAAACATACAACCATACATCTAAGGGGTTGCTAAATCTTTTAATTATCTTATTTATGTCTTAAGCATTATGATGAGGTTATGAGTTGTTTAAAATTTGTTATGAGTGATTAGTTGAGTAGAAACATTATTTTTATCCTAAGAGCCAATCGTATCCAAGCCATACATTAAATCATCAAGAATTAAGAAACTATAAAAGCATGCCATCCTAATGCACAATGTAAACATAAGATCAAACAATTATATAAACTATCATAAAAGAAAAAAACTAGAAGAGAGAAAAGATTGGTTGTCGAGGTCTACCTTTATATATTCTAGAATATGAAAGAATAATTATAATTGTATTAAATGCTATGGAGGTCTTCTTTCTTCATATCTCCATTTCTGATTTGGTTCCTTCTTTGATTTGGATGGTGGTTGCTTCAAAGGCATCACAAGGCACCCGGGATAAAGCTTTCGCCACTCATCCTAATCCCCCATAGCACTAATCCTAATTCCTATTGTAAAAATTACATTTATGTAGAAAAAGTAAATCTAACAACACCTACAAAATAGAGGTTAGCTAAATATACATATTATCCTAAGCATTTGTATTTACAATTTCGACATGGCACCCTACACATAGGTAACTAAGCCCACCTATCCTAACTTGGATTATGCTTTAAGATTTAAGCAACCTGCAAAAAGAGCATTCACATTTATTTTTAAACATCCCTTAAGCATAGTCTTCTACAAAAAATATGATTAAGCTAATATTGGCATATCATGGTTCTGATACACCTAACATCCAATCTAAAATAATACATCATAAAACAAAACATGCATCACCATACACCATCCTAACTTAGAGCTAGAAGTGGTGACTTAATTCTAATGTGTGTATAAAGGCTTGTGTGGTAAGTCTTGTTAGGAATTAGTGTTGTATTTTTAAAGTGTAGAAGGATTCAATTTAATATGAAAGGTTGATTTCACTTGAAGCAGTTAAATTGATTTGAGAATTTTAATTTGTGTTGTCTTTTGTTTCATTTAATTACACTTAGCAACAAAGTGTTATAATGAGAGGAAAAGATGATTGCCCTCTTTCAACCCTACCTTAAGTCACTTACTAAAATATATTAATTTGATTTAGTTCTCTTTAGTGAATGGCTTATTAAATGATTTAATTAATCCTAAGTTTAGGTTCACTTTAAATATTCCTATTCAAAATGAAAGGCATCATAAGATTAATTTAATTCAATTACTACCACATGACATATATTAAATCATTTTTTCCATCACATGTAACATGCATATGATTTAATCCTAAGTGTATCTATACATGCAATATATTTTAGCACATTTAAATGATGAATGTATGTGTATGCTTAGAATTTATATTTTATTTGATTGAATTATTTAAACATATTAATTTAAAACTTTATTCAAATTCTAAAATAAAAGGACATAAGAATGAAATTAAATAGGCATGTGTCATTGTTAAATTAGGGAAGTGAGGTAATCAAATGACCTCCTTGGAGCTAGCTAAAGCCTCATATTCTTGGGATGTCCAGATTATATATCCATTTGCATTCAAACATATGTAAATTCATATACATGAACATAGGAAGTAAGCTCCAAATTATATGGCTAATTAATTCAACCACTCAGTCAATTTTAACATAAAATGAGATTTTCATTCACTAATCACATATACATATATACATATACATGTACAAACATATAGGCAAGTACATGTTGTTCTTAAATCAAGGAAGTGAGGTAATCAAATGACCTCCTTGGGGTTAAATAAAGCCTCGTATTCCCGGAGTGTCCAGATTATATAATTGCTTTTCTTGGACACACATGGATGTTTACATAAATGAGGGAAAGAAAACCATGCAAAGATTATATATTTTTATTGAATCATTTATATATATGAATTAAAGCTCTATCCAAATTCTAAAGTTGAAATACATAAGAGTTAAATCAAATGGGTACATGCCATTATTAAACCAGGGAAGTGAGGTAATCAAATGACCTTCTTGGGGCTAGCTAAAGCCTCATGTTCCCAAGATGTTTAGACTATATACCCATTACCATTCAATCTTATATAGATCAACACATGAATAGAGGAAAGAGAACTCAACATTCATACACTTAAGCTATAAGCACATGCATTTCTTATGTATTTATAACTAGCATCATAACACATATTATTATTCATTTATAAGCTTTGAAAAATACATTTTGGATTTAATAGTTATAACAACCACACATATATTAGATTAAATCAACACATGTAAGCTTACAAAAAGGAAATCCATTATCTTTTACTTTATTTTGAAAAGATGAATGCATGAATTCAAATGACATACCAAATTTAACATGATTGTAAATAGGACAATCAAATATAAGCATGTGATTCATTCAACCAACTAGTTCTTAAGGACAATCAAATCAAATAAGATTATTTAAAGCAAACCAAAGCTTCTTTATTAATTAAGTTTTGTATTTGATTTGATTTAAAGATGAGAGAGAAATCATCACTTGTTATTTTAAACCCATTCCCACATTAGTAATTTGATTTAATTTAAGGAAATATAATAAGTTGATTTTATGAGTTAATTAAGTTGAAACTTTAATTAGATGAATTAATTACCATTACCTATGTCAGCTTAAAGTAATTAACTAAATAATTATGAGACAACATGATATGCATGGAAAATAAACTTGCAATGATCCTATGAAATAAAAGGGGTCTAATGTAATTAGCTCATGATTAATAGTTAACTAGATTAAATGACTTAATTAATTACTCTTATGGTTTTCCTACATATGGACAAACCATAATTTCATTAAACACCTTTAGGTTATTAAACACCTAAAGATTTACCCATGGTTTAATTAATTAAGCTCTGATGTGATTATGATTTTAATTTGATTAAGTGATTTAATTAATTAGTTAAATCTTAATTAAATTTATTTTAAAAAGGGTGAAATGAACTTAGGGAAAGGGGTCCTAACCCTATTCCTTAGTTCACAATTGAACAATGATTAATAAACTTAATTAACTAATTTATTACTGTCATGGGATTAATTAATCATTAAACTTAAAAGAGTAGTTAAGGTTTAATTAATCAATTTTCCTAATTAAGTAAGCAATAAATCCCAAGAAAATCATGGGAGGTAGAGGTCATTCCATTAAATTAACCCACAAAATTTGGGATAAATTGCTCAAGTAATAAAGAAGTAATTAAGTAAATTAATTTTGTAATGAAATCTTAATTACTATTTAAAATTAGTTAAGATCATTTTGAATTAATTCTTTTATTAAATACCTTTAAAATGAGTATTTATTTGCATTTTTTTATTTCTCTATGATTTTTTATGATTTTTAGAAGTTTTAGCCATTTAAAATGATTAATTAAGCCTAATTAAAGTGTAATCCTATTAGTGCCACATGGCACGTTGACGCAGCATGCTTTCCACATGGCGCGCTTTCCATATGGCACTGCAGGATTGGCTACTTAAACTTATCTGACTTAGTGCCTACGTGGTAGAGGCAAATGTGCTTTCTCATCTACCATTTGATCTATGATCGGACAACTATGATTAATTCCACAGCTTAATATTGATTAAATAAGATCAATCTAGCAGATTTAATCATGATCATCTGTTTCAATCATGCGAAAGGGGTGGGTGATCTAACATCAGTGATGGAGAATGGAGTCCATCCACCATTGCTCACTTGATTCGAGTTTACCCGAGCTCAGATCAACTCCAAAAGGATCCCACACCTTCATGACATCAATCAGATGGGATCCAATGGTCAAGATCACATGAGATGTAAGTTTTCTTCAAAAAGCTCTAACCCATTTTTGCCTAAGGATCGGTTTTGGAAGCATACCTCACAAAAATTCAAGACTTATGGCTCAAATGATTGAGGAAGCTTTATCTAGTGGAGATGAAGCCTTTTTGAGCCGTAATTTGATCAATTCCTCGACGTTTGCTCGAAAGGCTATGAACTGATGATTTGGAGCTTGACTTTGATCGAAGTCCCACCTCCAATGCTCGAGAAGCTTGGGAGATAATTCATTCTTTCTTGATGAGGCCCAGGGAAGGTTCGTGCAAAGTTAATTTGAGTTTGAAAGAGAAATGGATAAGTTAGGTCAGAAATGGGAGTGTCCTATTTTGAGACAGACAGGAATGGCATTTTTTTGATCGAGGAACAAGCTTGGGAGCTTATGGTATGGCTCTAATGCCTTATCTTGGGTAGATAGGATGTGAGGAATGATTTTTGTGTGTGTTTGAATGGAAATGAGGGGGAGTTGAGCTTCTAGTGATCATCCGACCATCTCAGGGAGTCATGGGTGGCAGAGAGAAGGTGAGCTAGCTCGACTTGGTAGGTTGAAGGTGTTGAGCTAGCTGCCAAGGAGGAATCATGGGTGTCCTATGGATTCCAAATGCTCCAATGGGGAGAGTGAGGTGATTTCACCTCCCATGGGTCATGGTCGTTCGAACCACCCCTTGGGGAGTTGTTAGGTGCTTAGGTGGACCATTGGGAGAGTACTAAGTGGCCAAGGAATGGAAATGACCACTTACATGGGTGATTTGTCTCATGTGATTTCCATGACCCAAGGGTAGAATGATCATTTAGCATTGGATTTTATTTGGAATTGAAAAGAGCCGAAAGTGGGTTAGCCCAAATTTCAAGTCAATTTGAGTTGATTTGGTTAGGTTTGGCTCAATTTGACTCATTTGGGTCAAATCGAGTTAGGTTGAGTAAAGTTGATCAATTGGTCAAATTTTGTCAAACCAAGGGTTGTGCTAAGTTCATATGATTATTTGGGATGTCTTGGTTCAATTGGTTTAGTTTAGTTTGGCTTATATTTGATTTTGGGTCATTTGAATTTATTTGGGTCAAATGTGTTAAGTTGACTAATTTGGCCAAATTGGCCAAATTGGCTTGGGTTGGGTGTTGGTTTGGGTTTAGTTGACCCATTGAAGATGATTGTAGGCTTTGGTTTCAATTAATTTGGATTTGGTTTTGATTTAGGCCAATTTGAACCTTTAGGTCAATTTGGGCTAAGTAGGTCAATTGAGTTCAATTGGGTCTAATCTTGACTTTGGTCAAGTTCAACAATCAATTTGGAATGAATTTGAGCCATTAGTTGAAATCAATTTGGGTTATTTTTTGATTTGACCCAATTTAGTCTTTTAGGTCAATTTGGGTCAACTTGGGTTAAGAGGGTCAATTCAGTTTGGTTTGACTCAATTGAAGGTCATGTCATATTCAAATATTGATTTTGATTTGGTATGAATCATTGGTTTCAAGGGAATTGGCTTAGGTTGCAATTTGGCTAGTTTGGGTTCATATGGGTTAAGGTGTTGACTTGGTCAAATGACCAAGTTGACTTGGTTTGACCTAATTTGTGACAATTGATCAACCTAGGGTTATCAACAATCAAGATGGGAGGTTTTTTTGGCTTAGTTCAATCCAATTTGGGTAGGATTAAAACTTGGCCCAAATAAGTCAAATTGGCCACTTTTGGTCAAGTGGACCAATTGGGTTTAATTGGCTTGATTTTTGGTTGAGTTTGATTTAGTTGAGTTTATATATGGATTTGGGATTGATATATAAATTCAATTGTACAATTGGGTTCAAATGGGTTTTGGTTCATTTGAACATTTCAAGTCAAAAGGGTTAAGTTGGGTTTGACTTGGGTTGATTTTGGTTTGGCTTGATGATTGTATATTTCATTTATATTTGTGAATATGATTGAAGGTATGATTGATTCATGAGAAAATCAATTGAATTTGGGTTTTGGAATGAAAACATTTGGCTAAGTCCATGGAGTTGGGTAATGTGGTTTTGGTTTAGATTTTGATTTGATTTAATTTAGTTTTGATGAATTAAATGCATTATTTCATTTTAGTTTGTGAAGATGATTGAAAATATGATTGATTTATGAGAAAATCAATTGAGTTTGACTTGATTTGGATTAATATTTGGCTAAGTCCATGGGATAAGTCATATTGCTTAGGAAGGGTTTTGAATTAATTCTATTTAGTTTTGATCATTTGAATGTAGATTTGGTTTATATTTAGTAAGATGATTGAAGATATAAATTGATTATGAGAAAATCAATTGATTTTGGATTTATTTGGATTAAGATTTGGCTAAGTCCATGGGATAGGTCATATGGCTTGGAAGGGTTTCAAGTTTGGATTTGATCATGGGTTTTAATCATTTGGTTTTAGAATTTGTGTTTGGATTTTGATTTGAATTTGATGTTTGAATTGAACTTGAGGTTTGGTTTGAGAAGGTGAACATGGATTGGATTTGGGTTGTAGGGTAGGTGGATTATCCTAATCCCTAAGGCATAACCTAATCCTATGGTTAACCCTTCTAAGTCTTTCTGTTAAGGTTAAATATTTACCTAATTGTTAGAAGTGTCTTATGACTAGAGAAGTCTTAGTGTCTAGAAGACTCCTAATTCTAAGATGGGAAGATTGAATCCACACTCAAAAGTGAGGTCAATAGGCCATAGGCTCCATAGTGTTGCCCTTGGAGATAGATGTTTGGTAGACCAAAGCAAAGTTTCACATTATAGATAATGATACATATTTCAACGCTTTGCTTGGGAGACCATGAATATAAAAGAACAACATAGTTCCATCCTCTCTACATCAGTGTATGAAGTTTATGAGAGATGGGATCTTCTGATGTGTCGAAGGAGATCTCAAGCTATTTACAGTTCATGAGGTCGGCATATATGAGGATGCGGCTTACTACCTCACTCAAAATCAACAAGTCTATTCTCGTGAACTTGGCTAAAGTTTAAAAATAAAAGAAATATAAAAGGAAAAAGAAAATGAAAGAGAAAAATAAAAATAAAAGAAAATAGAAAATGAAAAAGAAAATAAAAGGGAGTGAAAATATACTTGAGGAGGATGTGAAGCCTGACATTAGATTCCACCCATAGTTCATTATTCCATTTGAACATATGGGTAGGATGACCTGACCTCCACAAGGTAGAGGAAGAGGTCCGTTCAGAGGCAGTCCAGATAGTGATGAAGATCGGGCTTTAAAGTAAAGCATAAGTGTACTCAAGTCTATATGTGAAACAGTTAGGCATCAATTGGGAACCTTAGCTCTAACCCACTTTTCTCTCAAAAAGTTAAGGGTTTGGTAGTTAAGAAAGCCCTAAGTCATCCACAGGTGTGAAGACTTAGAGGTTCTTTCTGAGAGCATCATCCTCAAGTCAAGAAGTTGATGTAAAACTTGAGGATGATTCATATAAAGATTTAATAGAATTATCTTTTGATTGGTACTTATCTTGTGTTCATAATTTAGCAAAGAAAGGGTTAATCACACATACTTGGTCAAAGTGCAGGTCAGACTACTTCGAGAGAATATGGAAGAACAAATGTAAAAGCTCTCAATCAAGATTGGAAGTAGGATTCAATACATTGGGTCCAATCGATGTTGATGATTACTGCTTAGTGATTACCAATCATTTGGAATTTGATAAGTTCTTTTCAAATCACATTAACTCATATGAGGAGTTGTGCTTAGAAACATCAGATGATCTAGAAGATTTTAAAGTCAAAGATGCACTTCCAGAGTTCTAAGAATAGATCAAGTCAACCATTAACAAGCTTAATGAAATCAACTTAGGAACTGAAGAAGATCCATGCCTAACATACATCAGTTCTTTGTTGAATGAAATTGAAGCCAATGACTTAGTTAGGCTATTGACTGAGTGTAAGGACTGCTTTGCATAGAGTTATAAAGAGATGCCTAGATTGGCTCCTGACATAGCCATCCATAAAGTAATAATAGAGCTTACTGCTAACCCTATCAAGCAAGCTCCTAGATGCATGTGATTAGACATAGAACAATAATTCATTTATGAAGTCAAGAAACTAATCGATGTTGGCTTCATCTGGGAGGAAAAATAACCTACCTAGTTAGCGAGTGTCGTCCCAGTTAAGAAAAAGAATGGCCAAATTCACATATGCATCAATTTTAGGGATTTAAATAAGGCATGTCCAAAAGATGAATTTCCACTTCCAATCTTGAAGCTGATGTGGACATTTCCTCATATGATGCAGTCTTTTCTTTCATGGATGGCTCATCTAGATATAACCAAATAAAGATGGCCCTTGAAGATGAAAGAAACATTACTTTTATAACCCTGATCAGAATCTATTGCTATAAGGTCATGCCTTTTAGAATTAAAAATGACATTGTTATATACCAATAGGCTATGACTCGAATCTTCGAAGAACTCATTCATCATCAAGTCGATTTCTATGTCAATGATCTCGTGGTCAAAAGTAGAAAAAGAAAGACCATCTCTTTTACTTGAGAGTAGTTTTCCTACAGGTAAGACAATTAAACCTCAAAATGAACCCTCTAAACTGTACATTCAGAGTAGCTTTTGAGAAATTCCTTAGGTTTGTTGTCCGACACTAGGGAATTGAAATCGATCTGAGACGATCGAGGTGATATTAGAAATACCATCCCATTAAAGTTTAACTCAACTCAGATCATTCCAAGGGCGATTGGCATATCTAAGATGTTTGATATCCAACTTATCAAGAAGATGTCAACCATTCTCAACACTTATCAAAAAGGATGGCAAGTTTAGGTGGGATGACAAGTGTGAGCATGCCTTCAAAGACATCAAGCATTACCTGATGTTGCCACCAATTCTAACAGCCCCTATCTCGGGCAAGCCACTCAAACTTTACACTACTACATTAGATGACTCCCTTGGTGCTTTGTTGGCCAAAGCCAATAATGGAGGGAAGGAAAACACCCTCTACTACCTAAGCCGTTGTCTAATCCCTGTTAAGGCTAATTATCCACCCATTGAAAAGCATTG
The DNA here is from genome assembly GCA_021442155.1 of Cymbidium sinense. Taxonomy (NCBI): domain Eukaryota; kingdom Viridiplantae; phylum Streptophyta; class Magnoliopsida; order Asparagales; family Orchidaceae; genus Cymbidium; species Cymbidium sinense. Next base: position 186,510,637 of record CM038215.1, read on the forward strand.
CCTAGCTTTAATCTTCGCATCCCAAAAGCTACAACACAACATGCTTCCTTATAAGGCAAACTTAATCTCTAGGATTAATCTAATATAGTATCTCATGACACAGCTGATGCTATCCAGATGTTTGGCACAATGGTCCATGATCGTCTCATAGTTTGAAATTACCTTCATACCCCTCCATGTGGTGAAAGGATAAGCACCAGCAGATTTCTTAGCAGCACACCCAGATCCTGCAGACTCTCCACTTAGTGATGATCTCCCAAATGAACAAATCATGAGCTTAGGGGATACTAGCATTCACTACTGGGAGATGTAATTTGATGGTGCGGCTTCATCTCAAAGAGGAGAAGAACCATAATCTACTATTCTAGGAAAGGAAGGGGTAGGAATAGTTCTCTTAACTCTAGATTGAGATGTGATGAGATTCTCATATCATCTGTCTAATCCTTGCACCAACAACGAAGCCAAATATGAGGCTCTAATTGTTAGTGTGGAGTTAGATGTTACTTTAAGCATCCAGAACATCAACATCTTCAGGGATTCTCAGCTAGTTATTAACCAATTCATTGGGTCCTATAAGTTTATTAAAGCCCAAGCTCCATCACTACACAAGTACACTATGGACTTATTGGCCCAAATCCTGAGGTTACCATTTATAAGATTCCTCAAGGAGAGAACAGTGTATGCTTTAGCCAAGCTTGCTAATGAGTTGGTCAAAGATGAGTCCATATCAATAAAGGTCCAAAATAGACATGTCTTATCTATTATTGATAATGAACTCATCAAAAAGTACTCTTGTGATGGTGTCATACTGGTAGTCTTCAATCATATGTGTATGTAGTTTAGACAAGCATGAAGTTCGTAAGATTATGACTGAGGTACACTCAGGATTATGTGGAGCCAACAAATTTGATCTAAAGATGAAAGCCAAGATTAAGAGACTAGGATACTACTGGACGTCAATGATCAAAGATTACATGGATATGGCTAGGTGATTCCACCAATGTCAAATACATGGTGTGGTCTTACACCAACCACCCAACATTCTACATCCTACATTGCTTGATTGCCATTCGAGTGTTGGGATACTGACATAATGGGTCCAATTGATCCTCATTCTTTCAAGGGTCATCAATTCATCTTAGCAACTACTGACTACTTTTTCAAATGGGCGAAGGCATATCCAATTAGAGAGGTCATGGCTCAGCATGTGCTCCAATTTTTTAAAAACCCTATCGTATATAGGTTCAGAGTGCCTCGATGAATTATATCTGATAATGGTATTGCATTCAAGATCACCTAGATCAACAACTTTGCCTAGAGACATAACATAGATTGGAGATATTCTACCATCAACTACTTGAGGAAAAATGGCTTAGTAGAAGCCTTCAACAAAACTCTCATCCAAATGCTTAAGAAGACACTCAACAACAACAAGAGATAGTGGCATGAGTAGTTAGTTTAAGCTTTGTGGGCCTACTGCATAACATTTAGAACTCCAATTCAATCTACACCTTTCTCTTTAGTATATGGGTCTGAAGCCGTTCTACCATTAGAAGTTCAACTCCCATCTCTAAGGATAGTTGTGGGTAGCAAGATCATAATAGAGTAGAATGTTAAGTTACAGTTAAAAGAGCTAAAAGATTCAGAGGAGAGATGCTTGTGGGCATGCCAAACCTTGAGTTGTACAAAGATAAAATGATTCAAGCTCATAATAAGTTGATCCATCCTAGAGCTTTTCAAGTAGGAAAGCTTATTTTAGTTCCAAGGAGATCGATTGCTGCTCATCGTAAGATGGGAGGCAAGTTTGAACCCACTTGGGAAGGGGTCTTTGGTATATAGAAGACCTATCTAGGAGGATCTTATCAACTTATTAATCATAAAGGAGAGTAGCCAATGCTTCCAATCAATGGGCTCTACTTAAAGAAATATTATAAATCATGTTTGAAAATAATTATCATTAATGAAAATTCCATTTCAAATTCAATCTCTTCCAAGTTGAATGTATTATTATTTGTGAATCCTCCACGATGTGTTTAGGGTAGGTGTAAGGAACCCGAGTAGCATCCTATCCTTCATCGACACAACACAAATATAAACTTCACACAAACATATAAAATAAATACATATCTTTTATCTTGGGCTACTCCGAGTTGGGATAAAGCCCCCAACGACACTCACTCAGTAGCTGCTCTAGGTCAGGCTGACGTGCTACCCTACTAGTGTGTCGCCCGATTGGTCTTCTTGCTTTGAAGGATGTAAGTCTGCTATACTTTCCTTCCTTACTTGGCCGCTGCACACTGATGAGCACCTTGTTAGTTTGGTAGGCTTTACTGCATGGCTAGTAAGCTACCTCATGTTGGTCTCATTTAAGAGGATGTGAGTCTGCTATGCTTTCTTCTTAGATTAGCCTTCATGCACTGACTAGGTTGAGTATATTTGAGGTTTAAGATAAGTCCCGTAGTAGCTCCTTCTCTCTTGACTACTTCAGTCTGGGTCCAATTCTTCCTCGGGGCCCCCTGCTTAGTAGTCCCTCTAGGATTGATAGCATCTGCAGATAATAGATTGTCCCAATGATCAGTTTCACTTGGAAATTTGTATGCATACACGCTTTCTTCCTAGATTGATCGTTGCACACCGACGGGCACCTTAGGTTGGTTGGTTCTAACTATTCTAATGAATACACTACTCATGCTAATAGATACACCTTAGGTTGTTGGTTCTCACACCTTAAGATAAACCACTCATGGCAGATGTAAGTCTGCTATACTTTTTCCTTGAGTTGGCCATCATACACCTATAAGCTTTCTTTTCAGCCTCCAGATAATGCCCTTAAAGCACCTCCTCAGGGCACTATATTTGGATCACATCCTTTGCGATGCCATTTAGACACTACCGGGTTACTATCGACAAATTCCCCTTTCCGAGTAACCACCCCTATGGTTAGAGAATCTGTTATGTGGATGTGTAGATTCTCCCTTGATCCAAAAAATTTGAGATCGATCAAGGCTACATAGCCTCTTATCAATGTTATCCCTCGCACACCAATATGGTCCACACAAACATATAAACAAAATATATTCACTTGTGGATTAGGAGGACACCCTTAATTGTACCTTTTCCCAAGCAGGCATCCTATCTTTAGGGCAGTGTTAGCAAAACTCCCTATAGGAATTGCCTAACTACTCTTTAGTTGATATAAGTCCCCAACGACATTCACTCAGTAGTCGCCCCTAAGTTGGTTTTGATTTGTTGTGCTACCAACTAGTCACCCCAGTGGTTATTCCTTCCTTTAGAAGATGAAAGTCTACTATGCCTTCTTCCTAGCACAGTCGTTGTACACCGAAAGGCAACCCCTTAGGTTGGCTAGCTATACCCCATGGCTAGTAGACTATCCCTTTAGATTCATAAATCTGAGATAGGACAAGTCTGATATAGCCCCTTCTAAGTGGGTCCATCATACATTGACATGGTCCATAAATTAAATCTATCAAATTTGATTGAGCTTACATCCCGGATATGCCCTCAATTCAAAATCAAACCAAACCAAACAAACCATATCAAATCACATGAAAGTAAGATAAAATTAATCATGACTACTTTTGAGTTGACATAAGTCCCTAGTAGAATTCACTCAATAGTCGCCCTAGGTCAGGTTCGATTTGTTGTGCATCCAACAGGTCACCCGTTGTTCCTTGCTTTGGAAGATGTAAGTCTACTATGCCTTCTTTCTAGCACAGCTGTTGCACACTGAAAGGCAACCCCTTAGGTTGGCTAGCTCTACTCCGTAGTCAGTAGACTATCCCTTTGGATTTGTAAACCTGAGAGGTCTAGCTGATATAGCCCTTCTCGGGTCCAATAATGTGATCCATACATTAACTCAAATTAAATTAAACCCAATTTGATTTTCCCCAGTGGAGTTAAATCACACCCTTCTCCCCAGTGGAGCCCCAAATCATATATAAACAAGTCAAGCAAAAAAATCAAATTCAAAACCAACCTCCCCAATGGAGCTAAATTAAACCAACTCTCCTAGTAGAGTCTAAATCAAAGAAATCCAACCAAACTTTTATTCCTGGCAGATACATCCCCAAAAAAATCTATGAAATCAAACTGAAATCTCAATCCCCAATGGATAGCATGAACCTGCTTCCCTAGTGGAAGGTTCATATACTGATCCCACTGGGCTGATCTATAATAAATATACCACCACATCAATTAAAATAAAACAAATTAAAGTTGATTTGATCTAAATCCCCAGTGGATTATAGGTTCTTATCCTCAATGAAACTTCTTTCCACAAATTATATAATGAAATCAAATTCAAACCTTATCCCCAATAGATTTTCTTCTGCTATGCGCTCGATATAAACCCCTCACATGTCATGTGCAATGCATGTGTGATCCGCTAGTGGATCTCCCTCCATGTTCTTGACATGGAATTCTCATCAAATCTTATCTCTTCTCTTATGCACACCTTTAATACTTCAACCAAAAGCCTAACAATGTATTCATTCAAATTACATCATCTTAACATTGAAATAAACATTTTTGATTTGTGATGGTGCAAGCTCAAACTAACTATACAATATCATGCTAAAAATATTATAAGGTGAATTAACAACACTATATTATATTATAATATATGATGTTATATAATAATTCTACTATAATATAATTGTCTCTACCATTACACCTCCTTAGAATAACTTAAATGGAGCAAATAATGAAATTTTTTCAAAATATAAGTAATGTTCATTTTGGATGTAAAATTGTTATCTTTTATTAGAAATGGTACAAAATAGCATAGTTTTGGTGTTGCTTCTTGGTGTATGCCATGAATTTGGCCAAATTCTTCCATATTAACCTTCAAATTAACATTTTTGTGAGCTTTGACCCAAAATATTATAACAAAGGTAAAACATTCTAAAATGTACAATAATATTTAATAACACACCACCACATTCTTATATATATGAAGTTATATTATTATGTACATTATATTTTAATATACTTTCATAGATTATATTATCTTACATTACACTTTAAAATAAATCACTTTAAGCAAGGTAATCAGCACATGCAATCAAGCTCCCAGATTGGCAAAATAATATACCATCCAATCTAGCTCCTAGATTGGCAAGGTAATCAGTACATGCATTACCCTCACGCCATATATGAGTGATGTTAAAATTAAATTGGGTAAGAAGAGCTCTAGTTTGCTTGAGAAGGTAGTACAATTCAGTGTTGCTCATTTTCATGGAAGTCAAAAGATCAATCAGCAGAAGGGCATCCACCTCAATCCAAATATTGAGCCAACCATTTTGAAGGCAAATCTCAAGAGCTTTGTACACTACCATAAGCTCAGCAAAAAGAACAGAGCAAGAATTAAGATGGTAAGGGTTTATGGTTTTGGTTTGTACATTTAAGTTCTAGGGTTTAGGGTTAGTTTTAGTGTTTAAGGTTTGGGTTTAGGGTTTATGATTTTAGGTTTAACATTTAGGGTTTAAGGTTCAAGGTTATTTTTATTTAATTTAATTTATTTATTTTTAGATTAATTTATTTTAGTTTAGGTTTTTATTTTAGTTTGTTTTTTAGGTTTTTTTTAGGTTTAGGTTTATTTTTTAGGTTTAGGTTTAGGTTAAGGTTTATTTTTTAGTTGAGTTTTATTTTAATTTTATTTTTTAGGTTTAGGATTTTAGGATTTTAGGGTTTAGGGCTTAGGATTTAGGGTTTAGGGTTTAGGATTTAGGGTTTTGGGTTTTAGGGTTTTAGGGTTTAGGGTTTACAGTTAGGGTTTATAGTTTAGGGTTTAGGGTTTTTAGGGTTTAGGGTTTAAGGTTTAGGGTTTTGGGTATTGAGTTTTAGGTTTGGGGTTTAGGGTTTAGGGTTTAGTATTTGGGTTTAGGGTTTAGGGTTTAGGGTTTAGGGTTTTTAAAATAAAAAAATAAGTAAACCACTAGGTTTAGGTTTTATTTTTCATTTATTTTAGTTTATTTTATTTCTTTATTTTTATTTAGTTTGGTTTATTTATTTATTTTTTTTTAATTTAGTTTTATTTTAATATATTTTTTTAGGTTTTATTTTTTATTTTGAGGTTTAGATTTAGTTTTTTATATTCTTTTTTTTAGGTTTAGGTTTTAGGTTTATTTTTAAGTTTTATTTTTTAGTTTAGGTTTAGGTTTATTTTTAGTTTATTTTATTTTATTTAGTTTAGATTTAGGTTTAGGTGTAGTTTATTTTAGGTTTAGGTTTTATTTATCTTAGCTTCATTTATTTTAGTTTATGTCTTATTTTATTTTATTTTTATTTTAGGTTTAGATTTTTTTTTGTATGTTAAGGTTTAGGTTTAATTTTTTATTTATTTTTATGTTTTATTTTGAGGTTTATTGTTTAGCTTTAGGTTTTTATTTAGTTTTTATTTTATTTTATTTTAAGTTTATTTTATTTTTATTTTAGGTTTAGCTTTATTTTTTTTAGGTTTTTTATTTTCTAGTTTAGTGTAGATTTTTATTTATTTTATTTTAATTTTCTTTTTATTTTATTTTCTTTTTAGGTTAAGGTTTTGGTTTTGGTTTAGGTTTATGTTTTAGTTTACGCTTTCATTTTATTTTATTTTGATTTATGTTTATTTATTTATTTTATTTTCAAGTTTTTTTTTAGGTTTTTAGGGTAAATGTTTAGGGTTTAGGGTTTAAGGTTTGAGGTTTATGGTTTAGGGTTGTAGGTTTTAAGGTTTAGGGTTTAGGGTTTATGGTTTAGGTTTTATGGTTTAGGGTTTAGGGTTTTGGGTTTTGGATTTTTTAGGGTTTAGGGTTAGTTTTAGGGTTTTGGGTTTTGGGTTTAGGGTCTAGGGTTTACGATTTTGGGTTTAGGGCTTAGGGTATAGAGTTTAGGGTTATTATTTTAAAAAAATTTAAGTAAACTAGTAGGTTTAGGGTTTAAGGTTTAAGGTTTTTTTAAATAGCGAATAAATTCAGATTCAACATTTCTTCTTTTTGAACTCATCAACCAAAGTACCACCCCAAGTTTTCTATGACACAAGCAATGATATAGATAAAAAATGAGCACACATACAGAAATAAAAACCCTAGATAAGTAGAATCATCTTTACTATAAAGACACAGTTAAGCAGTGATCTAGTTCCTCGCTTTCTCAGCCCATGAACCACCCCTCAGTAGCGGGATCCACCATCATATTCATCCTTCCCACCGCCACCACGATTGTAACCTCTGTTTCCGGCCTCCATAACCACCATGGCTCCTACCACCACCTCAAGATCCACGAGCACCTCTAGATCCCCCACCACCACTGTGATATGGCCACCCGCTTCCTCAGCTAGATCCATGAGCCTAGTTGATGGTGATATTCCAGTCGTCAAGGTTCTACCCATTCTTAGGATTTAGGTTTAGTTTTAGGTTTATTAGGTTTTAGAGTTTAGTTTATTTTAAGTTTAGGCTTAGGTTTTCTTTATTTTAGTTTAATTTATTTTAGTTTTGGTTTAGGTTTATTTCATTTTATTTTTATTTTAGGTTTAGGACATTTTTTTAGAATAGGGTTTAGGCTTTAATTTTTATTTATTTTTAGGTTTATTTTTTCAGTTTAGGTATTTATTTAGTGTTTATTTTATTTTATTTTAGGTTTATTTTAACTTTATTTTATGTTTATTTTTTATTTTATTAATATTTTTTTTTTTTATTTTAATTTTATTTTTAGTTTAGTTTAGTTTTATTTTATTTTAGTTTTATTTTATTATTTTATTTTTATTTTATTATTTTATTTAGGTTTTATTTTATTTTAAGTTTTATTATAGTTTAGGTTTAGGTTTTGAAGTTTAGATGTTTAGGATTTAGGGAGGATTTTAGGTTAGGGTTAGGATTTAGTGAGGTTTAGGTGTGGATTTTGGGATGGAAGGTTTAGTGGAGGGTCAGTTGGGGTTTAAGATTTAAGTTTAGGATGTGGGAGGCCCAGGGCCTGGGTTCAGTAGGAGGTCAGGTAGGTTAAGGGTAGTTTTTTAGTTATGGAAGTCAGGGTATAGTTAGGGTTTTAGAGTTTAGGGTTTAGTTGGAGAGTTTTAGATTTAGGTTTAGAGGGAGATTTAGTTTGATTTAGGATTTATTTTATATTTTTATCATTATCTCAAGTTTAGTTTAGAGGTTTTATGATTTATAGAGATTTAGATTTAGGAGTTGTGGAGGGAAGCCCAGGGTAGCCCAGTCATTGGCCCAGGATCTGGGCTCAGTTTAAGGCCTTTCAGGTCACCAGGGTTATTTTAAGATCAGTCTAAGTTTAGGGATCTTGGGGTTGATCAGGGCCTGTAGGTTGGGTTGGGTCAGTTTAGGCAGGGTTTATTATAGGGCCCATGGTATTTGTTAGGTCAGGGTTTAGGCCCAGGGGTGGCCCAGTTTAGTTTTAGGTTGGTGTATTAGGATCTTTAGTTTAGTTTAGTCAGCATGTGGTTTTAAAGTGAACTCTAGTTTAATTAGGTCAGATGGGTTCACAGTTATTTGGACTGGATTTAGGGTTTAGTGTAGTCAGGTTAGAGTTTAAAGCCAGTAGGGTTTAGGTTTAGGATCAGGTAGTTTGGCTAGTGGTTAGGTTTAGATGGGCTCAGGGTTAGGTTTTATTTGGGTTAGGTAGCAGCCAGGTCCAGGGTCTTAGTTTTTGGTAATATGTTTAATTATGCAAACCAACATGTTATAGGTTTATTTATTATTTATTTATATTTATATTTTATTAGTTTTACATTTATTAATTAGGTATTTCATTTTATTTAGGTTTAAATTTTATTTTTATTTTAGGTTTATTTTGTTTAGTTTTAGATTTTATTTTTAGGTTTTGTGGTTTTTGGTTTTATAGATCAGTTATTTTGTTTGGATTTAGGGTTTAGGGTTTAGGTAGTATTTGCTCAGGAGGATTTAAGGTTTAGGATTTAGGATTTTGTTGGGGTAGGGTTTATGGTTTAGGACATGATTTAGGTTTAGGTTTAGGTTTTAGGGTTTCTGGTTATAGGGTAGTATTTTGGTTTAAGTTTTGGCCTAGGATTTAGGATTTTTATTTTAGATTATGATGTAAAGGAAGTTTAGGTTTTAAGTTTATTTAGTTTTATTTTAGTTTATTTTATTTTTATTTTATTTAGGTTTATTTTATTTTATTTAAATTAGTTTATTTATTTTAATTTATTAATTTAGTTTATGTTTTTTAATTAGTTTTATGCAGATTTAGGTTTAGGTTTTAGTTGAGTTTTATTTTATTATTTTTTTAGGTTTTACTTTTATTTTAGGATAACATTTTATTTTAGTAGGTTTAAGTTTCTCTTTTATTTTAAGTTTATTTTTATTTATTTATAGGTTTAGTATATTTAGTTTATTTTATTATTTTAGGGTTTAAGTTTTAGGTATTTATCTTGTTTAGGTTTATGTTTATTTATTTTAGTTTATTTATTAGGTATTTATTAGTTTATTTTATTTAGTTTCGGCAGGTGTGGTCAGTGGCTCAGTAGGCTCAGTGGTTTTACCCAGGTAGAGGAAGACCAAGGTTGATAGGTAGTTTAGGGTTTAGGTAGATAGTCAGGTCAAAGGTCAGCTTTATGGAAGGTGGTGGGTTAGACTCAGGGTTCAAGGTTTTTGGTTTGATGGTTTAAGAGTGGGTTTAGTTTAAGGTCAGGTTTTATTTTGCCTTTAGGGTAAAGTTTAAATTTTAGGTTAAGGCTCTGATGTATTTGGGTAATTTGTCAGGTTTAGGTGGTAGTGGTAGGGTTTTAGGTTTAGGGTTTAAGATTTAAAGTTTAGGGGTGTGGTTTAGGCTTTAGGGTGTGGTTTAGAAATGATTTTTTCTTTTTTAAAATAAGTAAACCGGTAAGTTTAGGTTTATTTAGTTTATTTATTTTAGTTTATTTTATTTTTATTTTATTTAGGTTTATTTTATTGTTATTTAAGTTTATTTATTTTAGTTTAGGTTTGTAATTTAAGTTTATTTTTAGTTATTTAGGTTTAGGTATTTTTTAGTTGAGCTTTATTTTTATTTTATTTTTTAGGTTTAGGTTTTGCTTTTTTTTTTTAGGATTAGGTTTAGGTTTTTATTCTATTTTTGTAGGTTTAAGTTTAGGTTTTTATATTAGGTTTAGTTTTAAGTTTTATTTTTTAGTTTAGGTTTAGGTTTATTTTTAGTTTATTTTATTTTGTTTAGGGTTTAGTTTATTTTTAGGTTTATTTATTTTAGTTTATTTTATTTTATTTAGTTTAAGTTTAATTTTTCTTAGTTTAGAGTTTAAGTTTTATTTTTTATTTTTTTAGGTTTTATTTTTAGGTTTATATTTCAAGTTTAGGTTTTTATTTAATTTTTCTTTATTATATTTTAGGTTTATTTCAATTTTATTTTATGTTTAATTTTTATTTTATTAAGATTTTTTATTCTTAGGTTTATTTTATTTTTTAATTTAGTTTAGGTTTTTTTTTATTTTATTTTAGTTTATTTTTATTTTAATTTTAATTTTAATTTTATTTTTAGGTTTGGCTTTTTATTTTATTTTATTTATTTATTTTATTTTAGTTTAATCCTTTTTATTTATTTTACTTTTTAAGTTTTATTTAGTTTACATTTATGTTTTTAGTTTTGTTTTTGGATTAGGGTCACTTTAGGGTTTAGGATTTAGGATTTGTGATTTAGGTGGGTTAGGTTTGGGATTAGTTTTGTGGGGTGTGATTTAGTGGCTCAGGAGTTTAGGTTGTTGTGGAGGTTAAGGTAAAGTTTAGACTAGGGTTTGGTTTAAGTTTATGGTGAGGTCATAGTGGTTTAGTATTTTAAGTAGAGTTTAGTGGTTTAGTAGGTAGGGTTTTTTGGTTTTGGCTCAGGATCTAAGTTTTATATGGTTAGGGTTTGGGTCAGGTTTAGTTTAAGATTTTAGGTGGTTTAGGTGTGGTTTGTTTAGCATTAGCCTGGGTTTAGGTTTATTAGTTAGGGTTTGTGGTTTGGTTAATTTAAGGTTTAATTCAGGATTAGTTTTAGTGTTTTAGATTTAGGTTTCAGGGTTTTAGGTTTTTAGGTTTGGTGGTTTAGATTTATGGTTTTAGGTTTAAGGTTTAGGGTTTTTAGTTCTGTTATGGATGGCTTAGTTTAGTTTAGGTTAACTTAGGTGATGGCATGGGTTTTGGTTGTGTTTAGTGGTTTTTAGGTTTAGGGTTTTATATTTAGGGTTTAGTTATAGTAGTGGTTTATGATTAGTATTAGGGTTTATCCAAGATTTAGGGTTTAGGGTTTATGGTAGTGTTTTTTTTTTACTGTCAACCAAGTAGATTTAGTTTAGTGTATTTTTTATTGACTTTTATTTTATTTTTAGGTTTATTTAGGTTTATTTTATCTTTTAGGGTTTAGGGTTTATTTTATTTTATTTTATGTTTTTTTTATTCTTAGGTTTATTTTATTATTTAGGTTTAGGTTTTGTTTATTTATTTTATTTTTATGTTTTATTTTGTTTATTTTTTTTTTTTTTTATTTTATTTAGGGTTTAAGGTTAGAGTTTTAGCTTGGGTAAGTTTTAGGGTTTAGGGTCCGTTTAGTGTAGGGTTAGGTTTTGGTAGAGATCTTTATTTAGTTAGGGCCTGGTTTGGGCATTTTAGAGTTAAGAGTTTGGGCACATAGTGTCACCTGGGTAGTTTAGGGTTAATGTCATGGTTTTTTAGGGGCCAGGGTTTAGTGTTTATGGTCAGGGTTAGGGCTCAGGGCCCAGGGTTTAAGCATGTGTCAGGGTCTGCTTGGGTTAGTTTTAGGGTTTGGGCTTAAGTTTATTTTAGGATTTAGGTTTTAAAAAAATGTTAAGCAAAATTGGTACAGGTGGGATTAGTTTTATTTATTTTTATTTTATTTTATTTTAGGACCATTTTAGTTTATTTTATTTTTTGTTATGTTTAGTTTTATTTTATTTAAATTTTTTTTAGGTTATTTATTATTTAGGTTTAGGTTTTATTTATTTTACTTTAAGTTTTATTTATTTAGCTAGGTTTTAGGGTTTAGTGTTTAGAGTTTAGGGTTTTAGGGGATAGGATTTCGGGTTTATGGCTTAAAGTATACGATTTATGGTTTAGGGTTTAGGTTTAGGGTTGTAGGTTTAGCGTTTAGGGTTTAGGGTTAGTTTTAGGATTTAAGGTTTCAGTTTAGGATTTTAGGGTATTTTTTTATTTTTAAATTAACTCAAACCAAGAGTTTTAAGTTTATTTAGTTTATTTTTTTTATTTATTTTAGTTCATTTTATTTTATTTTATTTAAGTTAGTTTATTTCACGTTTATTTATTTTAGTTTAGGTTTTATTTTGGTTTATTTTAGGTTTAGATTTTTAAGGTTTATTGAGTTTTATTTTATTTTTATTTTGTAGGTTTAATTTTTATTTTATTTTAGTTTAGGTTTAGGTTTTAATTTTATTTTGTAGGTTTAGGTTTTATTTTATTTAGGTTTATTTTATTTTAGGTTTAGGTATAATTTTAGTTTATTTTATTTTTTTTTATTTAGTTTTAGTTTTAGGTTTGGTTTAGTTTACTTTAGGTTTTCTTTATTTTATTTTAGTTTATTTATAGGTTTATTTATTTTAGTTTATTTTATTGTATTTAGTTTAGGTTTAGCTTTTAGTTTAGGGTTTAGGTTTTATTTTATTTATTTTTTTTATATTTTAGGTTTATTTTATTTAGTTTTATTATTTTATTTTAGATTTATTTTATTTTATTTTACATTTTCTCTATTTTAAGGTTTTATTCTTAGGTTTATTTTATTATGTAGTTTAGTTTAGGTTTTTCTTTATTTTATTATAATTTATTTTCATAATTTATTTTATTTTTTTAGGTTTATCTTTAGGTTTTAGTTTAGGTTTTTATTTTATTTTATTTTATTATTTTATTTAGGTTTATGCTTTATTTATTTATTTTATTTCTAAGTTTTATTTAGTTTAGGTTTAGGTTTTACATTTTAATCATTGTTATATTTATTTGGGCATGTAGGATTTGTGGTTTAGGGTTTTAGTGTTTCTTTATGTTTAGGGTTTTGGTAGGGTTTGGTTAGCTTTAAGGTAGGGTTTATGGTGTAGGTTTAAAGTCAGAGTTAGTAGTTTTAGGGTGTGGGTTTGTGGTTTAGGGTTTAGGTGTAGTTTTAAGGATTTGGTTTTTTAGGAGTTTTGTGGCCCAGTTTTGGTAGGGTCCGTGATAGGCTCAGGGCCTAAAGTCATTATGATTAGGGTCAATTTACATAAAGACTCCAGTCAGGATTATGTGGTTATGGCTCATGATAGATCAGTCACATCTGGCTGATTGTGGGGTCATGTTCAGTGTAGCCAGCCTAGCTCAGTCAGTGGCCCACCATGAGAAGGTAGGGCTCAGTGGCCCAAGATTGTGGTGTGGCTCAGTGGTCCGCCGTCATAGGTTTCAAGTGTGGCCTAAGTTTAAGACTAGGATCTTACTTCTGGGGCAGTGGGCCCAGGCAAGGTTAGGTTGAGAGTTTAGGGTAGGGCCCAGTGAAGGATTTTGGTTTAGGGCCTGTGGTCAGGGTCAGACGGTCAAAGATCAGTGGCCTAGCCCAGTGGCTCAGCCTGGCCTGGGCTCAGTTCAGGTAGGGTCAGTTTAGGGATCAGACTCCAGTTAATTCTTGCCTATTTAGGCTCAGTGGTAGGGCCTGATTATCAGGTCAGTTTATGGTGACTCAGGGCACAGTTTGATTATGCCAACACTTGAGGATTAGATTTGGGTTTTGTGCCTGGGCCAAGTGTTTAGGTCATCTTAGGTGTGGTTTTAGGGTTTTAGGAGGGTTTTAGTTTAGTTTAGGTATGGTTTAGCTCATGGCCCAGAGTCAGTTTCAGTGGTTAGGCCTGGGCCAGTAGTTTGGTGGTTTTGATTTTGGGTAGGGCCCAGGGTAGGGTTTAGGCCCAGGGTTTAGGATTTAGGGTTGCAGTAGGGTTGGTTACAGTGTGTGGTTGGGCCTGGGGTTTGGGTAAGATTTAGGGTTTAGGTTTGGGTAGGGTTTAGTTTTCTTTATTAAAACTCAAACCCATCAGTTTAGTGTTTAGGTTTTTTATCTTTATCTTTAGGTTTATTTTACTAGGGTTTTAGGTTTATTTTAGGTTTATCTTTATTATTACTTTATTTTATTTTCATTTAGGTTAGGTTTAGGTTTTAGCTTTTTTAGTTTATTTAAGTCAGTTTATTTATTTATTTTTTAGGTTTTATTTTAGTAGTTTAAGTTTTATTATTTTAGGTAGGCTTTAGTTTAGGGTTTGTCATGTTAGTTTGGTTTTATTTAGGGTCAGTTGGGTTTGTGGTCAGCATTTAGGCTTTAGGGTTTGTGGTTTGTGGTTTAGGGTTTAGGGTATTTTAGGGTTTAAGATTTAGGGTTTAGGGTTAATTTTAGGGTTTATGGTTTATGGTTTATGATTTTTTGTTTTGGGTTTAGGGTTTATGGTTTAGGGTTTAGAGTCTGGTTTATTTAGGTAGGTTTAGGGTTTAGAGTTAAGTAGGGCTCAGTTTTTAGGGTTTATGGTTTAGGATTTAGGGTTTAGTGTTTTTTTTAAAAAATTAAGTAAACCAGTAGGTTTAGGTTTATTTAGTTTATTGTTTATTTTTTTCAGTTTATTTTATTTTTTTATTTAGGTTAATAATTTATTTTTATTTAGTTTAGTTTATTATTTTTATGTTTTTTATTTTAGTTAATTTTTAAGTTTAGTTTTAATTTTTTTGTTGAGTTTTACTTTTATTTTATAATTTAGGTCTATGTTTAGGTTTAGGTTTTTATTTAATTTTTGTAGGTTTAGTTTTAGGTTTATATTTTAGGTTTATTTTTAGGTTATATTTTTTAGTTTAAGTTTAGGTATATTTTTATTTTATTTTATTTTATTTAGGGTTTTAGGTTTATGTTTAAGTTTAGTTTAATTAAGGTTTAGGTTTGGGTTTTATTTATTTTAGTTTAATTTATTTTTATGTTTATTTATTTTAGATTTTTTATTTTATTTAGTTTAGGTTTAGATTTCTTTTTAGTTTAGGGTTTAGGTTTTATTTTTTATTTATTTTTAGGCTTTCTTTTTAGGTTTATATTTTAAGTTTAGGTTTTTATTTAAGTTTTATTTTATTTTAGTTTAAGTTTTTTTTATTTTTATTTTACATTTTTTTATTTTAATAAGGTTTTTTATTCTTAGTTTTATTATATTTTATAATTTAGTTTAGATTTTCTTTATTTTAATTTTAGTTTTTTAATTTATTATTTTATTTTAATTTTAGGTTTAGGTTTAGGTTTTAGTTTAGGCTTTATATTATATTATATTATTTTCTTTATTTAGGATTAGTTTTATATTTATTTTATTTTTAGGTTTATTAGTTTTGTGTTTAGTAGGGCCTGTGGTTGGGTCTGGGTTTAGGGTAGGTTATTATGTTTGGGTTTAGGGTTTGGGGGTGATTATAGTCAGTGGCTTTGGGAGTAGGGCCTGTGGAGTTCAGGCAGGTCAGTGGATTATCAGGTCAGTGGCTCATGGCCCAGGTCATAGGCATTATGTGTGGTAGTTTAGGTGTGGTAGTGATTAGTGGGAGGTCAGGTTTAGGATTGTGGATGAGGATAACCAACATGGGATGATTTAGGTGTGGTTTTTAGTTTATTTAAGTTTATTTATTTATTTATTTATTTTTAGGTATTTAGTTTAGTTTAATTTTAGTTTAGTGTTTAGTTGTGGTTAGGATTATGGGTTTAAGATTATGATTAGGGTTTGTGGTTTAGGGTTAGGTTTAGGGTTTACTATTTAGGGATTAGGGTTTAGCATTTAGGCTTTAGGGGTTAGCGTTTTTAGGGTTTAGGGTTTAGGGTATTTCAGGGTTTAGGATTTAGGGTTTAAGGTTAATTTTAGTATTTTTCTTTTTGGGAAACCCCGTATAGGGGGAATTTTATTACCACAAAAAAGGAGTTACAAGGTCCTTAAAGGGGATAAACTCTAGAACTACTGCTCAAAGAGCTACAATTAGCCTAGGGAGTAAATCCCCTATCTAAGTACATCCAGAAGCAAAAGAAAAGTAAGGCAAAAGATACAAAGTGATTAACAAAAGTAAGCAAATGAAAGATGAGGGCCAATGTTCTGCAGGAAGTGAGAATGCATGACACTATGGAGCAACCTGCAAGAGAAAAAGAGAAAAGCACCTGCAAGATGATAGACAAGAAGAAGTTAGAGCAGTTAAAATAGTACAAAGAAAATGATAAGTGAGAGTAGCAAAATATGAAAAATGGTAATAATAAAGAAGTGGGATAGAGGAGTCTCAGGCTCAGTCACACCAAGTTGGGGCAGATGTAAATATGAGCATCCAAACATCAGCAGAAGGGTTACATCATAAGAGCTACTACCAAACCAAAATGGAGTGAAAGCATCACAACCATCATAGCCAACAAACCTGTATAGCAGCCATTTGATGAAGATCTTTTGAGCCAAAATACCTGCAAGAATAAGCAAAGTCGTATACACATAAGTGAGTTAATTTTAGTGTTTATGGTTTATGGTTTAGGGTTTTGGGTTTTGGGTTTAGGTTTATTTTTTTTAGGTTTAGGGTTGTAAGTTTAGGGTTTAGGGTTTAGTTAGTTTTAGGGTTTAGGGTTTAGGGTTTATGGTTTAGGAATTAGGGTTTAGTGTTTTTTTTTAAATTAAGTAAACCGATAGGTTTAGGTTTATTTAGTTTATTGTTTATTTTTTTAGTTTATTTTATTTTTTATTTTTGTTTAGGTTTATTATTTATTTTTATTAAATTTAGTTTATTATTTTTAGGTTTTTTATTTTAGTTAATTTTTTAAGTTTAGTTTTAATTTTTTTTTATTGAGTTTTACTTTTATTTTATATTTTAGATCTTTGTTTAGGTTTAAGTTTTTATTTCATTTTTGTAGGTTTAAGTTTTAGGTTTATTTTAAGGTTTCATTTTTTAGTTTAAGTTTAGGTATATTTTTATTTTATTTTATTTTATTTAGGGTTTAGGTTTAAGTTTAATTTTAGTTTAATTAAGGTTTAGGTTTGGGTTTTATTTATTTTAGTTTAGTTTATTTTTAGGTTTATTTATTTTAGATTTTTTATTTTATTTAGTTTAGTTTTCTTTTTAGTTTAGGGTTTTATTTTTTATTTATTTTTAGGCTTTTTTTAGGTTTATATTTTAGGTTTAGGTTTTTATTTAATTTTTATTTTATTTTATTTTAAGTTTTTTTTATTTTACATTTTTTTTATTTTAATAAGGTTTTTTATTCTTAGTTTCATTATATTTTATAGTTTAGTTTAGATTTTTATTTATATAATTTTAGTTTTTTAATTTATTATTTTATTTTAATTTTAGGTTTAGGTTTAGGTTTTAGTTTAGGTTTTTATATTATATTATATTATTTTCTTATTTAGGATTAGTTTTTTTATATTTATTTTATTTTTTAGGTTTATTTAGTTATGGTTTAAGTTTTTTAGGTTGAGGTTGGTTAGTTTATATTTTAGGTTTTGTGGTTTAGGTTGGATTTGGTTTCTTAGGGCTAGGGTTTATGGTTTAAGTTTGGGCCCAGGGAGTGGTCATTTGGGTCCAGGTCAAGGGTGGATCAGTTAGGTTTGTTTTTATTTGGGTTTAGGGTTTATATAGAGTAAGTGGTTTGGGTTAGGGCCTGGGTTAGGGCCCAGATTTGACTAGGGTCAAGGCTCAGTTGGGTGGAGTGGCCTGGGTGGCCCAGGGCCTCAGTCATCAGTGAAGGTCATGGTAAGTGGCCCAAGCCCAGTTTGGGTTTGGAGTGACTGATTAGCCAGTGGGTCAGTTGGGCCCACTGAGGACTAAAGTATGCTCAGTGGTTTAGTTGTCAAATTTAGGTTCCCAGGTAGGGTTTAGGTCTGGTATTTGGTAGTGTCTGGGGCACATAGGATTTATGGTTTAAGGTCAATGTAGGTAGGTTGGAAAGATTTGGTAAGATTTAGAGTTTAGGTTTGGGTATTTCCATTAGGGCCTAGGTTGGGGCTAGTCCTGTTTTTAGGATCATGGTTGGACAGCCAATTTAGTGGTTTTGGTTTGTGCCTTGGGGAGGTTTGGGGTAGTTTAGAGTTATTTACTGTTTGTTAGGGTTTATGATTTAGTATTAAGAGTTTAGGGATTTAGAGTTTAGGGTTTACGGTTTATGTTTACGGTTTATTTTTTTTATTTATTTTAGTTAAGTTTATTTTTTATTTTTATTTAGGTTTATTTTTTATTTTTATTTAGGTTTACTTTTTATTTTTATTTAGGTTAGTTTATTTATTTTAGTTTAGATGTTTTATTTTGGTTTTTTTTTATGTTTAGATTTAGGTTAAAGTTCATTTTTTAGTTGAGTTTTATTTTTATTTTATTTGTTAGGTTTAAGTTTTATTTTTATTTTTAATTTTAGGTTTAGGTTTTAATTTTATTTTTGTAGGTTTAGATTTTAGGTTTATTTTAAGTTTTTATTTTTTAGTTTAGGTTTAGGTTTATTTTTAGTTTGTTTTATTTTATTTAGGGTTTTTGTTTTAGGTTTAGGTTTAGTTTACTTTAGGTTTTATTTATTTTAGTTTATTTATTTTAGTTTATTTTATTTTATTTAGTTTAGGTTTAGTTTTTAAGTTTAGGGTTTAGGTTTTATTTTTTATTTATTTTTAAGTTTATATTTTAGGTTTAAGTTTTTATTTTATTTTATTTTCAGTTTATTTTATTTTTATTTTACATTTTTCTATTTTATTAATGTTTTTTATTCTTAGGTTTATTTTATTATGTAGTTTAGTTTAGGTTTTTCTTTATTTTATTATAATTTATTTTTATTTTTTTAAGTTTATGTTTAGGTTTTAGTTTAGGTTTTTATTTTATTTTATTTTATTTTATTTTATTTAGGTTTAGGCTTTAATTATTTATTTTATTTTGAGGTTTTATTTACTTTAGGTATAAGTTTTAGGTTTTAGTTTTAGGGTTTAGGGGGTTTATTTTGGCTCATGGCTTATTTTAGGATTTAGGTTTAGGATTTAGGCTTTAGGGTTTAGTGTTTAAGTTTTGTTTTAGGGTTTTGTGGGTTTAAGGTTTAGGTTTTGGTTTAGGATTTTTTGTGGAGGTTTAGATTGATTTGTGGTTTTGTGGTTTAGGGTTTAGGTTTGGTTTATGGTTTAACATTTGGTTTAGCAGATTAGTGAAAGTTTAGGGTTTTAGGTTTTAGGGTTTGGGTTAGTGATTTCAGCTTCTGATTTTGGGTTTTAGGCCTTTTTAGTGGTTTTAGGGTTTAGTGTGTAAGATTTAGGGTTTAGGTTGTAGGTTTTCGGGTTAAGGTTTAGGGTTTAGGGTTTATGGTTTAGAGTATACGTTTTATGGTTTAGGGTTTATGGTTTTTTAGGGTTTAATGTTTAATGTTTAGGGTTTAGGGTTTAGGGTTGTAGGTTTAGGGTTGTAAGTTTAGGGTTTAAGGTTTAGGATTTAGGGTTTAGGGTTTCTTTATTTTTAAATTAACTAAATCGGTAGTTTTAAGTTTATTTAGTTTATTTTTATTTATTTATTTATTTCCTTTATTTTTATTTTTATTTAAGTTCATTTTTTATTTTTTATTTAGGTTTATTTTTTTATTTAAATTAGTTATTTATTTTAGGTTTATTTATTTTAGTGTAGGTTTTATTTTGGTCTATTTTTTAGGTTTAGATTTAGGTTTATTTTTTTAGTTGAGTTTTATTTTTATTTTATTTTATAGGTTTAAGTTTTATTTTTATTTTTAGTTTTAGGTTTATGTTTTAATTTTATTTTTGTAGGTTTAGGTTTTAGGTTTATTTTTAGTTTTTATGTTTTAGTTTAGGTTTAGGTTTATTTTTAGTTTATTTTATTTTATTTAGGGTTTAGTTTTAGGTTTAGTTTACTTTAGTTTTTTTTATTTTAATTTACTTTATTTGTAGGTTTATTTATTTTAGTTTATTTTATTTTATTTAATTTAGGTTTAGTTTTTTTTTAGTTTATGTTTTTTTTATTTATTTTTTTAGGTTTATACTTTAGGTTTAGGTTTTAATTTTATTTTATTTTAAGTTTATTATATTTTTATTTTGCATTTTCTATATTTTATTAATGTCTTTTATTCTTAGGTTTATTTTATTGTGTAGTTTAGTTTGGGTTTTTCTTTCTTTTATTATAATTTATTTTTATTTTTTATTTTATTTTTTTAAGTTTATGTTTACGTTTTAGTTTAGGTTTTTATTTTATTTTATTTTATTTTATTTTATTTAGGTTTAGGTTTTAATTATGTATTTTAGTATTGTTTTAGCTTCTTTAGTCCATTCGCAGGGTTTTCATTTAGTTTTGGCTCAGGCCTAGAGACCAGGTTTGGGCTCTGGGGCCTAAGCTCAGCTTTGGCCTAGGGCCTTGGGATTCCAGTGCCCAGTCAGTGGGCCTGTGTGGCCTGTGGGTCTTGTGGCCTGTGGCTCAGGCCTGGCTCAGTGGCCTGGCTCAGTGTCAGGGTTGATCAGTGGCCTTTAGCCCAGGGCCCAGCTAAGCAGTGGCCTGTGGCTCAGGTCACTGGCCTGCCTTGGGCCTAGGGTCAGGCCCAGCTCAGTGGCCCAGGGTCACTCAGGCCTGGCTCAGGTCAGCTCATGCAGTGTGGCCTGTGGCCCAGGTCGAATTCAGGATCTGTGGTCAGCTTTTATCAGTAAGGCATCAGTGGCTCAGTTTAGGCCCCCAGTTTCAGGATCATTTAGGGTGGGCCTCAGTATTCTTTAAAATCAAGCAAACCCAGGCCTAGTTTTATTAGTTTTATTATTTATCTTATCTTAGGATCTATTTTATCTTTACTTTAGTCTAATTAACATTTTATCCAGGTCATTTTATTTGTGCAGTTTATTTAATATCCATCCTTATCATTATTATTTATCTTTATCTTTATAGCTCAGCCTGGCCTTTAGCTCATTTAAGCTCATCTTTATTTTTTCTTTAATTTAGTTTACCCAGCTCAGGCCTCAAGGCTTTAGCCGCTCAGGGTCAATGCCTGTTTAGTGGTCATGGGTCTTTACTCCAGGTCTGGGCCTTATTATCAGTGGCCTCAGGTCAGGGCCAGGGCTCAGTGGTCAGCTCAGTTTAGGCTCAGCCTTGTGGCTCAGTTTATGGCCCAGGCCTGAGTCAGGTCAGCTCAGGCTCAGTGGTCATGGGTTTGGCCAGGCTCAGCATAGTGTCATCTTGTGGCTCAGTGGCCCAGGTGCTTCAGCTCAGTTGGCCTGTGGGCTGAGCTCACCATTTATTAGTTCTAGGTAGGGTTTAGGTTTTAGTTAGTTTTAGGTTTAGGGCTCAGGTTTAGTTTTTATAATTTAGATAAAGTGGTTTAGGGTTTTTTTTAAAAATTAAAAAACCGACAGTTTAGTGTATTTAATTTATTTATATTTTTTTTCTATTTATTTTATTTTATGTATTAGTTTATTATTTATTTTATTTAGTTAGTTTTTTTATTTTAGGTTTATTTATATGTTTTAGGTTTTTATCTTTAGTTAATTTTTAAGTTTATGTTCATTTTTGTTGAGTTTTATTTTATTTTATTTTAGTAGGTTTTATTTTTTATTCTAGTTTAGGTTTAGGTTTTATTTCATTTTGTAGTTTAGATTTTGTGTTCATATTTTAGGTTTTATTTTTTAGTTTTTTAAGTTTTTTAGTTTATTTTATTTTTATTTAGTTTAAGTTTAGTTTAAGTTTATTTAATCTTTAGGTTTGATTTATTATTTTAGTTTAGATATTTAGTTTATTTTATTTTAGTTTTTATTTAGTTTTATTTTAGTCTGGGGTTTTAGGTTATTTTTATCTTTTAGGTTTATATTTTAGGTAGGTTTTATTTAGTTTTATTTCATTTATTAAATATTTATTTTATTTTACATTTTATCTTTATTAATGTTTTTTATTTATTTATATTTAGTTTTAGTCTTTTATTATCTTTTATTTTATTTTATTATTTATTTTATTAAGTAGCCTAGTTATGTCATATATTTTATTATTATTTAGGTTTTTTATTTTATTTTTTTAGGTTTTATTTAGCAAAATTTTGGTTAGGTTTGTAGTGTGGTGGGTTTAGTAGGGTCAGTGGCTTAGGACTCCAGGATCCAGGTTGTGGGAAGGCCCATGAGTTCTCATTCCGTGGCCTGTGGCTCGGCCCAGGGTCATTTAGCTCAGGGTTCCTGGGGCTTAGCAGTCCAGGGTTTTATGGTTTAAGGGTTGGGTTGGGGTTTGTGCCAGGGTTTAGGGTTAAAGGTGCAGTTTAAGGTCAGTTAGTCATTTAGGGTTCTAGGTTTGTGGTTTGTGGGTTTGTGGATCAGTGGTTTATGGTCAGATTTGGGTGGGGTTTCTGGCCAGGGCCTAGTGGTTTGGTTTACTTATCCATTTGATTTAGGGCTCAGGGCCAAGCTTTAGGTTTAGGGCTCATTCAGTAGATTTGGGTTTTTGGGTTAAGGTCCAGGATTTTAGGGTTTGTGTTTAGGGTTTAGTTCTGGGTAGTTTAGGGTTTGTGGGTAAGCAACCCGCAAGGATATTAGCAAAATAGTATGAGCACCACCAGAGCCTCACCAGAAATGAATAACCAATTCAAGGGGAGCAAGCATCATGACATGGGTGACAACACTAAAAAGAGACAAACAATAGCAAAAAGGAAAACCATAAGAGCTCAAATCCTTCATCCACCAAATAGAAAAACCCAGCTTAATAACAAGAGTGGGGAGCAAGCACGCCATATAAGTAGAAAAGGGTGTCTCTCCAAGAGAGGTGAGACCAACCAGGGGGAAACCAAGAAAACAATCAGAAAGACAACCCATGTTCCCGTGAGTCACCAAAAGGAGTAGAAAAATAGCCAAAGCACTCCTCTAACCCCAACCACCAAAACAACTACCAACCACCATCCAAGAAATCCTCCTAGCCAACCACTGAATGAGAGAAGATCCAAGTTATCAAAATAAAAAAAAACATCATCAAGAACAACAACAATCATCAAACCAAACATCCAATGGAAGGGTAGAGAAAGACAACAACCTCCAAACCTAATCAAGGCAAAGAAAAAACTAATCCATAAAGGTAGAAAAACCAGCGAGAGATAGAAAAATATATAGCGTAATTAGATAAAATAACAAGCCAAATAACAATAACAACAGCAAGAAAGACACCTAACCAGCCCACCAGGGCCCAATAATACCACATAAGAGTCCAAACCGCCATTTCGTAATACCCAAACCCAAAGCCACAAGAAGAGGAGGAGGTCCAACACATAACCAAAGGAATCCAAACAAAATAGTCAAACCAACAACCAACCCTAGTCAACAAAATAGAGATAACAAGCTTGCCAACCACCTCCACCATGCCAAAATCAAGCCGAGATAAAACACCTAGAACAACCATCCACCAACCCAACCAAAAAAAAATTATTAGTCCAACCCAGTTAGCCAACCAAGCCACATAGTCAACCACTACAGCAGTAGATATAATAGGTTTGTAGGTAAAAAAAAAGAGGCAAAACCATATAGAAAGAAATTCCTACAAAGCCGCAACCCAAGAAGGAAATAGAAATAGCCAAGGGAAAAGTTGGTAAAATCCCAAATGCAGCTTAGCAACCACCAAGCTGAAAAAACCAAAACACCCCAGGTTGCACTAACAAAAATCATCAGGAAGCAACAACCAGGCCAAAACAAAAAATAAGAGTTGAGAAACAAAACCCCAAAGAGGTAAAATTAGAAGTTCACCACAACCCAAAGAAGAACAAGGCCAAAACAAAAACAAAAGATCATCAAAAAAATAATGATAAAACCAATCTAAGAATTTATAATATGAGATAAGGAAATCCAGTATTATCTAGATTAACTAAACCTCTTAATAATTTAGGCAAAGTTTGATTGTTAAATAAAGTTAACTCAATCAAGTTGGCAACAAAATTATATAAATAATCATCACAAGCATTACCTTCACAAAGGATGTGGGAAATTTTAAAATAAACTTGTGAATGTAGAATTTTTGTATGATTAAGAAGATAAAATAATTCAGCATTCCCATTTCTATTGGAATTAAGAAAATCAAATTAAGAAAATCAAGAAGCAAGAGAGCATCAACTTCAATCCAGATGTTGAGAAAACTTCAATTCAAACAAATTTCAAATGCTTTATTAACAACCATAAGCTCAATAAAGAGAACAGATCAGGCTTTTAGAGGGTAGGCAAAAGCACAGATGTTAGTACCTTTAGATTCTCTAAGGATGCCACCTCAACCATATTTATTGGAAATAATAGAACCATTAGTATTAACTTTAATCACATTGTCTTTAGGATTAATCCAATGGATAATTCTAGCACCTTTCTGAGAGTCAAGATCAGACAGAATGATACCCAATTTTTTAGCCACAAATTTGTAACCTAAAAATGAATGTAATAAGATTGACATTAAAAAGCATGAATTTTTTCTTTAGTTCTAGCTAGGATCCTTTTATGTTTCATAGGAATACCCGGATATTTAGCATCATTTCTATCCATCCAGATGAACCAAATAAAAGTAATAGCAATTAAAACTTTTATATGACTTTTCACAATATTTTTGAAATAGGCTTGAAGAAGTTGTTATAAAGAATGGGAACCATGAAAATAGTTGGAATTAAATAAATCATCATACCAAAACCATAATTTTGAAACAATATCACCATTTACAAAGACATGATTTAAATTTTCAATATGAAAACAACAATAGCACTTTGAAGGTAAATAAAACCATTTAGACTAGAGGAAAGAGTCCAAAGGAATATAGTTATTCAAAATCCTCCAAGCTAAAATTGAATAAGAAATGGGAATGATATTGTTCCAAATTTTAATAAAAACATTAGAAGGGTGTTGTTTATCTCTAATAAAGTTCTAAACCTCTTTAAGAAAAAAATCATCATTATGAGGAAGTTTAAAAAGAATTCAATCTAGTTTGCTAGAAATAATGGGAATATTTCTAAAGTTGTCAAAAAGATAAATAAGGATATAGTTCTCAAGTTTGTTTTCATTTCGATTATTATTGAGCCAAAAAGAATTAACTTTGATAACAGTAGTAGAGTGGGTACATAATTGGGTGTCAATCAAACCATTGCCAATCCAATTGTCTTTCCAAAAGAAAGAAGAACCGGACTGGATACCCCAAGATTTTAATGATTCAGCTACCTATTTAATGGAACAAAGCCTTTTCCAAACTAGAGAGTCACCAATATTATAAGCATAGTTAAGAGAGTGTTTTCCTTGACAATATTTTTTCATCATAAAATTAGCCCAAAGGCTATCATTCTTTCTAAAATTCCACCAGAGTTTATGAGAGAAAGTAATGATAGCTTCACGAATAGGTTTGCAACCAAGAGCACCTTCACCCAAAGGATCACAACATTTATGCCAAGATGTTCAATGCATTCTTTTGATAGAATTATTGAGCCCCAAAAAAATTTGTTAAGCAAATGATCAATTCTAAGAGTAGCATGGGAATAATAGTTTGAATCAAATAAAGAGGCATAGTGTTGAGTGCTTTTAAGGATAGTGAGCTACCACCAAAGGATAGTAAATGGAATTCCCAAATAGATATTTTATTTGTAATTTTTTTGAATTAACTCATCAAAGGTGGGAACATTTCAAGCCTTTAAAGAGTAGAGCAAGTACTTAAGAGGTAAGTGTTGATGTTTAAAATTGATATGAAGGATTTGATTGATTTTATTATTGGAGATACTAGAGGATGTGATAAAACAACTTTTGTTATCATTGATCAAAAGGCCACTTTCTACCAAATTTATTTAAAAAATTCTTAAGATGCTTGATCTGATGAGCATTGCAAAAAATAATGAAATCATCATCAAAACTTAGATGGGAAATAGGGAGACCACCAATAGTTCATATAGTAGGATATTTTAAGAATAAATCATTGATGCTCCTTGATAAGTACTCAACAAGTAATAACAAATAAAGTCGAGATAAGGATTGTCTTAATCCATGGAAGAGGGAAAGAAACCCAAGGCTTCTCCATTAAGAAAATCAAAACCGTGCATTATTAATACAATTTTCAATAAGAAGAGTTATTTTTCTAGAAAACCCAAATAAATTCAGGATATGAAAAAGGAAATCCCAAGAGATGTTATTAAAGGCTTTGGTAATATCTAATTTGAAATGAATGTTATCCCCAGTAGTCTTGGCATCAAGATCATGAATTAATTCTTTGGCAAGCAAAATATTATCAGAAATAGATCTACCTCTAACAAAACCAGTTTGGTTTAGAGAGATATTCTATTGAGTAAAGGACTAAGTCTACTTGTAAGGATTTTGGAAATCAATTTATTGAAAATGTTGTAAAGACTAATAGGTCTAAAATCACTCCAAAAGTCCAGGTT
Organism: Cymbidium sinense; assembly: GCA_021442155.1. NCBI lineage: Eukaryota > Viridiplantae > Streptophyta > Magnoliopsida > Asparagales > Orchidaceae > Cymbidium > Cymbidium sinense. Next base: position 186,536,971 of record CM038215.1, read on the forward strand.
ATCTTTTTTAGGTATGAGAATAATAGAAGTACTAGAAAAATATTTGAGAAAAGAATTACCATTAAAAAAAATCAATCACTACCTCAATCAAATCATTTTTAATGATAAACCGCATTTTAAAAAAATTGAGTCGTGAAACCCGGACCGAGAATCAAAATTCATACTATTAAGAACTTTAAAAATTTTATCTTCAATAGGCACGATGGTAACCAAATCATTATCATCATTATTATTAATAGAAGGAATCAAGTGCGATTTGGAAATTGCTTCATAAGGGAAATTCTTATTAAGCATACTTCTAAAGTAATTAATCATCGAATCCTTAATATCATTTTTTCCATAATCCAATCACCATTTTCATTTTTAATTTTTTGAATATTATTCAAGGCTCTCTTTTTGTTAACCAAAGCATGGAAATACCTAGTATTCCTGTCACCATACACAATATGTTTACTAGTAGATTTTTAGTTCCAATAAGTCTATTCCATATTTTGGAAATTGACAAGTTTATCTTTAGCCTCAGTCAAATCTATAAGCTTAGAAGGATCAGACATAACAAAGATTTCAAGATCACAAACCAACATGTCCATATCTTTAATATTAGCAAAAAGGTTTTTAAAACAATGCTTGTTCCACCAACCCAAATGTTGTTTACGTCTTTTAAGTTTTAACCAAAGTCTATTCATCCCCCTAAATGAATTATCAGGTTGTAAAGGGGCTTCTCAATTTTTAGCGACAACATCAAGGTAATCAATATGCTGAATCCCCATGTTATGGAATCTAAAAGGAGAAGAGTTATTAAGTCTATTAGAATTATCTTTAACAAAAACTAAACGAGGAGCATGATCAAACAAGGTTCTACTTAAATGATCAATATGAGTAATAGGCCATTAAGTAATCCAATGAGTATTAAAAAGAACCATGTCCAACCTTTGCCAAAGTCTAGAGTTTTGCCAAGTGTAATTAGAACTCAATATCAACCAAATTGCAATCAAGGATCATATTGGAAAATTCTTCCATAGAATGAATATTGGGAGAGCAACCACCACCACTCCATTAAGAAAAAGAATAGTATTGAAATCACCACCCACAAACCAAGGTTTGTTGAGAGGTAGCAAAATTCCTCAAATTGTCCCAAAGGAGATTTTTGATCTATAACAAGATGCATAAACAAAAGACCCAAAACACAATAGTCTCCATAAAAAATTTGTGCATTAACAACTTGTTGAAAATTATCAATAATAGAAACCTCAATGAAATTATTCCAAAAACATTGAATCTTATTACTAACATTGGAGTAAAATTTATTGAACCCAATCATTCTAGCAACATGGTTAATTTTAGTATCATGAATAAGAGGTTCAAAAATAATGAGTAAAGAAATATTATGAATACGACAAAGATTTCTAATGTGATTATGAAGAGAGGTACCAATCCCCTAACATTCCAAACAAAAAAATTAATCATAATAAAAGAAAAGTTAGCAAGGGTTAATTAAGAGAGGAGTGGGAGGCCTTAGCAGATCTAATATTTTTTGACAATTTGAGAGGGTAATTTTTAACACTTTTTTTATTTTTAGCATGATAAGTTTGAAAACCATTTTCTTTTCCCCTGGAATCATCATCCGAGTAAGATTTAGTAACATTGGTCACCAATTTAGGAGACTTCTCCAAGTGTTTATGGGGAAATTCACACTCTTTCAAATCTAGATTAAGTTGAAAAGTAGGATTAACATGAATATCAAGATATAAAATGAGAGACGGTGATGATTTAGAACCATTTAAAGCACAAATAGTTAAATCCAGATGATAATATTTTCAGTATGCTCAACATCATTTAAATCCTCATTGAAAACTTCATTTTCATTGATCAAAGATAGCATAGATGTGGAGATAGAATCAAAGGAAATAGAATCATCATCCAATATTTTTGAAAAATTTTTATTCTCCACATTATAAATGTTCAACTTTAAAGAAGAGATAAGAGGTAATTCATCCTTCCCAATCTAAAAATCAGCCGAAGCCATATCAATAGTAGGAGCCAAAATTGATTCAATAGGAATAACCTTGATATTCAATGAATCAACCTCAATTGCATCCTTTAAACCATTCTTAGGATCCAAGGCTATTTTTTGAACATATGTAGGGATCGACTTATGACTAAGAGCAAGATTTTTTTGGGAGTATTTCACTTTTTTAAATGGGGATGGAGAATAGAGCATTATGAATGATTGTGGCCATGAATTTTACAATGAAAACAAAAAAATTGGAAGATTCTCCAATTCAACCTTTTACGAATACTTGTATTTTTCAAAGCCAATCCAGTCTTCCTTATGATATTTTTCAATTATGTCTATTTCCACTATGATCCAAGCCATAGAGGGGGGAGATTGCTCAACAGTAGCTTGATTGAGTTGTAAAGGCCGACAAAAATAACCCCAATATTAAAAAGCACATGATGAGTAACAAAATGGATGTGCATATTAAGAGATAACCACACAAGGTCAATAGCATATTCCTCCTTAATGTCAAAAAGGGGTGACCACTTCAGTAAGTGCATTTGATAATTAAAGATGAGGTAAGAATGACGTGCAAAAACATGTGAATAATCTAGAACATTAGAAAGTTATTTAAGAATATGCCAAGGGTTAATAAGACCAATAGAAAAGGCATCTGTTAGCTTAAGATTATAAAAATAAGGTGTGGATCTTATCCAAATTTGGGCAATGTAAAGCAAATTTTTTGACAAGAGGGAATTTAAAAGGTTTTGTCAACAATTCAAATTCCACATCAGAGCACCTAATAGCCAGCAAACCATGAAAAGAGATCAAAATGAAATAAATTGATTTAATAGAGTGAGAAGCCTTACCAAAGAGCACTTCCTTAAAGTATTTAGTAGAAGATGATGCAATAAACAATCTCAAAGTGTAGGATGCCTAGTCAAGCATCCAAAATTTGGTGATTATAAAGGATGAAGCATCACATAATGACAGATGTCGATCAAACTCTAGAATTTGTGAAGCAAAAATGGAGATATCCCTAGTCGAGATCACACAAGATGGAATCAAGAATAGAAGAAAAGTTTGAGGGAGGAGGAGGGGTTTAGGTTTTTTGGGTTTAGGTTTAGGATTAGGTTTAGGTTTAGGTTTAGGTTTATGGTTTAGGGTTTAGGGTTTTAAGGTTTAGGGTTTAGTGGTTTAGGGCTTTAGGGGTTTAGATGTTTAGGGTTTAGGGTTAAGTTTAGGGTTTAGGGTTGTAGGTTTTTAAGGTTTAGGGTTTAGGGTTTTTAAGGTTTAGGGTTTAGGGTTTAGGGTTTAGGTTAAGTTTTTTAGAGTTTGAGGTTTAGGGGTTTAGTTTAGTTTAGGGTTTTATTTTATTTTATTAAATTAAGTAAACTGGTAGGTTTAAGTTCATTTAGTTTATTTTTTATGTATTTTATTTTATTTTATTTTTATTTTGATTTAAGTTTTTTTTAAATTAGCTTAGTTTGTTTATTTTAGGATTCTTTATTTTAGTTTAGGTTTTTTTATTTTAGTTTATTTTTTAGGTTTAGGTTTAGGTTTATGTTTATTTTTTTTACTTTAGTTTTATTTTTATTTAATTTTTAGGTTTCGATTTTATTTTTTATTTTTAGGTTTAGGTTTAGGTTTTATTTTTTTATTTCTTTAGGTTTAGGTTTTAGGTTTTTATTTTAGGTTTATTTTTAGGTTTTATTTTTAGTTTAGGTTTAGGTTTATTTTTAGGTTTTTATTTTTTAGTTTAGGTTTATTTAATATATTTTAATTTTTTAGGGTTTAGGGTTGTAGATTTTAGGGTTTAGGGTTTAGGGTTTAGGATTTAGGGTTTAGGGTTTTAGGGTTTCGAGTTTAGGGTTTAGGGTTTAGGGTTTTAGGGTTTAGCATTTAGTGTTTAGGGTTGTAGGTTTAGGGTTTAGGGTTTAGAGTTTTTTTATTTGTTTTTTTTTATTTTTACTATATTAAAATTAAGCAAATTGGTAGATTTAGCTTTATTTAGTTTATGTTTTTTGTTTATTTTAGTTTATTTTATTTTTTATTTTTATTTTGGTTTATTTTAATTTTTATTTAGTTTTGTTAATTTATTTTAGGTTTATTTATTTTAGTTTATTTTTTAGGTTTAACTTTTAATTGTTATTTTTAGGTTTAGGTTTAGGTTTTTATTTTATTTTTATAGGTTTAGATTTTAGGTTTTTATTTTAGGTATATTTTTTGTATTATTTTTAAGTTTAGGTTTAGGTTTATTTTTAGTTTATTTTATTTTATTTAGTTTAGGTTTAGGTTTAGGTTTAGTTTATTTTATGTTTAGGTTTAGGTTTCATTTGTTTTAGTTTAGTTTATCTTAGTTGATGTTTATTTTATTTTTATTTTAGGTTTAGGTGTTTCTTTAGTTTAGGGTTTAGGCTTTATTTTTTTATTTACTTTTAGGTTTATTTTATTAGGTTTAGGTTCTATTTTATTTTATTTTAGGTAAATTTTATAATTATTTTAGGTTTAGTTTTATTTTATTTAGGTTTTTTATTTTTTAGTTTAGTTTAGGTTTTTTTTATTTTATTTTAGTTTAGTTCTTATTTTTTATTTTATTTTCTTTTTAGGTTTAGGTTTAGGTTTAAGTTTTAGTTTATGGTTTTATTTTATCTTATTTTTTCATTTTATTTTAGTTTAAGTTTTTATTTATTTATTTTATTTTTAGGTTTTATTTAGTTTAGGTTTAGGTTGTTAGCTTTTTCGGGTTTAGGGTTTAGGGTTTAGATTTTAGGATTTTATTTTAGGTTTATTTTTAGGTTATATTATTTTAGTTTAGGTTTAGGTTTATTTTTAGTTTATTTTATTTAATTTAATTTAGGTTTAGTTTATTTTAGATTTAGGTTTAGGTTTTATTTATTTTAGTTTAGTTTTAGGTTTATTTATTTTGTTTGTTTTATTTCTATTTTAGGTTTAGCTTTTTTTTAGTTTTCTTAGGTTTTATTTTTTATTTTTTTTTAGGTTTATTTTTTAAGTTTTGGTTTATTTTATTTTTATGTTACGTTTAGTTTTTATTTTATTTAGGTTTGTTATTATTAGGTGTATTTTATTTTTTTAATTAAGTTTAGGTCTTTATTTATTTATTTTAGTTTATTTTTTATTTTTTATTTTAGTTTAAGTTTAGGTTTTAGTTTTGGTTTTTATTTTATTTTATTTTTTAATTTTATTTAGGTTTAGGTATTTTATTTATATTATTTTTAGGTTATATTTTCTTTAGGTTTTTATGTTTTTAGGGTTTAGGGTTTTAGGTTTAGGGTTTAGAGTTTTGGGTTTTAGGTTTAGGGTTTTGGGTTTAAGGGCTTAAGGTTTAGGGTTTAAGGTTCTAGGGTTGTAGGTTTAGGGTTAGTTTTAAGGTTTAGGGATTAGGGTTAGGGTTTTTTTATTATTTTTTTATTATTTTTTATTATTTTTATATTAAGTAAACTAGTATGTTTAGGTTTATTTAGTTTATTTTTCATGTATTTTGGTTTAATTTATTTTTTATTTAGATTTAAGTTTATTTTTATTTTTAATTAGTTTAGTTTAGTTATTTTAGGTTTATTTATTTAGTTTAGGTTTTTTATTTTAATATATTTTTTATGTTTAGGTTTAGGTTTAAGTTTATTTTTTTGTTATAGTTTATAGTGTAGTTTGATTTCTATTTTACATTTTAGGTTTCAATTTTCTTTCTTAATTTTAGGTTTAGGTTTAGGTTTTAGGTCTTTATTTTAGGTTTATTTTTAGGTTTTATTTTTTATTTTAGGTTTAGGTTTACTTTTAGGTTTTATTTTTTTAGTTTAGGTTTATTTTATTTATTTTAGATTTTTAGGGTTTAGGGTTTAGGGTTTAGGGTTTAGGGATTGGGATTTAGGGTTTAGGGTTTAGGGTTTATTTTAGGGTTTAGGGTTTAGGGTTTAGGGTTTAGGGTTTAGGGTTTAGGGTTTAGTTTAGGGTTTAGGGTTTAGGGTTTAGGGTTTAGGTTTATTCTTATTTTCTTTTATTTTATTTTTATTATTTTTATTTTTTTCTAAAATTAAGTAAACTAATAGGTTTAGGTTTCTTTAGTTTATTTAGTTTATTTTTAAATTTATTTTAGTTTATTTTATTTTTTTTTTATTTAGGTCTATTTCATTTTTTTTATTTTTTATGTTTAGGTTTAGCTTTGGGTTTCTTTTTAGTTTAATTTTTTTTATTTTAGGTTTTGGTTTTATTTTTTATTTTTTGGTTTAGGTTTAGGTTTTTATTTTATTTTTTTTAGGTTTAGCTTTTAGGTTTTTATTTTAGGTTTATTTTAATGTATTTTTTTTTAGTTTAGGATTAGGTTTATTTTAATTTATTTTATTATAATTAGTTCATGTTTAGGTTTTGGTTTAGTTTATTTTAGGTTTAGGTTTAGGTTTTATTTATTTTATTTTAATTTATCTTAGTTTAGGTTTATTTTATTCTATTTATAGGTTTAGGTTTTATTTTTTAATTTATTTTTAGGTTTTATTTTTCATTTTATTTTTTAGGTTTAGGTTTTTATTTAGTTTTTATTTAATTTATATTTTAGGTTAATTTTATTTTTATTTTAGGTTTAATATTTATTTTATTTAGGTTTTTTAATTTTTAGCTTAGTTTAGATTTTTATTTATTTTATTTTAGTTTAGTTTTTAATTTTTAATTTCATTTTCTTTTTAGATTTAGATTTAGGTTTAGGTTTTAGTTTAAGTTTTTTATGTTTTTATTTTTCATTTTATTTTGGTTTTGGTTTATTTATTGATTTTATTTTTAGATTTTATTTCGTTTAGGTTTAGGTTTTTAGATTTTTAGGGTTAGGCTTTAGGCTTATTTTTAGGTTTTTTTAAGTTTAAGTTTAGGTTTATTTTTAGTTTATTTTATTTTATTTAGTTTAGGTTTAGTTTATTTTAGGTTTAGGTTTAGATTTTATTTATTCTAGTTTAGTTTATTTTAGTTTAGGTTTAGGTTTATTTTATTTTTATTTTAGGTTTAGTTTTTTTTAGTTTAGGATTTGGGATTTATTTTTTATTTATTTTAGGTTTATTTTTTGGTTTAGGTTTATTTAATTTTTATTTTACATTTAGTTTTTATTATATTTATGTTTTTTATTCTTAGGTTTATTTTATTTTTTAATTTAGTTTAGGTTTTTATTTAATTTATTTAGTTTATTTTATTTTTTTATTTTATTTTATTATTTTGTTTAGGTTTAGGTTTTAATTCATGTTTTTTTTTATATTTTTTTTTATTTTATTTAGGTATAGGTTTTTTATTTATTTTATTTTTAGGTTTTATTTTCTTTAGGTTTAGGTTTTTAGGTTTTTATGGTGTAGGGTTTAGGGTTTAGGGTTTAGGTTTTAGTGTTTAGGCTTTAGGGTTTAGGATTTTTAGGTTGTAGGGTATGGATTTAGGGTTTAGGGTTAGCTTAAGGTTAAGGATGGGTAGTGGGTTTAGGGCCATGGCTATGTTAAGTTTAGTGTTTATTTGGTGGTTTTAGAAGTGAGGGTTTGGGGTTTTGGGTTTGAGGCTTGTGGTTGGTTGATTTATTTAGTTTTTGGGTTTAAGTTTGGGTTTAGTGGTACTTAGTTTGGGGTTTAGGTTTGGTTTAGTTTAATTTGTTTTAAGCAATTTTTATTTTTTAGTTTTATAGTTTATTTTATTTATTTAGTTTATTTATTTATTTATTTTATTTTAGTTTATTTTTTTTAGTTTATTTTAGGTTTATGTTTTTTTATTTTTTAGTTTAGTTTTATTTTATTATTTTTGGTTTAGGTTTTATTTTTTTATTTAGGTTTAGTTTATTTTATATTTTTAGTTTAGGTTTTAGGTTTTTTATTTTAGGTTTATTTTTAGGTATTTTAGGTTTAGGTTTGTTTTATTTTTTTTTTATTTTATTTTATTTTAGGTTTATTTTATTTTATCTTCATTTAGTTTTATTTTATTTATGTTTTTTTATATTTAGGTTTATTTATTTTGTTTAGTTTAGATTTTTTTATTTTATTTTAGTTTAGTTTTATTTTATTTTATTTTATTTTATTTAGGTTTAGGTTTTAGTTTATGTTTTATTTTATTTTTTTTTATTTTATTTAGGTTAAGGTTTTTTATTTATTTTAATTTTATTTTTTATTTTATTTGGGTTTTAGGTTTTTAGGGTTTTTGGATGAGGGTTTAGGGTTTAGGGTTTAAGGTTTAGGGTTTTAGGGTTTAGGGATTATGGTTTAGCCTGCGTCAATTTTAAGGATTTAATGAGTGTCCAAAAGATGAATTTCCAAATAAGATTGGCCAAATGCACATATGCGTCGATTTGAGAGAATTAAATAAGGCATGTCCAAAAGATGAATTTCCACTACTAATCTCGGAGCTGATGGTGGACATTGCCTCATCTCATGCAGTCTTCTCTTTCATGGATGGCTCATCTAAATTTAACTAAATAAAGATGGCCCCTGAAGATGAAAGAAACACTGATTTTAGAACACCGATCGAAGTCTATTGCTATAAGGTCATGCCTTTCAGCCTTAAAAATGCCAGTGCTACATACCATCAAGCTATGACTCGAATCTTCGACGAACTCATTTATCATCAAGTCAAGTGCTATGTCGATGATCTCGTGGTCAAAAGTAGAGAGAAGGAAGACCATCTCCTTGACTTGAGAGTAGTTTTTGAATAGTTAAGACAATTTGACCTCAAAATGAACCACCTGAAGTGTGCATTCAGAGTAGCTTCAAGGAAATTCCTTGGGTTTGTTGTCTGACACCAGGGAATCGAAATAGATCAGGAGAAGATCAAGGTGATATTATAAATTCCACCCCCTAAAAGTTTAACTCAACTCAAATCATTTCAAGAGCGGTTGGCGTATCTAAGACGCTTTATATCCAACCTATTGGAAAGATGTCAGCCATTCTCAACACTTGTCAAGAAGCATGCCAAGTTCAAGTGGAATGAGAAGTGTGAGCATGCCTTCAAAGACATCAAGCATTACCTGATGACACCGGTTCTAGCATCCCTTATCCTAGGCAAGCTGCTCATACCTTACACTATTGCATTAGATGACTTCTTTGGTGCTTTGTTGGCCAAAGTCAATGATGAAGGAAAGGAAAATGCACTATACTACTTCAATTATCTTCTAATCCTTGCTAATTATCCACCCATTGAGAAGCATTGCCTAGCTTTAGTCTTTGTATCTCAAAAGCTACACCACTACATGCTTCCTCATTAGGTGAACTTAATCTCTAGGATCAATCCACCACAATATCTCATGACACAACCGATGCTACCCAGGCAGTTGGCACGATGGTCCATGCCCCTCTCACAGTTTGACATTACCTTTATACCCCTCCGTGCGATGAAAAGACAAGCACTAGTGGATTTCTTAGCAGTAGACCCACATCCTGCTGACTCTCCGCTTAGTGATGACTACTATATGAATAAATCATGAACTTATGAGATACTAGCACTCACTATTGGGAGATGTACTTTGATGGTGCAGCATCATCTCAAAGAGGAGAAGAACCACAATCTACTATTCCAAAATGCAATAGGTAAAAATAGATCTCTTAACTACACCATGTGATGAGATTTTCATATCATCTCCCAATCCTTGCACCAACAATGAATAATATAAGGCTCTGATTGTTGGTATGGAGTTAACCGTTACTCTATGCATCTAGAACATCAACATCTTCAAAGATTCTTAGCTAGTTATCAACCAAATCGATGGGTCCTACATGGTTATAGAGCCCAAGCTCCATCACTACCATAATTACACCAAGGAGTTGTTGGCCCAAATCTCAGAGGTTACCATTTATAAGATTCCTCAAGAGAGAATGCTGTAGTGTATGCTTTAGCCAAGCTTCCCAAGGAGTTGGCATGTCCGAAGGATGAGTCCATATCAATAAAGGTCCAAAATAAACAAGTCTTATCCCTTATTGATATTGAACTCATCAAAAAGTACTCTCTTGAAAGGGAGGTTGGCATTGCCAAGAAGGACGAGGAGTTAGATTGGAGGCAACCATTAATGGATTACTTAAATAAAGGCAAACTACCTCAAGAAAAGTCCCAAGCCCATCAAATGAAGCATAGAGCACTTTCCTATGCTCTTATGGATGGTGTATTGTACTGGCGATATTTTCATCATATGTGGTTACGTTGTTTAAATAAGAATGAATCCCATAAGATCGTGATCGAGGTACACTAAGGATTATGTGGAGCCAACCAATCTGGTCTGATGATGAAAGCCAAGATCAAGAGACTAGGATACTGTTGGCCATCGATGATCAAAGATTGCATGAGTATGACTAGGAGATGCCACCATTATTAAATACACTGTGTGGTCCTACACCAACCACCCAACATTCTACATCCTACATTGCCCTTATGGCCATTCAAGTGTTAGGGTTGACATAGTGGGTCTAATTGATCCTTCTTCTTTCAAGGGTCATCGGTTCATCTTAGCTGCTACTGATTACTTTTCCAAATGGGCGAAGGAAATTCTGCTCAAAGAGCTCATAACTCAGCATGTGCTCGACTGTTTTAGGAATTATATCATATATATAGATTCAGAGTGCCTTGATGAATTATATCAGATAATGGTACTGCATTCAAGAGCACCTAGATCAACAACTTTGCTCAGAGACATAGTATAGGTTGGAGATATTCTACCATCAACTACTTGAGAGCAAATGGCTTAGCATAAGCCATTAAAAAAACTCTCATCCAAATACTAAAGAAGACATTCATCAACAACAAGTTAGTTGAAGCCTTGTGGGCCTACCACACCACATATAAAACTCCAACTCAGTCTACTCTTTTCTACTTAGTGTATGGGTCTGAAGCCATTCTACCATTAGAAGTCCAACTCCCATCACTAAGGATAGTTGTTGGTAGTAAGATCACAATAAAGTAGAACACCAAGTTATGGTTAGAAGAGCTTGAAGGTTTGGAGGAGAGAATGCCTACCAAGTTGGATCTTATCAGCTTATTATTGATAAAGGAGAGTGCCCAATACTTCCAACCAATGGGCTCTACTTAAAGAAATATTATAAATCATGTTTGAAAATAGTTATCATCAATGAAAATTCCATTTTGAATTCAATCTCTTCCATGTTGAAAGTATTCTTATTTCTGAATTCGCAATAATGTGTTTAGGGTAGGTGTAAGGAACTCGAGCGACATCGTATCCTTCATCAACACAACACAAACATAAACTACACACAAACATATAAAACAAACCCAAATCTTTTATCTCGGGCTACTCTAAGTTGAGATAACGCCCCCAACGACACTCACCCAGTAGCTGCTCTAGGTCAGGATGACATGCTACCCAGCTAGTGTGTCACCCTAGGAGTCTTCTTGCATTTGAGGATGCAAGTTTGCTACGCTTTCCTTCCTTACTTGGTCACTACACAATTACCAAGATCTTAAGTGGCTTGAAAGAAAGGAGCAAATGAGTTATGAGAATAGTTTCATTAAGATCTACTTGTAAGATTTCTTTACCTAATGAAAAATAGAATTTTAAATTTTAAAACCCTAAATTAGTACATACTTAAATATAAAATTAAAATTAAATCAGAACCCTAAACCCTAAACCCTAAACCCTAAACCCTAAACCTAAAACCTAAACCCTAAACCCTATACCCTATACCCTATACCCTAAACCATAAAAGCCAAACCATAAACCTTAACCCTAAACCCTCAACTAAACTTAAACCCTAAACCCTAAATCCTAAACCCTCAACTAAACCTAAACCCTAAACCCTAAAAAGCTAAAAACCTAAACCTAAACTAAAGAAAACCTAAAAATAAAGTAAATAAAAAAAAACTAAACCAAAATAAAATAAAAATAATAATATAAAAAAACCTAAACTTAAACCTAAACCTAAACCTAAACCTAAACCTAAAAGGAAAATAAAATAAAAAATAAAAAATAATCTAAAATAAAATAAATAAAAACCCAAACTAAACTAAAAAATAAAAAACCTAAATAAAATAAAACTAAACCTAAAATAAAAATAAAATAAACCAAAAATAAAATAAAATAAAAACTAAATAAAAACCTAAACCTAAAAAATAATCCTAAAAATAAAACCAATATAGGCATGGATTAGAGAAGAGACCTTTAAAAAATGAATCTCAAACAAAGTTTACCTAAAATTACCAAACAAAATTCTACAAAAAATAAGGTAGATCCCCAAGCAAAATGGTATCAGCGACTAGAAGATCTCCACAAAATAAAAATACTTTTGAGTATGATCTATATTATGCATGTTTATGCACACCAAGTTTTTCTTATCAAACTAATTTCCCATCATATGAGTCTAAAATTAGGGAAGAAAAAGAAAGAAAGAAACGTTTGAAACTAACAAAATTAGAAGAAGATATATTCCCTTTTCATGATAAATCTAACTAAAGAATATTTATCTAAAGAATATAAAAGACTTCTAGAGTTATTAAAAATCAAAATTACTAATACTAACCGAAGTATTTTAAGAACAAATTTTCCATATCAAAGTGCCATTAGGGAACTTAAACAAATGGATAGTTACTAGTTATATGATAATAAAACAACACTATGAGTTAGGTCTTAGTTTAACCCCTTCGAACAAAATATCAACCAGTAATTTAGGGAACAAAATGAAAATCAGCATAGCAAAGTTAAATAATTTAAATCATTGTTACCAAAAAGGTATAAACCTATTCTTTGGACTAATAGTACTAGTAATATACTTGAATTAGGAAAGAGATTATTAGACAATCAACAAATTCTTAACAATAATATTGACATAGCTGTATGTATGGAATTTGATTCACTAGAAATAAAACCACACGAAAATTTGTCCTAGTATCCGTCAACTAAACAAAACCATATACAAACACCCAACAAAGGTAATATACAAGGAGCAATACGAATTAATAAAATCATAAATTTCAATGAATCATAAGAGATAGATGAATTAATATTTATTTTACATCAAAATCAATTTATGAATAACACACCACAAACACCATATATAGATAGACCACTTATTGAAATATCCACGACAACTACATTACCAAATACTAGTAGCATCGGATCATCCACTACTTCAACCTCAAGACAATACATCCCACCTAGTGCTAGAAGAATTCCGACACCAAAAAATTATCCACCCACTAATACCCAAAAGGAATGTTCGCATGAACCAATTAGTGGACATGGTATTTACTTAAACTTAGACTGTTGTAAAAATATAGCAGAAACTATTGATAAATGGATAATAAAAAATAGTCTAGCCATTTACAAATATAATATCCAAGGTGAAGATGCATATAACTTTATCAAAAATATGTTAATAGGTATCTATACAAAATGGATTATTGGACTTAGTTCAAACCAAAAATAAGAAATTAGAAATACTTGTTTAGCTGAAACCACAATAGGTACACCAGGAAAATGGGTAAGATTTTATAGGAAAATGGGTACCAAATTACATTCACTATAGAAGAAGAAAAAGCTTAAAAAACAATCTAAAATTGCAAAATAAAAACTCACAGCTCTTAGTATTTGAAATATTTATTATTTAACTAAATACAGTTGTGAATATCAATAATTCTTTTATGATATTCTTGAACCATAATGAAGCCAATATCTAGATACATTCTTCTACAAATTACCTGAACCATATAACATAATATGGAGTCAATAATTTCTTCAACATTATCTTACAGATATAACCTTAGGAGGTAGAATTTTATTTCCTAAAGAAAAATTAGCAGAAGCCTGTTAACAAATTGATTTTCATCAACAAAATAAAAAATATAAACAATCTTTATGTTGTGCTAAGAATGATCTTGTAGCACATCAATGGGGATGTTCCAACATTACAACTTCCTCATGTACAGGATCAACCGGTAATAAAAAAAAAATTATTTAAGAAAATAAATAAAAATAAATTGAATTTAAAGAAAAGAAACTTTAGACGAAAACAATTTAACAAAAAACCAAAAATTTGTAAATGTTGGTTATGTAAAGAAGAAGGACACTATGCTAATGAATGTCCAAAAAGAAAAAAAGTTTCATGGAGAAAATCTATCCAAATTATAGATGAACAAGAACTAGAACCTATCTTTGATATTTTTGAAATCAACTCTGAAGAAGAATTTTATGAATTATCTGATCAAGAAGAAGAACTTATAAATCAATATTGTTATTCTGATAATGATAATGATTTAAATGAATATTTATATTCAGATTAAATGACTGAATTCCAACAGCTTAATATAGAAGACATTATAGATCAAAATATAGTAAACACTTAACCCTTTCATAAGAAGAATATAAGAAGATTAGAAAAATAAAATTATCATTAGGAACTAAAGACTATTTTGATATGCCAATTTTAAATTGGAAAAAAGCAATTCATTATAGTATTAGACAAGGAGAATACCCTATTGAACTAATAGAATCCTAAGGTAGTACAAAAATCTCTTTATTTAATTATACAATGAGAAATCAAGATTTACAAAAGATTCCTCATCCCTAAAAATATAGACATGTATTTTTTTAGAGGAATACAAATACTAATCAAAGCATACTTTAGAAAAGATATAGATTGCCCTATAACCTTATGGATATATGGCGATTGAATTATAATTCTAAAAATGATGCTTTATTAGGAGTTATTCAAGGAAACTTATGTTACCAAACTTTAATGTTTAATTTACATCCTAATTATGCCATCAATATTAATGATAGACATATAGACATAACTCTTACTCTCAAACATAAATTAGATCATGTTCAATTAAGACAAGGAAGAGTTGTTTATATCATTACATATCAAGTAGCTTATTCTTATATAAACAATCGTAATGTTGTAGCTTTTAGATCACATAACAAACCTATTCATATAGATTCTATGTTTTCTCATATAGGACAAATTATCCAACCAGACAAAGTAGATTATATAAATTTAACACCACCACCGATTAGCTTTTTAGATATGGGTGAAAGCAAGTATATCAAAGAAAAAAAGTTTTAGAATACCTAGAAAACTACTTTCTTTTAATGAACATAACAAAGATCTAATTATTCAACCTAGAAGGTCTTTGATTCTAGAAAATCACAATATGCTAATAATCAATTAGTATTTTAGGGTTATTATATTTCACCTGGTAATATCCACTCAATATTACTAGATATCGGATCACGTAGTCCTCATATTGATGTCTCATTAATTCCTCTAAATCTACAAATCCAACAAAATGAACCATATGTATATAAAGACTACCATGAAAATAAACATTACTGTCAAACTGAAACTAATATTCTATTTGGTTTTTGGGATATCCAAAAGCAACGAATAGACTTTCAACATACCTTTTTAATAGATGATACAAAAGAAGGATGGATTTTAGTAGGAATGGATTTTTTACAACAACATATTATTCAATTTAATTGACTCCTATCCAATAACTCTTCAATTATTCCTTGACATCATAGTTAATTTTCATAGCTATATTAAAATTGAATTATATGTTCCCACTTATGATCCTATACCTATTCATGCTATATGTGATACTGGTAGTGATATTACCATTGGTAAATGATGTATCCTTCTTCCACATATTTCTCCTCAAACTGATACTTTACTTTTGGATACCTTTAATGGTATTCATATAATTACTCATTATTGCTCTAATCAATATATCTTACTCTGTGAAACACTCATTAAAATACCTCATTTATGGTGTTTGGATGAACCTGTTTCTGATCTCATCCTTGGAAATAACTCTTTTAATTCTATGTATTCTTTTGCACAATAAACTTAGCACATTGAATTGATTACCCCCCTATAAAAATACGTTAATTTTTCCATTTATTCACCATCCTATTTCTCATGATCCTACTAATCCACCTCCTTTTAGCAACTAGTGTGGTGATTTAGATAATTTAATTCAAACACATCTTTCCACTCACTCAAAATTTGGCTTACATTTATACCTCTTTACCAACCTTGACAAACTACAACTAATCAAACATCTCTTTGAACAATTATTTTTCAAAACATTCTCTAAAAATCCCTTACAATTTTGGGCAAAAGACGAACCTGTTTCCCATATTGAACCTATTAATCCCACTCTACTTATCCATGTTCAACCAATGAAATACACAATTGATGACAAAAAAGAACTCAAAATTCAAATCTCTAAATTATTACAACTTCAACTTATTGAACCAAGTGATAGTCCTCATAGTAGCTTTGCTTCCTGGTCTGCAATCATGCTGAACAAGTATGTGGTAAAGCCTAGATGGTCATTAATTATAAAAAACATAATGATAATACTAAATTTGATTAATACTTCTTACCAAACAAAGAAGTTCTAATTAATCAAATCAAAAATGCATGATGGTTTTTCAAATTAGATTGTAAATCAGGATTTTGGCGAATAAAAATGCATCTTGACAGTACTGAATTTATAGCCATTAGTACCCAATAAGGAAACTATCAATGGAATGTAATTCCTTTTGGCTTAAAAATTTCTCCAAATATTCCAATGAAGAATGGATTATTTATTTACTAAATTTATATGTTTGAGTTAATCTATGTTGACAATATTCTAATTTTTAGCAACACACTCCCTTTACATCTAAACATTTAACTTTATTTGCTCAAAAGGCATATAAACATGGTATTGCCTTAAGAAAGAAAAAGGCATTCTTTGTAACATAACAGATAGACTTCTTAGGTTTAAAAATTGATAAAGGAACCATTGAACTACAAGATCACATTTTAAACAAAATTGATAACTTTTCAAGCATTAATAATCAAATACAATTACAATGATTTTTAGGATGTATCAATTATGCTGGAGCTTTGATTCAAAATTTAGCCACATTATGCGCTCCTCTTCAAAATAAGCTATGAAAAAATATGGCATGGAACTGGGATCTAAATAATGATCAGACTATACAAAAAATAAAAATAGCCTATAAAAATCTCCTTAAATTACACCTGGCGAATACAACAACAATAACAACAACAAGCCTTAATCCCACTAGGTGGGGTCGGCTACATGAATCCTTCGTCTCCATTGTGTCCTATTATGTGTCAAATTCTCATTTAAATCAAGTATACTAAGATCATTTTTAATACATCTTAACCAAGGCTTTTTAGGTCTACCTCTACCTTTCTTAACATAAGGAAAATCTAATGCATCTACTCTCCTAATCGGGTCATCGGACGACCGATGCTTTATGTGGCCAAACCATCTAAGGCGACTCTCCTAATCTTATCTACCACTAGAGCTACTCCAACTTTTTCCCGAATATACTCATTT
The DNA here is from genome assembly GCA_021442155.1 of Cymbidium sinense. Classification (NCBI taxonomy): domain Eukaryota; kingdom Viridiplantae; phylum Streptophyta; class Magnoliopsida; order Asparagales; family Orchidaceae; genus Cymbidium; species Cymbidium sinense. The sequence goes on from CM038215.1 coordinate 186,554,300, forward strand.
TGCATTCTATCTCTAAGAGTAAAGCCACTTATCCACCTAAGCATCCTCATCTCTCAGTAACACTTAACTTAGTCTTATGCTTCTTTTTTTATTGGCCAACATTCTCGCACCATAAGTCATTGCAGGTCTTACCACCATCTTATAAAATTTTCCTTAAGTTTAAGTGGAACTTTTCTATCACATAATAGGCAGATGCATTCCTCCACTTCAACCATCCAACTTGAATTCTACAAATAACATCTCCATCTATTTCACCATCATTTTGAACAATAGAGCCTAAATATCTGAAATGCTCACTCTTATTAATGACTTGATCACCTAATGTCACAACACTACCACTAGAACTTCTATAACTAAAATTACACCCCCCATATTTAGTTTTTGATCTACTTAAATGAAAACCTTTAGACTCTAGAGTTGACCTCCATAATTCAAGTTTCTGGACTCCTCTAGTCTTATCAACAAGAAGAATGTCATCAACAAAAAGCATACACCAAGGTACATCTTCTTGTAAATGCCTAGTAAGAACATCCATAACTAAAGTAAAATGATAAGGGCTTAAAGCTGATCCTTGATGTAATCCAATTGAAATAGGAAAATATTTTGTCAATCCTCCTTGTGTTTGGACACAAGTAACAGCTCTAGTATACATATCCTTAATGACTTGAATATAAATCCAATATTAACCCTTTTTTCATTCTAGAACTCTCCAAAGAACATCTCTTGAAACTTTATCATAAGCTTTCTCTAAATCAATAAATATCATATGTAGATCCTCCTTACTTTATCTATGCTTCTCCATCAAACCCCTTAACAAATCATAGATCCATAGTAGATCTACCCGGCATGAAACCAAAGCGATTGTGAGAAACTTCTATCACATCGTAACCTATGCTCAATTATGCTCTCCCATAATTTTAATGTATGGCACATTAACTTAATTCCTCTATAATTTGCACACTCTTGTGCATCACCTTTATTCTTAAATATAGGAACCAACAAACTCTTTCTCCACTATCCGCATCTTTTAGTCTTTAAAATGACATTAAAAAGATTTGTAAGCCAAGAAATTCCTTGATCTCCTAAACATTTCCACACTTCTATTGGAATATTATCCGTCCTGCTTTTCCATCATTTCATTTTCTTTAAAGCTTCACTAACTTCATATTTACTAATACGATGATAAAAATGAAATTCACTATTTTTTTTTAGGGTATTAAGGTTGTTAAAATCAATCGTACTTTCAGATCCTTCATTGAAAAGTTTATCAAAATATCTCATCCACCTATTTTCAATATCCTTTTCTAAAAAAAAGCATTTTATTATTTTCATCCTTATTACACCTCACTTGAACTATTTTTTTACTTCTCTTATCTCTTTGGTTGGCTAACTTATACATACATCTTTCACCTTCTTTGGTATCTAATCTATTGTATAAATCACTAAAAGCTAAATTTTTTGCATCATATATTGCTTTCTTAGAATCTCTACAAACCACTTTATGCTTTCCCAATTCTGAGTTTTACATCTAAACCAAGTTTTATAACAATACTTTTTTTTTATTTTTTCTTGCACACTCTAACTACCAACTATTCTTATTAAAAGAAGCTTTTCCTTTTGATTCTCCAAGCACATCCTTAGCAACTTGCTTAATTTCACTTGATATTTTTTCCCACATAATATTAGCTTCCTCATGAACATCCCAAATTCTAATCTCTTGTAACTTGCTCTTAAAAATATTTTTATTTAAATTTCTTTAAGTGTTCCCATCTAATTTTAGGACAATAAGTTGGTTTATTTTTTCTCTTACAACCTTTCATCTTAAAATCTAAAACTAACAATCAATGTTGGGTACTTAGATTTTCTCTTGGAATGACCTTACAATCTTTACAATCTAAATGATCTATTTTTCTAATCAAAAATAATCAACTGTTTTACTAGATCCATTTTATAAGTAATAATATGTTCATCTCTTTTCTTAAATAAAGTGTTAGCAACTACAAAATCATAAGCTAAAGCAAAATCTAATATAGTCCTACCTTCTTCATTAGTCACTCCAAATCCATAACCACCTAGCGAATAATGGCCAAAAATTAATAACTAAAACCAACATCTCTGACATGTGTTGGGGTGCAATTCTAAAAGCACAAAGAAATAATACTGAAGTACTCTATCGATATGCATCTGAAACATACACCACAATAGAACAAAATTATCATCTTAATGAAAAAGAACACTTAGCCATTAAAAAGGCTATCAAAAAAATTGAAATATTTTTAAATGAACATTTTATAACATAAACAGATAACAAAACAAAAATCTCTTTCATTAAGAGAAAAATAATTGATTCATTACCAAATAAAATACTTATTCACTGGCAAAGTTGGTTTTTTGCATATAATTTTGACATAGAATATATTGAAGGAAAACCTTATCATTTGGCTTCTCCTCAACCCATTGTTTCGAACACAACCCATTTACCTATCATCCATCTTGAACCTATTAAGCAAAAAATTCTACCTAAATAATTAATTTTTATACCTATCTAATTTTAATTTAACAGTACATGTAACTGATTACAAACAATATGCAATTACCAAAAAAGGATGCCATCCACAAGTACAACTAAATAAACAAATATAGCTTTTTACTCTTCAGTTTTACAAAAAAAAACCCAAGATAACAGAACCCACAAATATACTTGAAATAGCAAAAGAATGGCAACAATTTTCTCTATTTCATAAACGAATTAACTCACAAATATATTTTCATACACAGGGAAATATTAATTTACGCTACATCTATGGAGAGACTGATCCAAAACTTACTCAAAAATTGTATCACAATGGCTTGATCAAATTAATATATCTCGAAAGTCTTCAAACAATCAGTCAGCTACCTAAAATAATTATTGAAGCAGTAGAAACATTCCAATCTATTTTAAAGCCTTGGAATATTTATGCAAAATTATTCTCGACATATCCTGACATAAATGAAGAAAATGTGACCTTAATGCAACTCAGAATAAGCAGTGAACCATATTTACCTAAATATATAAAAGCTCCAAAAAGATTGAAGGAAGATGATATGCTTCAAATATGGAATTAAAAAGAAAATAGACATTTTAAACATATGGGTCTATCATTGCTCAAATGAACTCTTCATTTACAGTCATTGCAGACAAAAGAAAAAACAAACTCATGAAGTCATGTACCAAAAATGGACTAATATACTATTAAAAAATATGATGCGAGCAAGTACCAAAGTAAAAGAAAAATTTTGTAAAAATTACGAAAGAAAAAAAGATACACAGATATTTTGATAAAGTAAAAATACGCAAAGCGTAAGGAGAAATTAATTAGAACGCGACATCGACATAAGCAATGATGAAATCAGCAGAATGATGAAATTAGCATTATGACATAAGCACTTACATCATACCCAGTTATACAAATATTTCACAAAGATCTATATATGAAAGAAGAAGGTTTAGGGGGAGGGGCAGAGGTCACAAGAATCCTTTCTAAACATTCCTCTTAATCCTATGAAGAAGTTATGTATCATAGTCGTAGAAGTTAAATTATCTCTTCTCTAGTTTGTGTTTGTAAGTATGGTTGGCTTATGATTTCTATAATGGCTATTATGTATCTGTAAGATTATTGTGATCTTAATACTATGTTATATTGTTATACTTTCTCTCTAATCTAGTTACGCTTAGTGTAGGAAATGAACGAAAGCTGTGTTGGTATTCTCTGAAGTAATCTTATAAGGTTGTGGTCTTTGTTTGAGCCTGTATCTCCCTAGAAAGCCATGGGAATAGGAGAATAAGATATGAACTGGAGAATATACGGTCAATAGCTAGATCGGATAGGAAGGATAATTGCATAATAGGTTGTTAAGATTAGAGTAATCTATGGAAGAATGATGGACCTTTATAGCTATCATATGATTAAAACTAAAATATAAAATAAAAAAACAAAATAAAACCTAAACTTAAAAATAAACCAAAAAATAAATAAAAATAAAAACCCAAACCCTAAACTAAAAATAAAAACTAAACCTAAAATAAAAGAAAAATAAATAAAGTAAAATAAACTTAAACTTAAACTAAGATAAATATAACCTAAACCTAAACCTAAAAATTAAACCCTAAACTAAATAAAATAAAATAAACTAAAAAAAAACCTAAACTAAAAAAAATCAAATTAAACCTAAACCCTAAACCCTAAACCCTAAACACTGAAAAGCTAAAAACCTAAACTTAAATTCAATAAAACCAAAAAAATAAAATTAATAACAAAACCTAAACAAAAATAAAATGAAATAATTAAAAAAAATAAAAACATAGACTAAAACCTAAACTTAAACCTAAACCTAAAAAGAAAATAAAATAGAAAAAATAAAAATTAAACTAAAATAAAATAAATACAAGCCTAAACCTAAACTAAAAAATAAAAAAAACTTAAATAAAATAAAAACTAAACATAAAATAAAAATAAAATAAAAACATAAACCTAAAACCCTAAAATAAAACATAAAATAAATAAATAAATAAAACCTAAACCCTAAACTTAAAAAAACCATAAAATTAAAATAAAATAAAATAAGCTAAACCTAAACCAAGATTTAGAATCATCAAAACATCTTCAAGAGAACAAGCTAATTGTTCCATATTTTGATATTGGCAAAAGATTTTAAAATAATGCTTGTTCAACTAATTTAGGTTTTTTTTAAGCCTTTTAAGCTTAAGCTAGAGGTGAATCATGCCCTTAACCGAATTATCCGGATGAAGAGGAGCCATCCAGTTAATGGATACAACATTGATGAAATCAATGTGTTGGATCCACATATTTTGGAATCAAAGAGGTTGGGGAGGGTAATCTATTAGAGGATTTTGGACAAAAAAAAAAATCGAGAATGATCAGACAAAGTTCTGCTCAAATGTTTAACAGAAGTAAGGGGCCATTGATTGATCCAAAGAGAATTAAAAAGAGTCCTATCAAGCCGCTGCCATAGTCTATAGTTATGCCATGTATAATCCAAACCCGAATAGCCAATATCAATAAAATTGCAATCAAGAATCATATTAAAAAAGTCTTCCATGGAATGAATGTTAGGAGAGCAACCTCCCCTTCTTTTCAAGGAAGAGAGAATAGTGTTAAAATTTAACCAGGTTGGTTGGAGAAAAAGGTTCTTAAGTTGTCCCAAAGGATGTTCCTACCAGCTCTATTACAATAAGCATAAATAAATGAACCTAGAATAGAAAAATTATCCAATGAGATGTGGGCATTAACCAATTGTTAAAGATCATCAAGGATAGATATGTTGACTAAATTATTCCAAAAATACCAAATTTTATTGCTACTATTATAAAAGAAGTTTTGGAAGCCAAGTGTTCTAGCAACATGGTTGATCTTAGAAGGCTGTACGAATAGTTCAATAATAACAAGTAAGGTTATGTTATGAATATGGCAAAGACTTCTAATACGGTTGCGGATAATGAGAGTCCCAATACCCTAAACATTCCAAATTAATAAGTTGATCATAATAAAATAAGAAAAGAAAGGAAAAGAGATAACTAAAGAAATAATAAATCAAGAAGAAAAGGAAACTAGAAATAGTTATTTATGGGAAGTCAGATATGATCTAGTAGTTCTAGTGGAACTATTAGTGAACATTCTAGGTTTAAGTGATTTTTTTAAAAAAATAGTTTGAAAAGGTCTATTGTTGTCCAAAGAATCACCATCCGTGAGAGACTGATTTGTGATATTAAGAATAGGACCTGTATTAGTCAAAGTATTTCTAATGGTAATTTATCCTTCTTCAATGATAGAATTAAGCTAAGAAAGTAGGTTAGCATGTGTATCACTCTGAAGAGTAGGAGAAGGAGAGGTTGTGAAGCCATGAATAGCACAGATTTCATTCTCAATTTTAGAATTAGATTTCAAATTTTGTTCCATCATCAAAGGATCAACAGTTTCAGATTTTGTTCCTTCATCAAAGGATTAACTCTAGAATTTGTTTTCAGATTTTGATCCAACCTAAAATTTCCATTCAAATCACCACTAAGGTTCATATGAGTCTCCTCGGGTTCACTAGCCAAAAGGGGTAGATTAAACTGAGTCAAGGTATTGTCTTGAGGTGCCAAATTATTACAATTAGAAGAAATGATAATTAAGTTATCATTAGCCTCCTCATGAACCTCATAAACATTATTTTAACATGCTTATTGCTCTCCAATAGACAAAAGTGGATAGAAAAGGAGGGTAGTAGGATTCCCATTTTGAGTGACTTTAGGCACATAAGAAAAGATACTAGTTTTTCATTTTGATAGAGTGATTAGGATCCAATAATTTGTTCTTTTAGTTGAGGATGCAACACAAAACATTGAATGATCATGGCCATGAATCTTACAATGTGTGCAAAAATAGGAAAATTCTCAAATTCAACTTTTAATTATCAACTTCTTAGAGCCAATCCAAACTTCTTTAGGATGCTTTTAGTGATATCAATTTTAACCAAAATATGAGCAATGAAGGATTGATCTGGTGGCATCAATTTGAAGAGGCCAACCAAAGCTAACCCAAAGAGAACTTGATGTGTAATGTATTCTCATATTAGGAAGAGCTAGCCATATAGGAACAATTAGGGATTCCTATATCAAAAAGGAGATCATTTCAAAAGTTGCATTTGATAATTAAAACAAAGTAAGAGTGACGTGCAAAACTCTTGAATAATCTAAGTCATTAGAGAGCTGAATTAAAATATGCCTTGGATCAATCAATTCGATAGTGAAAACACTTGAAAGTTTAATGCTATAAAAAAATGATCAGATGTTATCGATATTTGGCCGACGTAAGAAAAATTTACCAACTAAAGAGAATTCAAAAGGCTTCGCCAACTTTTCCACATCTAGATCCAAGCACATAATAGCAGGCATCCGAAGCATTAGGTGAAAGGTTCTTACCAGATAGTGTGTCCTTAAAGGACTTAACTGCTGGCAGAGTAGCGGATGACTTGGATCCACAATTCCATGTAAATCTGATGCCCTAGCTGATGCCTCCAAGATGGATAAGCTCAGCTGCATGAAAAGTGGCTCCTCCTCCATTGAAAGAGCAAAGGGAAAATCACATTAGAGGCTAATCAGAGGCAAACAATCAAAAATTGGCCAAGCCACAAGGAATATGAAAGTGGCAGAAGGGAAAATGTAATCGCCAAAGAGCGCCGCGGCCGAGAGGTTGTGTGTGTTTTACCTGGGTTTATGAGTTTAGGGGTGGTTTAGGGTTTAGGGTTTAGGGTTTTAGGGTTTAGGGTTTATGGTTCAGAGTTGAAGGTATAGGGTTCAGGGTTTAGGCTTACTTTTAAGGTTTTATGTTTATGGTTTAAAGTTTAGGATTTAGGGTTTAGGGTTTAGGGATTAGGGTTTAGGGTTCTTTCTTTTTAAGAAAAATTAGGTAAACTCATAGGTTTAGGTTTTTTTTAGTTTATTTATTTTATTTTTACTTATTTTAGTTTATTTTATTTTTATTTTTATTTTTATTTTTATTTTTATTTAGGTTTATTTATTATTTTTATTTAATTTATTTTCTTTATTTTAGTTTTATTTATTTAATTTAGGTTTTTTAATTTAGTTTTTTATTTAGGTTTAGGTTTAGGTTTATGATTATTTTTTAGTTGTGTTTTATTTTTAATTTATTTTTTAGGTTTGGGTTTTATTTTTTATTTTTAGGTTTAGGTTTATGTTATTATTTTACTTTTTTAGGTTTATTTTTAGTTTTAATTTTTAAGTTTATGTTTAGGTTTATTTTTAGTTTATTTTATTATATTGGTTTAGGGTTTAGGTTTACTTTATTTTATGTTTAATTTTACTTTCTATTTATTTTAGTTTAGTTTATTTTAGTTTTTGTTTAGGTTTATTTTATTTTATTTATTTTAGGTTTAGTTTTTTTTAGTTTAAGCTTTGGATTTTAATTTTTATTAATTTTTAGGTTTTAATTTTATGTTTGTATTTTAGGTTTAGGTTTTTGTTTAGTTTTTATTTTATTTTATTTTAGGTTTATTTCATTTTTATTTTTGGTTTTGTTTTTGTTTTATTTAGGTTTTTTATCTTTATGTTTATTTTATTTTATTTAGTTTAGTTTAGGTTTTCATTTATTTTATTTTAGTTTAGTTTTTACTTTTTATTTTAGTTTTATGTTTAGATCTAGGTTTATGTTTAGGCTTTTATTTTCTTTTATTATATTATTTTATTTCAGTTTAGGTTTTTTATTTATTTTATCTTTAGGTTTTATTTTATCTAGGCTTAGGTTTTTAGGCTTTTTGGGTTTTGCTATTACGGTTTATGGTTTAGTTTTTAGGGTTTGGGGTTCACGGTTTAGGGTTTAAGGTTGTAGGTTTTAGGGTTTAGGGTTAGGATTTTTTAAATTTTATTTTATTATTTTTTATTTTTATGGTTTAGGGTTTAAGGTTGAGAGTTTTGTTGAATGCTTCTGCTAAGCTATTTACTCTAAGGTAATAGATGGTGGAGTATCTCTAATCTATACCGTGTCTTCTAGTGAGGCTATTGATCTTCGTGCTTTTGAATGCAATACCATTATCATATATAATTCATCAAGGAACCCTGAACCTATATACAATATGGTTCTTGAAAAATTAGAGCATGTGATGAGCTGTGACCTCTCTAAGTGGGATGACTTCCGCCCACTTGGAAAGTAGTCAGTGGCAGCTAAGATGAATCGATGCCCCTAGGAAGAAGGAGGATCGATTGGACCTACAATGTCAGTACCCCAACACTCAAATGGCCATGAAGCTAATGTAGGATGTAGAATGTTGGGTGGTTGGTGGAGGACTACACCGTGCACCTGACACTGATTGCATCTCCTAGCTACATCCATGCAATCTATGATCATTGAAGGCTAGTAGTATCCTAGTCGTTTGATCTTCATCTTCATCTTCAAACCAGATTGATGATCTCTACATAGACCTCATTGTACCTCAGTTATAATTTCATGGGCTTCGTGTTGTCTAAATAGTTTAACCACATTTGGTCAAAGGACTGACAATAAAGGGTGTCATCAACAAGAGCATAGGAGAGAGCTCTTTATTTCACTTGATGGGCTTGTGATTTCTCTTGTGGTAGTTTTTCCAGTGTTAAAATAATTTATGAACGGTTGCCTCCAATCTAGCTCCTTGTCCATTTTGGCAACGACAACCTTCCCTTCAAGAGAAAGTCTCCCAATGAGTTTAAATTCAATAAGGGATAGGACTTGTCTATTTTGGACCCTTATTGAAATGGACTCATTTTTCGGACATGCCAACTCTTTGGCAAGTTTGGCCAAGGAATTTGCTACTATGTTCTCTACTCGAGGAACTTTGTAAATGGTGCCTTTGAGAATCTGGGCCAATAGCTTCATGGTATACTCATTGTAATGACAAAGCTTGGGATTGAGAATCTGGTAGGGCCCAACAATCTGGTTGATGACCAACTCAGAATCCCCAAAGATGTTGATGCTCTTGACACTGATAGTGATGGCTAACTCTAGACCGATAATTGAAGCCTCGTGCTAAACTTCATTGTTGGTACAGGGGTTGGAAAGATAGTATGAAAATCTCATCACATCACAGTTTAGAGTTAGAAGAACTATTCCTACCCTACCTTTCCTGGGAGAATAGATTGTGGTGCTTCACCTTCAAGAAAAGAAGTAGCACCATCAAAATACATCTCCCATCGGCAATTGCCAGCCTCCCTTAAGTTCATGATTTGTTCATCAGGGAGATCATCACTAAGAGAAGAATCAATAGGAAGTGGGTATGCTGCTAAGAAATCCACTAGTGTCTGTCCTTTTACCATTCAGAGGGGTACAAATGTGATATCAAACTGTGAGAGAATTATGGACCATCGAGCCAAATGTCTAGATAATGTTGGCCATGTCATGAGATACTATAGTGGATTTATTCAGGAGATCAAGTTCACCTTATGAGAAAGCATATAGTGTCGTAGCTTCTGAGATGCAAAGGTCAAAGCTAGGCAATGTTTCATAATAGGTGGATAGTTTTCTTCAGCAAGAATCAGATGACGGTTAAGATAATAGACAACACTCTCTATCTGGTCATCACTTGGGCCAACAGAGCATCGAGAGAGTCATCCAATGCAGTAGTGTAAAGGATCAGTGGCCTGCCCGGGATAAGGGATGCTAGAACTAGCGGCTTCACCAAGTACTCTTTGATGTCTTTGAAGGCATAATGGTACTTATCATCCCACTTGAATTTGGCATTCTTTTTGATAAGTGCTGAGAACGCTTTGCATCTCACCGATAGGTTTGAGATAAAGCATCTTATATATGCCAACCGTCCTTGAAAGGATTTGAGTTGAGTTAAACTCTTAGGAGGTGGCATTTCTAAGATAGCTTTAATCTTCTCAGGATCTATTTCTATTCCCCCTATGTCAAATAATAAACCAAAGGAATTTTCTTGAAGTGACTCTGAATGTACACTTCAGGGGATTTATTTTGAGGTTATATTGTCTTAACCATTCAAAAACTACTCTCAAGTGAAAGTGGTGGTCTTCCTTTTCTAAGCTTTTGACTACTAAATTATCAACATAGCACTCAAGCTAATGATGGATGAGTTCATTAATGATCTGAGTTATGGTCGTTGGTATGTAGCACTAGCATTTTTAAGGCTGAAAGGCATGACCCTATAACAAAAGATTCTGATCAGGGTTCAAAAACTAGTGTTTATTTCATCTTTAAGAGACATCTTGATTTAGTTATAGCCAGATGTTCCATCCATGAAAGAGAATACTGCATGAGATGAGGTGATGTCCACCATTAATTCTAGTATAGGAAGAGGAAACTCATTGTTAGGACATGCCTTGTTTAAGTCTCTAAAATTGACACAAATGCGAATTTGCCCATTCTTCTTTTTAACTGGGACAACACTGGCTAACCAGGTAGGATATTTTTCTTCCCTGATGAAACTAGCATCGATTAGTTTCTTGACTTTAGAAATGACCTGTTGTTCAATTTCTAATTGCATGCATCTAGGAGCTTGGTTAATAAGGGTAATGTTAGGATCTATTGCTAGCTTGTGGACTACTACATCAAGAGATAATCTGGGTATTTCTTCATAACTCCATGTGAAGCAATCTTTAAACTCATTCAATAGCCTAACTAAGTCATTGGTTTCTTCTTCATTCAGCAACGAATTGATGTATGCTAGGTGAGGATTTTCTTCTGTCGTGGTTGATTTATTTAAGCTTGTCAATTATTGAATGAATCTCCTCTTCAAATTCTAGCGGTGCCTCTTTTACTTGGAGATCTCTGGATCATTTGAAGTTTCTAAACACACATTCTCATAAGAGTTGGGGATGTGTGAGAAGAACCTATCAAACTCCAAATGATTGGTAACAACTATGCAATAATCTTCATCATCGACTGGACCCATTGTACCAAATCCTAGTCCTGCTCTTGATTGTGCTTCCCTGCCTATAATGTTCCATAGCTTTTGAAAGTATTCTAATCTGTGCTTGGACCATGTGTGAGGAACTAAACCTGTTTGTATAAGATTTTGAACACAAGGTGAGTAAAAGTCAAAAGGTAATTCCATTAACTCTTTAAAAGTATCTTCCTCAAGCTCTACATCAACTTCAAGGATTGCGGAGAATGATCCAAAAAAGAACTTCTACTTCATGTCACTGAAAGACTTAGGGACTTCCTTAACTACTAAACCTTCAATTTTCTGAGATGTAAGTGGGGTAAGAGCTAAGGTTCCCAACTGTTGCCTACCAGTTTTGAATACTTTACTTTGTTTGGAGGCCTGGCCTTCATCTCTGGCTGGATCAAAAGTCACCTGCAATGGAACCAGCTGAGAGGGGTTGGCTGGTATACTAATCACATTGGACTCATCCTCCGAGCTAGATTCTAAGTCTATGTGAATAGTAGAGGGACTCTTATGAACTGCAACACAACCTCTATTGGCTGAAGGCCAACTAGTGGGTCTCGCACCTCTGGAACTACCTCTGCTTCTGCGACTCTAGTTGGTGGAGGTTGAGCCATCCTACCCACATGTCTATATGAAGGAATGTGAATGTATCTTTGTTCTATTTCTTCTTCAATTCTCCTTTCTTGTTCACTTAGACTTTTATTTTTCTTTTAATTTTCTTTTATCTTTTATTTTATTTATTTTCTTTTTACTTTGGTTCTGCATTTGAATTTTATCCAAGTTCACAAAAAATGATTTTTTGAGGAAAATAGTAGGTCACATCCTCATAAATCTCAACCTCTCTAATTGAAAATGCCTTTTCATCCCCTTTGATATGGTATTCAATTCCATCTTTTCTAAACTTGATGCACTTATGAAGGGAAGATGGAATGATCTTATTCTGATGTATCCAATGCCTACCAATCAAAGCAATAAATGAAGTATTCAAATCAATGATGTAGAACTTGGCTTCAGTCTTCCAGTCTCCTATCTCTAAAGGTAACACTATAGAACCTAAAGCCCGCTCACCTTGATCATGAAATCCTCTCAACATCATCCTATCTTCTCGGAGTGTGGAGAGATGTCAATCTTCAAATAAGCAAGGGTCTTTAGACTCATAATGTTCACCAATGCATCTGAATCCACGAGAATCCTGGCAAGTCTGAACCTCTCCATGTCAATTATGATGTAGTGGGGAAGGTTGTGCGCCAAGTCCTCTAGAAGAAGGACTTCAACTGTGAAGGTGATCCCTTGGGCTTATTTTGCATAATGTGCTTCCTAACCTATAGTGGTCAGTTGAGCTAAGTATATTTCAGGATCAAGGAGGGCCTTGATTAATGATTCCCTCATATTTTTTTGGATAAGATAAGGGCATCATATATGCTTAGCTTAGATGGAAACTTTCATAGATGAGAAAGGACATTGTAGTCAACCTTTGGATGGTCTTCCAGAAGCATATCCAAGGGTGGAGCATCCTATGGAAGGGCTTCTCGATCTTCAATACCAATGACTTGTTTCCCTCTATCTTGAGGTGTTGCCCTAGGAGGTAGAACCTTGCCACTACGGAGGTTGACTTCAATGATCTCTTGAGGCAAGGTGGTGGATGGTTCCACCTGCACTTTAGGCTCACCTACATCTTCTTCTATGGGACCCTCAGAATCAGATGATTCCAAGTCTATCTCAAGAGGTGAACCCATAGAATTCATAGTTGGAAAGTCCAACTATGAATTAGAAAGAGGAAGATTATAATTATTATAGCTATTTAGACTTAAAGAGTTATTATTAGGAATAGAAGAAGACAACCCTTCAGATGTGACACAGATGTAATTCAGACTAGCTTTATTCTTCAATTTCTTAGAATTATTTGGAGGTACAAAGTAAAATTCAAGTAAAGTGAGTGGAGTAAGGGATTTGATGCCCTTATCTGCTGATACAAGATTTCTAGTAGTAGATGAAACAAAAAAGCTAATTGAAATGGAATAAGTCATCGGTGTGGAAGCTTCAATTGAAGGATGGAGGCTAAACACGGTTGGTGGCTATCCTAAGGGGCTATCTTAGGATGATGCATGCTGCTGTTGCTGTTGCTGCTACTAAGCTCTCACTTTCCTAGAGTTGGCATTGGCAACTTGCAAACCTTCCTTGGTGTTGGAGGTTTGAGCTGACTCAAGAACCTATAAGGAAAGCTTCTTGATCTTTTGAATTATTTTTAGAGGTTTTAGTTGAAGAAATGTCCCAACTTTTCTTGGTTTTGGTAGGATCACATTGATCCCCAAGGATTACCCTAATGGAACTAGAAGGCTGTTCCACAAGGTATTCCTTTGGGATAACTACAACATCGGTCTTGAAATTGTGTTCAAGCCAGTCCTTGAATGTGAAGTAATCCTCCAAAATGTGGCCTACCATTCAGTGGTAAGGGAAAAAGTTTGGATCATGACTTTTGCTTATTTCCTCTGGTCTCCTAGCCTCGGGTAGCTAAAAATTAGGTTTCTTTAATAGATTCTTAAAGATTTTCTTGATTACCTCCCTCTTAAATTAATAAGGTTTGTTTAACTTATCTAAAAGAGTAGGTGGACCATAGCTACTTGGCGGCAGGTATGCATGCCGCTAGTGGTAGTGGTATGAATGAGGTGGTGGTTGTGCTGGCCATGGAGGCTACGGTGGAGACTAGTAGGGTTGCCTCAGTGATGGCAAAGGAGGTGGACGTTGTTGAGGTCATGGCCTCTCAGACTAATCTCTAGCTGGTTGCTTCCCTTTATCAGCCACTTCTACTGCTCCTGGCTTCTTCTCATAGACCTTCCGCAGCTTTTGCTAAGGCAACTAATCCTGAAAAGGAAATTGTTTGGCCTCTCCTTGTAGACTAGCCACCTTGTTCATTAGCTTCTCAAATGTCTTGATAGTGAAGCCCTTAAACATGAAGGTGAGTGAGGCATGGATATTCTTCATGAGAATCTTAATGGAATGATGTTCATACAACTACGGTTCACACTTCATATTGAGGTTATGCCATTGGAGAATATAATCAACAAGTGACTCATCGGAGTGCTATTGTGCTACAATGAGATAACCTACATTAACCCTTTGCTGAGCTCCAGCAAACCTCTTGATAAAGAGTTGCTATAACTCAGCAAGTATCTTTACTAAATCATTAGGCAGTTCAACATATCAATCAAAACCAATACTCGCTAGGCTACTAACAAAAAGTCAAAAAAGAAAAGCATCACTGCCACCTGCGTTGCAATAATTAGCTCTGAAATGAGCTCTGTGCTGCCTCAGATTTCCACTACCATTGAAGCTTTTAAAGGAAGGAGGCATGAAAGCCTTTGGAACTGATGATCCTCCCCTGGCTTGAGCCAAAGCTTCTTTTGATTTTATATCTTTTACTTGTATGGTGGTACTTTCCACTACCTTCCTATACAGGCTAATGCTACCTTGATTAATGGGAGGTAGAATCTTAACAAGATCAAAGACATTCAATAACTCAGGCTGACTGATGTTGACTATGGTAGGATGAACTAAAGGGGCTTCTTTCTGAAGCACTAACATTACTACAAACAAGTCCTGTAACTGACGTGCCATCCTATCAATTTGCTCGTACTTCCACCTCAACTGATGTCAAAGGTGTTGGCCTGATTTGGTGGTGTCCTCTTGATCAACCTCATCACCTTCCATGGCCTATTTATCCCTAAGAAGAGATCTTCTAGTGTCAACCATGCATACTCCAGCTAAATCTCCCATCAAGCCATCTTTGTACGGATCAAAGCTGACTCTCTCTTCATTGGACCAGGCATACCCCAAGATTTCTTTCTTCTCCATGAAATAATGTGCAACTATTTCATCTAAGGAATGACCCAAATCAGCAGGTATAAATAGTTTAGGTTGAACGGTGTGATCACTATCGTGCATTGAGAGGCACTGACCTCGCTTGTCATTGGAGAGTCAATCCTATATGGACTATACTCACTAGATGAATGATACTCCTAATTGTTACAGCTATAAAAGGGGTAAAAACCCTAGGATGTTCCTCCACCACTGCTGTAACTGAACTATCATCAAGAATATTTGTAATAACTATAACCATCTCCACATCCAGTTGTATGGGTGGAGTTGGTGAAGGGACATGATGCTTCGCGGTCGCCACACCTTCCGCACCACCATTAGGACAGAAGGTCAAGTAGGAGAGCTCAACCCTACCACAATGGATGGTGTAGAAGGGGTAGGATCCCTTAGCTATAGTCGAATCACCAACGGGGTGCGCTTTTCCCCGGATGTGACCTTCATGGCCTTAGATGGAATGGGAGATGTTGTAACATGTACTGAAATGATAGACAAGGGGTAGAGCGATGGGGTGGAGACACCATTGACTCTCTGTGTACAAGAACTTCCATCTTCTGGTGGTTGGTCCTAGTGAGAAGAATACTATAAATATGGTCGGTACGGGTAGCGCACCGAGCTTGAAAATCAATCAAAGCAAAGGTTGACAATTGACGGCTGAACCTCCAATACTCTCTGCTAGTAATGAGGGCTATATGGGCCTCATGGACCCTCTCCTAGTGAATCTACCTCTCTAGGCTATGGGGGATAATAGATCGAAGATCGAACTGTGTGTCAGACTCTGAGCATATGTATGCTCTGCTTACTTGGAATAAAATAGATTATATGCCAGCATATGACCTCCTGCTCCTAGAAACTACTGGCTACAAGTGCACCATTGAAGGAGGTGATGAACGGATCCTCCTAGCATCCTCCATGTCTGATACAGGGAGAGGATGGAATTGGTTTCCTATAACCAGTGGTGAAGTGATAATGGGAGACTCATCCATGGCTGATCAAGCTACTGCCTCTAGCTCCCTAGCTATCTGAGTGTGATACCACTTGATCATGCGATTCTTGTTCCTATGCTAGGTAAAGATAGGATGGAAGGATTTCGAGCTAGACCCATACTAAAATGTAGGGGAGGCTATCCCTGAGACCATGGGAGCCTTACCCTTAGAGGGTATAGAAGTTAGGGTACTGGCCCCCACTGGGGCAACATGAGCAACATTGGGATGAACAAAAACTGGAGCTAGTACTACATCTATGGCACTATGTGAAGTGTATGCGCCCGCCTTTCCTCTTCAATGAGGATACATTAGAATCATAAGGTAAGTCTATCCTGATAATCGGCTTCTGCCCTGTCACTTTTGTCCTTCTGACTATGGTGAGGGGAATACCCTCATAAGTTATCCTGGCTCCCTCAAATCCTCAGCCAAAGTGAATCAGGTGGGTATGGTCCAGATGGGGGAAGTCAGCCTGATCTAAAGCTAGATCCATACCGTAGGGGAAGGTGTAGACAAACTTCTAAGAATCGGCCATTTTACTAACTGTAATAGACTAAAACTGAACTATACTATATTAACTGTAAAGAATCTACAATGATAAATTAACTTGTGTTAGATTTTAGTCTCCATAGATTTTTGAATTTTGAATTTGAAAATTTGAACCCACATCCAACAACTTGGAAGTGTTAAGTGGGGTTCAAATTGATTTGTTAAGATTGATTGAAAGAGGAATTTGAATATGAATCCAACTTCAACAAATTTAGATATGTTGAAATATGGATCCAAAATTTTGATAAGGATGCTTCCATAGGTTCACTATTTATTTTGAATATGAATTTTTGATTTTGAGGAACCTTTCCTTTAACAAATTTAGGAATGCTAAAGTAAGGGTCAAATGATTTTGTTTTTGTTTGATTGTTTTTGGAATTTTTCTTACTTAGCAAATTTTAGTATGCTAAGTGAAGTGTTTGAGAAAGTGATTATTTATTTTTGTGAATTTTGTTTTGATTTTAGAAAATTTGGAATTCTTACTTAAGAAATTTAGGTATGCTAAGTGAAGAACCCAAGTGTATTTTGTTTGATTTTTGAAAATAGGATTATTGCAAATTTAAGTATGCTAAGAAAATCCTAAGTGTTTTATTTTGTTTTGATGTTTTGATTTTTTTTTAAAAGGGTAGGATTCTTAGAAAATTTGGTATGCTAAAGGAATCCTAAGTGTTTCATTTTGTTGTTTTGATGTGATTGAAAGTGGAGATTCAACTTTAGGAAATTTGGTATGCTAAAGATGAAGTCCCACTTGGTTTTGTGAAAAGGAAATTTCACTTAGCAAATTTGAGTATACTAAATGAAATTCCAAATGGTGTGTTCAAGACTTTTGATGTCATTTTAGTTTTGAAGATGGAAACATCTCCTTAGCAAATTTGGTATGCTAAGGAAAGAAGCTCCAAAGGTGTTTGAAAATTTTGGTTTTGACTTTGGAAACATCACATAGCAAATTTGAGTATGCTAGGTGAAGTTCTAAAAAATTTTTTTGAAAAATGTTTGGTTTTGGGATTTGGAAACTTCAATGAGCAAATTTGAGTATCCTAAATGAAGTTCCAAAAGTTGTTTGAAAAATTTTTGGATTTTGAATTTGGAGACTTCACTTAAAAAATTTGGGTATGTTAAATAAAGTTCCAAATGTGTTTTGAAAATTGTTGATTTTTGATTTTTGGATTTTTGGATTGTTAAATAAAGTTCCAAATGTGCTTTGAATTTGGAGACTTCACTAGATGAATGATACTCCTAATTTCTACTACTATAAAAGGGGTAAAAATCCTAGGATGTTCCTCCACCACTGCTGCAACTGAACCATCATCTGGAATATTTGTAATAACTATCACCATCTCCACATCCGGCTGTATGGGTGGAGTTGGTGAAGGGATGACCACGATGCTTCACGGTCGCCACACCTTCCGCACCACCATTAGGGCAGAAGGTCGAGTAGGAGAGCTTGGCCCTACCATAATGGATGGTGTAGAAGGGGTAGGATCCCTTGGCTATAGTCGAATCACCAGCGTGCGCTTTTCCTCGGATGTGAAGTTCATGGCCTTAGATGGAATGGGAGATGTTGTAACGTGTATTGGAAATGATAGACAAGGGGTAGAGCGATGGGGTGGAGACACCATTGACTCTCTGTGCACAAGAAATTCCATCTTCTAGTGGCTAGTCCTAGTGAGAAGAATACTATAAATATGGTCGGTGCAGGTAGCGCACCGAGCTTGAAAATCAATCAATGAAAAGGTGGACAACTGATGGTTGAACCTCCATTACTCTCTGCTAGTAATGAGGGCTATATGGGCCTCAGGGGCCCTCTCCTAGTGAATCTACCTCTCTACACTATGGGGGATAATAGATCGAAGATCAAACTGTGTGTCGGACTCTGAGCATCTATATGCTCTGCTTACTTGGCATAAAATAGATCATAGGCCAGCATACGACCTCCTACTCCTAAAACTACTGGCTGCAAGTGCACCACTGAAGGAGGTGATGAACGGATCCTCCTAGCATCCTCCATGTCTGATCCAGAGAGAGGATGGAATTGGTTTCCTGTAACTAGTGGTGAAGTGATAATGGAAAACTCGACCATGGCTTATCGAGCTACTACCTCTAGCTCCCTAACTATCTGAGTGTGATACCACTTGATCATGCGATTCTTGTTTCTATGCTAGGTATAGATAGGATGGAAGGATTTTGAGCTAGACCCATACTAAAATATAGGGGAGGCTATCCCGAGACCAGGGGAGCCTTACCCTTAGAGGGTATAGATGTTAGGGTACTAGCCCCCACTGGGGCAACATGAGCAACTTTGGGATGAACAGAAACTAGAGCTAGTACTACCAGCACTGTTGGCACTATAACAACTAAAGTCTATCGTACTGCCATAGCTTTCCTCTTCAATGAGGAGACATTAGAATCATAAGGTAAGTTTATCCTGATAATCGGCTTCTGCCCTGTCACTTTGGTCCTTCTGACTATGGTGAGGGGAATACCCTCACAAGTGATCCTGGCTCCCTCAAATCCTCGGCCAAAGTGAATCAGGTGGGTATGGTCTAGATGGGGGAAGTCAGCCTGATCTAAAGCTAGGTCCATACCCTGGGGGAAGGTGTAGACAAACTTCTAAGAACCGGACATTTTACTAACTGTAATAGACTAAAACGAACTATCTTGTGTGTAAATCTACAATGATAAATTAACTTGTGTTTTTAGTCTCCATAGATTTTGAATTTTGAATTTGAAAATTTGAACCCACATCCAACAACTTGGAAGTGTTAAGTGGGGTTCAAATGGATTGTGAAGATTGATTGAAAGAGGAATTTGAATATGAATCCAACTTCAAATTTAGATATTTTTGAAATATGGATCCAAAATTTTGATAAGGATGCTTCCATAGGTTCACTATTTATTTTGAATATGAATTTCTAATTTTGAGGACCCCTTCCTTTAACAAATTTAGGTATGCTAAAGTAAGGGTCAAATGATTTTATTTTTGTTTGATTATTTTTTGAATTTTTCTTACTTAGCAAATTTTAGTATGCTAAGTGAAGTGTTTGAAAAGTGATTATTTATTTTTGTGAATTTTGTTTTGATTTAAGAAAATTTGGAATTCTTATTTAACAAATTTAGGTATGCTAAGTGAAGAACCGAAGTGTATTTTGTTTGATTTTTGAAAATAGGATTATTGCAAATTTAAGTATGCTAAGAAAATCCTAAGTGTTTTATTTTGTTTTGATGTTTTGATTTTTTTTTAAAAGGGTAGGATCCTTAGATAATTTGGTATGCTAAAGGAATCCTAAGTGTTTCATTTTGTTGTTTTGATGTGATTGAAAGTGGAGATTCAACTTTAGGAAATTTGGTATGCTAAAGATGAAGTCCCACTTGGTTTTGTGAAAAAGAAATTTCTCTTAGCAAATTTGAGTATGCTAAATGAAATTCCAAACGGTGTGTTCAAGACTTTTGATGTCATTTTAGTTTTGAAGATGAAACATCTCCTTAGAAAATTTGGTATGTTAAGGAAAGAAGCTCCAAAGGTGTTTGAAAATTTTGGTTTTGACTTTGGAAACATCACATAGCAAATTTGAGTATGCTAGGTGAAGTTCTAATAAAATTTTTGAAAAATGTTTGGTTTGGGATTTGGAAACTTCAATTAGAAAATTTGAGCTTGCTAAACGAAGTTCCAAAAAGTTGTTTGAAAATTTTTTTGGATTTTGAATTTGGAGACTTCACTTAACAAATTTGGGTATGTTAAATAAAGTTCCAAATGTGCTTTGAAAATTGTTGATTTTTGATTTTGGATTTGGGAACTTCACTTAGCATATTTGATTATGCTAAATGAGGTTCCAAAATGTGTTAATTTTTTTTCTTTTTTTGTATTTTGAATTTGAAGACTTCACTTAACAAATTTGGGTTTGTTAAATGAAGTTTCGAATGTGTTTGAAAATTTAGAATTTTGGATTTGGAGACTTCACTTAACAAATTTGGGTATGTTAAATGAAGTTCTAAATGTGTTTTGAAAAATTTTGAAATATGATTGTTGATTTTTTTTATTTTTGAAAATGGGACTTCCATTCGACAAATTTAGGTATGTAGAATGGGGATCAATCTTATTTTTGAAATATATATTTTTTGTTTTATATGTGATTGTTGCTTTTTGAAAGAGAGGAATTCCAACTTAAAACATATGTAAGATGTGTTCAAAAGAGATTTCCCAAATGATATTTTATTTTTAGTTGGGAATGAAATCTTCATTTAATAAATTTGAGTATATTAAATGAAGGTGTTCATGTGTGCTTTTTAAAAATTTTATTTTTGTTCAGAAGTGAACTTTCCATTCAATAAGTGTGAATGTATTGAATAAAAAGATACATAGGTGTTTTTTAAAAACTTTTATGATTACGATTGTGACTTTTGGAAAAGATGATTATTCATTTTATTTTGAAAATGACATCTTCATCAAAGTGAATTGAAAGAAGATGTTCATTTGTGCTTCTGAAAAATGTTGTTTAGTTTTATTTTTGAAAATCCCTACATGTAACAATTATGGGAATTGTTAAATGAGGGTGACAAGATTTTGTGGAAAATATATTATGAAGTGCATTTTTGAAAAGGTGCTTTTGAAAAGCAAAGTTCATTATGGAAAATTTATTATTTTAGGATGAACCTTTCCTTATCATGAAAATGATAAGGAGGAAGTCTTTGAAAATGTTTTTTTCTATTTAGATCTTCTCATTTCACCCATTGGAGAACACAACGGGGGTTTTAAGACAAACAAGTAAAGAAATCCTAAAACCTAACGATGTTGGCTAACTCAACTTAAGAATAAAATGAGCTAACTACCAATGGAAAGAAGGATAGTCTTGGATTCATACCAAAGTACAAATCCACTATCGATACTCAAAGACAATGATCATTTACTAAAGATGGAGAGAGGAACCATCCCCAGTGGAGTCGCCAAAAAAATTTGTAGTGAAACATTTCTAATAGGGGAGTGGCCTTTCAACACTATTGGGAGAAATGAAAGAGGAAAGCCTATAAAAATTCATCTTTTTAAGATGTCACGTAGATCCAAAGATGTACTTATTCAAGTGATCTAGTACGTCATCAGGGAAATAGTGAACTATCTTGAAAGATAGAAGTTACTACCCTTTAATGGACTTAATTACCTTAATAAGGAGTCCTAAGGATGATGGGTCTGCATATGTACCAAAGATTCTTCCCCAACTTTACATGGAAAAGTAAAGCAGGGTTTATTTCAAATTGGGTTCATTAAGTTCCCTACAGGGGAAAGCCCCATAGTTAATTACATCCTATGAAATGGGGATTCCTTAGGAAAACTCTTGATTAAGGTAAATGATCATTATCTTTAAAGATTTCAATAAGAAAAGACTATCAATCAATTGACTCATTTTTGAAAATCAAATGAGATTGATCAAAGAAGGGAGGAGGGGTGGGGGGAGTTATTATAAAAGCCAAAATTGAAGATAAGTAGAAGATGCTCATGATATTAGGAAAACTTGATGAGCATCTCAAATTATCCTACAGTTGGGCTTTACATTTTTGAAATTGATTTAGTTTATTTGAGTTGAATTTCTCATTAGAAAGTCTGAACATATGATTCCTTAACACAAGATTAAGGAAATGCCTAAGAGGTGAGGAATTAACCTTATAGCCAACAAAAGAGAGAAGCAATCTCAGAACCTAAATCTAGGGAGCTTTGGTGAGGGCCGAAAGCACAACCTAAATCTATGGTGAAAATGGGTATTTGGTTTGTCTCCACAAGAGATGATAAACCACCAAACAGCTTGAACTTACAATAGCTTGGGGGTTGCTGGCAACTAACTCCTCTTATGAGTTTAAATACATGTAGGAAAGTCATTATGCTTATGCAAGATAGCTAGGCTGTTACTTATTTTGAAAGATATTAAGTCCTTAAACTCACTCCCTAAAGTGACTAGATCATGTAAAGGGCATACTTCAAATGACCTAAATCTAATGCAATTCAAATTTCATTTTATTCTTATTTTTGGACAATTATCTTAACTCGAGAAAATAAGATTCATATGACTAATGTATGAGAAAGAAGATTTTTGGCCAAAATTAGTGAGAAGGGAGGAGGTGAGTTTCCACCATGGCCCCCAAAGGTCAATACATATTTCTCTAGAAAAGGTGGAAGCCCTCCAATCAAAAGTGAAATAAGATGCATTTGTGCATGATATTATAAAAGAAATGCTCATCCAACTAAGGGATTGCTAATTCTTTTATCTTGATTTTAAACCTAAGCTTTAGATGAGGTTATGAGTTATTTATTTTTATTTTGATTTATTAAGTTGGGTAAAAGATTTATTTTTCCCTAAAGAGCCTAATCCACATCCATGAAATAAATAAAGCAAGGAAGAAACTAGGAAAAGCATGCCACTTAATTCAAAAGCTAAACAAATAATCAACCAATTTATAAAGCTAATCGTAAAACCAATAAAAGTTCATTGTGGTTAGGCTCCACTACACAAACCCAAAAATATCAAATGTGGGTAGCTAATCTCCATCCTTATACAACCTGGATTACAAATGAATTAAATTATAATTAATCAAGGAATTCATTGTTATGGGGGTCTTCAAGCTTTATTTCTTCTTTCTTCTTTGGTTCCTTCTTTTGGATGGTTGGAAGGTAGATGCTCCAAGGCTTCACATGGTGCATAAGATAGGATCTTATGACCAATGCTCATCCTAATCCCCATAAAAATCATTCCATAACCCTAATTGCACAAATTTACATGAAAAGGAAAAGTGGAAATCTAACACCTAAACAAAGGTTAGCTAAAACAAACCACACAAATCCCAAGCATGTATATTGGACTTATCACCCCACACATGGGTGACTAAGTCCACCTGACCAATGGATTATGCTTAGGGGTATAAAGCACCTACAAGAAAAAGCATTTATATTTTTATTTATGATAGCGCCCCTTAAGCAGAATCTCCTATAGAAAAGAATAGTTAGACTAAGAACATCCTACCATTCATTCTACTAGAAATCCTAACATCCAGTCTAAAACATATATCATAAAATAAAACAAACATCAAACCATGCATCGACCTAATCTAAAGCTAGAAGTGGTGACTTAGGCTAATAGGTGTGCTTTGAAGGCTGGTGTGGTATGCCTAGCTATAGCTTTAGGTTCAGATTTTCTAAGTATGAAATAGATGTTCAACTTAGAGGAGAGTTTCATTTGAGTTGCTTAATTATTTTGGATTGATTTTATTTCATTTTTTGATTTGGTTTAAGTGTATCCTACAATTAATTACTAAGTTATGAAGAGAGGGAAAGAGAAGAGAACTTCTCTTTCTTTCCCTAACCTAAGTAATTTCTAAAGTAGATTCACATTTTAGTTTTGTTTAGGAAAATTTTTTGATAAAAACTTTTAATTAATCCTAAGTTTAGATGAACTCTAAACAAATCTATTCAAAAAGAAAGTCATTTTAAGATTAAATAAAATAAATCAAAATTCACATAACAGACACTATTTCATTTCTTTCCCAACATATATAACATGCATATGGATGGACCCTAAGCATATCTACACATTCAAATGAGATTATTTAACACACTTTATGATGCATGCTAAGTAATCCATTTAATGAATTTTAGAAGTTGAATATGCATAATTTTTCTTAAGTAGAAAGAGATTTCCTTATCCAAATTTTTGCATACACACATGAAAGTAAGAAAGGCATAAGTGAGTATAGTGCCATTGTTAACCAGAGGTGTAAGGTACAAGACCTACTTAGGCTACTTAAAGCCTCGCAACCTCGGGGTTGTCCAGACTAATATACCACTTTCCTTAAATACAAACATATGTATAAAAGAAATGAAATAGAAAAGGAGAATGCAAAAGTTGTTTAATGGATTCATTTTATTTATGCAATTTATGTATGAAAGTATAAGTAATCCTTCTTAAGTGATAGCATAGGGATGAATAGGGTATGGAATTAAGTAAGTGTTGGGTTCTTTTCAAATGAACCCTACATCTTACCAACTCCTACTCAAAACTATACTAACATAAGAAAGAAACGAAACCTATGATAAGCATGCCTTTATAATCTATCACATGAAAATTCATAATTAAAATATAAGTAGCATACTTTTGGATTTGGTATTTTATTTATGCATTTCGAAAATAATTTGGATTTAGTAGTGATAATGGCCATTCATATTTCCACTTTTGCCAACACATGCAAACTTGACATAAAGTAAACAATTTCATTTTGAAATTTCAATTTGAAAAGTATGAATGCATGAAACCACATGACATACAAATATAACATGTTGGGGAAAGATTCAAAGCAATGAAAGCATGTAAACAAGTTCACTTCACTTAAATCCTAAAGACATTCTTATAGAATAAAAAATTTAAAATAAATCAAAGTGAACTCAAAGTGATTGTCGTTTAGTTTGAAGTTTGATTTAATTTTGAAAAGGTGAGATGAGTTTGCTATTTTAACCCATTCCCACATGTGTTGATATTTTTGTTTAATTTTAGATAATTAGATCCATTTTATGCATTGGTTAGGTTAAGGTATGAATTAAGTAACTTAATTAACCCACCTTTAGAATAATTAACCAAATAATTATGAGCCAATGAGATGACATAAAACTCATAAAAAATTTAAATTTTCAATGCACCTAATAAGAAGGAGGCCTAATGCAATTTGGCTCACAATTAAAAGTTAATTAAGCTAAGGAGTTTAGCTTAAGTAATTTCAAAACACCCATTCACACATGTGAATTAGGTTTTGATTTACTTAATTGAAATTAGGCTATTAAACACCTAAGGATCTACCCAAAGTAGCTTAATTATGTTCTAGAACTTTTATAATTTTTATAAATTAATTAAATTGATAATTAATGAATTAACCCTTAATTAAAAGGAGATTAAGGGGACAAAAGGGGGTCTAGAGAATAGCTTAGGAAAAATGCCCCAAAAATATTCCATAAACCTCCTACATACTGGATTGACCTTAATCAACCCTATTCATGGGTTAAAATCACTAATTACACCTTAATTATGCTTAATTACATAAGGAGTGTAATTAGGAAATTCATGTGCTATTCTTCTAATCTAGCTCTCAATAAATGCCAAGAAAATTAGGGGAGGTAGAAGTCATCCCCAAAAACATACCAAAGAAATTTGGGATTAATCAAATACCTAATTAAAAAGTAATAAGCAAAATAAACTTTCTAATAAAACCTAAATTCAGAGAAAAGCATAGTTCAAAACCCATTGAAATTAATTTTAAAATATTCTAGGTTTAATTATCTTTCCAAAGGATTTTATTTCAAATTTGTTTAAATTTTCTAGAGGGAGTTATGAATTTTAGAACATCCTTAGGTTAATTAGAAATTAATTAAGCATTTAACTAATCTCCTGGCTCACAGTGCGACGCATGGCGGTGATGGTCATTACTTTACATGTGTTGCATCATGATGGGGTTACTTAAGTAGTCAAATCCCAGATGGCGGCTAGCGGGGCACGCAGTTTGATCCATGTCGTCTGATCAAAGATCGGACGGTCAAGGATCTCCCCATAGTTTTAAAATAATTAATAGATATCTAAAAAACTATATCTCATCCATCTAAAAATGCGGATGGATGATCTCCCAAGTTCTTCCCATTGATCAATTGAGATCATCCATGATCAAGGGGAATATCCAAGCTGAATCTAGCATGGATTCAAATCAAACTCAACCTACACCATGTAAAGGTAAAATCCAATGGTCAAAATTTGATGGGTGAAAATCTCACAAAGCTCCACACCACATTGAGTTTAATGGTCAAAAATCCCATACCTCATTGGAGGTGATCACTCGATTCCCTTGGAGAAGCTTCATGTTGAGAAAGTCTTGCTAAGTTTTGAGCACTTGAGGTTGAGTAGATCTTCCTATGGGTAACCTCTTCCTTAGCTTGAGCTCAGCTTTGATCCAATTCAATCCTTCCTTAATATGGGAACTCCAAAGGAAGCTTGGGTGTACTCGACTTAGCTCCTTGATGAAGTATGCAAGAGTAATTGGATGGAGATTGAGTGAAGAGGAAGTTAGATCTTCAATGGACTTCCCCTATTTTCAAAGTCTAAAAACTGAGAAATGGCTTTTCAAATCCTCTCTAAGAAGTTGGGAATACTCTATGATGCTTTCTCTTAGTTCCTTAGCTTCAATCGGTAGAGGGGAAGTGATAATTGAACTGAATTATGGGGAGTATATCTCCCCCTTGAAGGATCAGAAGACCGACAATGCTCTTTCCATTTTGATCCAATTGATCATAGGTAGTGGGTTGGTTGATCAGTTAAGGGTGTGCACATGGTCAGTTTGAGCCAAAGAGTGGATTTTCAACCTCCCATGTGCTTGAATTTGAGTTTGAGAGGGAGTTTGAATTTTGCATTTTGACCCATAAGGTCGGGTTTTGTCAAGGGACCAATTGGCCTGACCCAAACCCATTAGGTTGGGTGCACCACTCTCCCACTCCTCTTGACTTTTAGGAAAGGCTCAGGTGAATGTGAAATGGGTATGACCAAATTACCCATGGGTTAAGCCAAAATTTATTCTATGGCTTAAGGGTAGAATGGTCATTTTACTATTTTTCACTTTGGGTATGTGGAAAAACTAGGTTTGGCCAAGTTTTATGAGATTTGGAATTCATTTGATAGGGTTTGGCTCATGTTGACCCATTTAGGTCAAAATGGGTCAGCTTGGGTCAAGTTGACCAATAGGTCAAATTGGGTCAAACCAAGGGTTGGGTCAAGTTCATATGACCATTTGAAATGTTTTGGTGGCTTTGGTTTGATTCAATTTGGTATAGTTTTGAATTTGGCTCATATGACTTCATTTAGGTCAAATGGGTCAAGTTGATCTATTTGACCCATTTGACCTATTTGAGGTAGGTCAAGGGTAGGTTTGGTTTTGTCATATGGTGGATTGGTATCTTTGTTTCCAATCAATTTTGGTTATGTTCAAATTTGGCTCAACACGACCCCTTTAGGTCATGTTGGGTCTAAGGTCAATTGGGCAAGGTTAGGTCTAATTGGCCAATGGAGGCTTTGGTCAAGTTCCACAAGTGATTTGGAATGGACTTGACCCATTGGTTTGGATCAATTTGGCTTAGATCAAGTTTTGACACATTTTGACCCTTTAGGTCAAAATGGGTCAACTTGGGTCAAGAGGCCAATTGGGCTAGGTTAGGCTCAAATGTTGGCTTGGTCAAGTTCAAACATAAGTCATGAATGAACTTAGATCAATGGTTTCAATTAATTTGGCTATGTTAGGTTTCATTTTGGGTTAAGTGTTGACTTGGTCAACCCTTAGGTTTGACTTGGTTTGACCCAATTTGATTGATTGATCATCACGTGATGATTGTTGATCATGATGAGAGGGATATATGAGTTTGGTTCAATCCAATTTGGTTAGGATCAAAATTTGGCTCATAATGATACTTTAGGTCACTTTGGGTCAAGTGAGCCTAAGTGAGTCAAATGGCTTGGTCAAAGCTTGAACTGAAGTTGGTTGATCTTATAAATGGACTCATTATTGAAATATAAATCCATTTACAAGTGGTTTCAAGTCAAATGGGTTTTTATCCATTTGACAATTTCATATTCAAAGGAAGAATATGAAGGGTTTTGGGTTTGATTTTTGACTTGGGTTTTGATTGAGTGATTGAAGTTTGGATTTATATATGAGCTCATGATTGTAGGGTTGATTGAATCATGAGAGAAAATCAAGAGTTTGGTTTGATTTGAAGTTGATTTGGCTAAGTTCAAGATTTTGACTTGAAAGGCTTAGATTGGATTTTGAGTTGATTTGGGTTTGATTTTTAGAATAGGTTTTGATTGTTTGAATTTATATTTCATTTATATATGTGAATATAAATGAGAATATAAATGGATCATCAGAAAATTTCAGGGATTTGAAGTGGTTTAATCATGATTTGAGTTAAGTCCATTAAGAAGGATTTAGAGGACTTAGAAAAATTTGGAGTAGGGTTTTGAATTTTTGAAGTTGGTTTGATTGATTTATATTTATATTTCATTTATATATGTGAATATAAATGAGAATATAAATGAATTATGAAAAAATTCCATGACTTTGATATGGTTTGATCAAGATTTAGGCTAAGTTCATTAATGGAAAATTAATGACTTAAGGAGATTTCAAATTAGGAATTTAATTTTTACCTTTGATTTGATTGATTTATATTTATATTTCATTTATATATGTAAATATAAATGAGTTTGAACTGATTTGATCAAAGTTTAGGCTATGCCCATTAATGGAAAATTAAGAGACTTAAGAAAATTTTATGAATTGATTTGGAATTTTGAGTTTAGTTTGATTGGTTTGAATTTATATTTCATTTATATATGTGAATATAAATTAGAATATAAATGGATTATGTGAAAATCTCAAAGATTTGATTTGATTTAGATCATGATTTTGGTTAAGTCCTTAAGAGAATATTAAGGACTTTGGCAAAATTTGGACTTAGGAAATTTTAATGAATTTTGATCATGGGTTTCAATCATGGATTTCAATCATATGGAGTTGATTTAAATTTGGAGAAAATCAATTAAGACTGAATTTGAAGGAAAGTGAGGAATGGTTTAAGTTAAGGGAGGAAATTTTCCTAACACCCCTAAGGCATGACCTATTCTTATGGATAACTCTTCTAAGTCTCTAGGGCTAGGTTTGAGTATCCACCTAATCACTAGATGTGTCTTATGACTAAGGAACTCTTAAAGTCTAAGAGGAATCTTATGTCTATGATGTAGGGGTTGAGAGCTCATTCTAAAAATGAGGTACACCTCCAAAAAAAAATAGAAATCTCTCCGATATTTGAACCCCATTTAGTTTACCTAAATTTGTGAAATGAGGGTTCCAATTCAACAATCAAATCAAGTTAACAATTCAAGTAAACAACATTCAAGCGATTGTCTGATATGGTTCTCTTTCTAGCAATGTAGAGATTCCAACCCTCATGACCATCAGTAGAGAGGAGGTGGAAGGCAAGAAGCCACTTCTTCAGTTTGACCTACATTATGATTCTGAGTTTCCCTATCCAAAGGAGAAAGGCAATAAAATTTCCTTTGAAGCCAATTATAAGATCAATAAGGATTTGTGAGTATGTCTTATCCATTCTAGATAAGTATGACTAAAATGATCAATCCTAATTCCCAAAAGAAGACAACTCCCAAAATGACTATACTTATCATAATCCATAAAATAGCAGTACCAATGGACTTGATGTCTAAGGATTTCAACTTGGGTAGAGATACCCCCATTCTAAACTTTCATGGTGTCACAATTGATAAAGAGTTAGAATCATTAAATCTAATAGAAGAAATTTTGGGCACCAGAAAAGTAGGTAGACATCAATTCTACCTCTCTTTTAAAATATATCATAGAAGCCAATTATTGTAGCGGCAAGGTCCTACCACTTTCATCAAGACCAAAGGAAAAAGAAAATCAGTCATTGGAAATAATTAAATTCTAAATCCTTCTTAAGATACACCTCATAATCCAAAATAAGGGCATCAAACTATTCTGAAGGTTAATCATAAGGTCCTAAACTATCTTGGAA
The DNA here is from genome assembly GCA_021442155.1 of Cymbidium sinense. Lineage (NCBI taxonomy): Eukaryota > Viridiplantae > Streptophyta > Magnoliopsida > Asparagales > Orchidaceae > Cymbidium > Cymbidium sinense. Next base: position 186,584,762 of record CM038215.1, read on the forward strand.
GGTTGACCACTAAGCTAAAATAATGAGTGCACCCTCACCTTCTCCAAGGAGATAGAGGTGTGTTTTATTGGAACCTAACCTGATTCTTCCTTGCACAATTAGTGGCAAACTCCTCAAGTCATACTCAACATAGAATATCCTATGGAAAGAAAAGACAAACAATCCCCTAGAGAACACAATATAAAAGACTCAAAAAAAGGAGAGAAAAATGAAACAAAAGAGAAAAGAAAGAAAAGAAAAATAAAAAAATGAATGAAAAAAAAAAGAAGAGAGAAAGAAAAGAAGAAAAGAGAAAAGAGATAGAGTAAATCACCAATAATAGACATTGATTTGGAATCCAAAAGATAAATTATGTGTACGAGGTGTAAATTTAAAGAAAAGGAGAGGAAAAAAAGAATATACGAAATAAATTTTGAGTCTACTTTTGACAAGTCTTTGGAGTAGTTAATAGTAAAAAAAAGTTGTAAAAGGATAATTCATGAATGTTATGACTAGAAACTTAGTAGTTATGTGAGCACATTGACTCCAATTCTACTATCTCATGATATTATTATAGGATTGGAAGTTAAGAGTTTCTCCTAACCTCTAGCAATATATATATATATATATATAAGATATCAAATTTCCACTTCATCTCTCTTCAAGCTCGAAAGAGGATTCAATAGTTGTAGATAAACCTTCAAATGAAGTAATAAAATCATCTTTTGCCAAGTCTACATACTTAGCTTAAAGAATTTTGAAGACTTTCAAGTAGAGGATACACTCCATGATCTTAAGAAGAAAATTAGATCATCAGCCAATGAGTTTTAAGAGATTAACCTCAGAACATAAAGGTATTCCACCCACCCTCCCAACATCCATATATGATAAGTCAGAAAAAAATGCCAACAATTTGGCTAGGTTACTTTTGTAGTTTAAAGACTACTTTACCTAAGACCATAATGAAGTGCCCAATACATCTCTAAAGGTAGCTCTACAAACTCAAAATTGAACTATTATTCCTACTTTGCAAACTTTTAATGCAAACATTTGCACCAAGAAGAAGATCAAAGTTTGAAGTCAACCATATTGAAGAAGAAAGATGCTATCATGATAACCCAACATTATACCCTGTCAAAAGGAAGGATGTTCAAATCTGCACATACATCGATTATGAAGATTTCAGTTAGGCATGTATTGAAGATGAATCCACATTACCTATTTCAAATTTGATACCAGACATAGCCTCTTTACATGCAGTCTCCGCATTCAAGGATGGGTCGAATGATGCCAGAAGATGAGAGGTTGTTTGCACTTATAATTTCTATTTGAATTTATTCTGTCATGCCTTTCTCGGTGTGGTTAAAGAAAAGGAAGACCATCTTTATGATCTAAGTAGTTATCTTGATTGGTTATCAAACTTTGACGAAGTTGAATACCCTAAAGTATATAATTAGGATGACTTTAGGGAGTTTCTAAGGCTTATAGTAAAGCATCATGGAATAATAAAGATTGATCTAAAGACATTAACATGATATAGAGATGCGACCTTGAGATTCTACTTAATAGGAGAGAGACTTCAATTAACGTTGAATATTGATGGTTTAAACTCTTTCAAAGTTAGTCTATCTCAAACCTTTTCAAGTCAAGAATCTACTTCCAATCATTGAAAGGCCTATCTTGGTGCTTCAAAAGGACGAAAAGTAGTTTAAACCACTATAATACGGGAGTGCCCGATGCTTCCAATCAATAAGCTCTATTTAAAAGAATAATATCCTCAAAATAATGTTTGAAAATAATTATCATCAATTAAAATCCTATCTTTCCATTCATCAAATCCCTTCTTCATTGGAAGCATTATTTTCTTGTTTGTGAATCCATCATGATGTGTTTAGGAGAGGTGTACCCTACTAGTGCATCACCCTCTCTCATTAGTTGCTCTAGGTTGGGCTGACGTGTTACACTGCTAGTGTGTCACCCCAATGGTACCTTTTTTAGGAGGATGTAAGTTTTCTACGCTTTCCTTTTTGACTTGACCACTGCACACCGACGAGCACCTAGTTAGCATGGTAGGCCTTACTGTGTGGTAGGTAAGCTACCCCCTGTTGGCTCTAATTAATAGAATGTAAGTTAGCTACACCTTTTTCTTAAACATGTCATCATGAACTAACTTGGTTGAGTATATCTGACAAACACCCAAACACATATTTTTTTGCAGGCCACTTTGATGTGGGATAATGCCCCCTGTGACACTCACTCATTAGCTGCTCTAAGTCAGGTTGACGTGATACCCCGCTAGTGCGTCACTCTAGTGGTTCCATGTTTAGGAGGATGTAAGTCTGCTATGCTTTCCTTCCTGACTTGACCATTGCACACCGATGAGTGCCTTGTTAGCATGGTAGGTCTTATAAAATGGTCGTAAGCTACCTTCATGCTGGCTTTATTTAAGAGGATATAAGTCTTCGTAGAATAGCCATCATGAATTGACTTGGTCAAGTAGAGGATTAGGGTTAAGTCCCCCAGCGACACCTTTCCTGGTAAGTAGTTCCAATATGGGTCCAGTCCTTCTTTGTGACTCCCTACTTAGTAGTCGCCCTTAGGTTAGGTTTGACTTGTTATGCCAATAATGGGTCACCCCAGTGGTCATTCCTCGCTTCAGACACTACCTGGGTTATTACTGGACTGGGTAGCCCCCTTTCTTAGTAACCACCCCTCTAGTTATAGATCTTATTCTGTGGATGCATAGATTCTCTCTTGTTCTAGTTAATTTGGGATATGTCCTCACATGGTCCCTCCGATGTGTCCCTTAACATGGTCTATAATAACAAATAATATATATATATATATATATATATTCGCTTATGGATTTAGAATTAATGCCCCTAGTGGCACCTTTCCCATGAAAGCATCCTATCTTTAGGGCAGTGTCAGCAAAACTCCCTATAAGAATCACTTGACTACTCTTGAGTTGAGATAAGTCCCCTGTGGCACTCTCTCAATAGTCACCGTTAGGACGGGTTCAATATATTCTTCCACCAACAGGTTACCCTATCACAGCTTTGGAAGATATATAAGTCATAGATTCTTTTTTACTATCGTTGCACACCAATGAGTAGCCTATATTAATTTGTGCACATCCAACAATTAATATATATATTCATTTAGAGATGTATGCCATGGTTTCTCCATCACATTTGTTGCTTGAAGGCACCCCTTGGGTTGGATAGTCCCTTCCATAGATAGACTACCCTTTTGTATTGAAATCTTAGAGAATAAGGCCAACATAGCCTTTTATGTAGTCCATCATGCTTGATGGGATCCATCAAATAAAATTAAAGAAAATAAAAATAAACCAAATCAAATTACAGTATATCAATGAAATTAATCTTGACTACTTTTGAGTTGACATATGTCCCCCAATGACATTCAATCAATAGTCTCCCCTAAGTCGAGTTCAATTTATTGTGGATCCAATAGATCACCCCAGTTGTTGAACCCTACTTTGGAAGATCTAAGCCTGCTACGCTTTCTTCCTAAGTTCATCTATTGCACACCGAAAGGCAACCCCTTAGGTCAGATAGTCTTACCTTGTGGATGGTAGGCTATTCCTTTGGATTAAGAAATTTGAGATTGGTAAGGCCATAGCCCTTCTTAGTGGGTCCAATACCTGATCCATAATAAACTAAATTTAAAACTAACCTTCCCAAGTCAAATTAAAGCATATCAACAAACCAAACTTCCCTCTGGTGAGGCACAAATCAAATTAATCTTCCCCAATGGAGCCATAAAATAACATCAAACTCTTATCCCCAATGGCTCTAACACCTTCCTCTGGAAGGTTCAATCCCTAGCGGATTATAGATTCTTATCTCCAATATGCACCCAAACAAATCATATTCATAATCAAACTCAAATCTATATCCCCAACATATAGCTTGAACCTGCTTCCCTAGTTGAAGGTTCACATTGGCTCTCTTATGCCTTTGGCATAAATATAGCTACTTTGCACTAAGATCGTGAATTTATCTACCTTTTGGGTTTAGGTATAGATCATTTTCATTAGTTTTTGCAATCTTTTGGACATTGTTAATCATCTTGGTCAATGTTAATATGTACGGTGTGCCTTATCAATTACACCACACTTATTAGCAGGGGGGTCCTTTTGTTGACCTTACTTTTAGAGTGAATTCTCAAACTAATGTTCTTAGACCTAGGAACCTTCTAGACTCTAAGGTTTCCTTAGTTATAATATGCTTCTACAGATTAGGTAAAAACTTAACCTAAGCCTAGAGACTTAGAAGGGTTATAATAGGATTAGGCCATGCCTTAGGGACTTAGGAAAATCACCTACCTTATAGTCTAAACCTAATCCATGTACACCTTCTTAAATTTAATTAAAATCCAAATTTCTAGCCAAACCTCAAACTCAATTTTAAATCCAAATCTAAGTCCAAACTCAATTCCAAATGATTGAAACCCAACATCAAATCCAAACTTGAAATCCTTCCTTTAATCAACCTTCATGAACTTATCCAAATTCTCATCCAATTCAATCCAAACTCAATTGATTTTCTTATAAAGCAATTGTACTTTCAATTATCATCTCAAATATAAATGAAATATAAATTTAAATAGCCAAAACTAAATCCAAAATCAAATCAAATCCCAATTTGAACCCTTTAAGCCATTTCCTTGAACTTAGCCAAAATCCATCTAAATGAAGGCAAAATCAACGGATTTTTCTTGAATCAATTATTCCTTCGATAATCTATCTAAATATAAATGAAACCTACAATCATCTAGTCAAATCAAAATCAACCCAAGTCAAACCCAACCTAGCACATTTGACCTGAAATATTCAAATGAACCAAAACTCATTTGAATTAAAACCAATAGCAATTGAAATTCTATATCAATCTCAAATCTATATATAAACTCAACTAAATCAAACTCAAACCAAAATCAAGCCAACTAAATCCAATTGATTCACTTGACCCAAAGTGGCCAATTTGACCTACATGAACCAAAATCCAATTCAATCCAAATAAAAGTGAATTAAGTCAATCCAAACTTCATGCCATGATTGTTGATCACCTAGGATGATCAATTGATATAAATTAGGTCAAACCAAGTCAACCTAGCCATTGACCAAGTCAACCTTTAGCTTTATGAACCCAAACTAGCCAAATTACAACCTAAGCCAAATCCATTGAATCCAATGATTCAAATCAACCCAAAATCAACATTTAAACATTACTTGACCTTTAATTGAGCCTAGTCCAATTAGCCCTCTTTACCAAAGTTGACCCAAATTACCATAAAGTGGTAAATTAGACTAAACCCAAACTAAATTCAAATTAATTCAAACCAAAGCATACAATCCTCTCTAAATAGTCATATGAACTTGACCTAACCTTTGGTTTGACCTAATTTGACCAATTGGTCAACCTAACCCATTTTGATCCAATTTGAACCAAATGGGTAAAATTGAGCCAATATTAAACAAATGAACACCAAACGACATAAAATTTGGTCCAACTCACTTTTTACTCATTTCAAATCAGCTTAAATCAAATTTAATGCCAAATGGCCACTCTAAACTTTGTCTAAGGGTATCACATAAGAAAAACACCTATGTAAATGGTAATTTCTCTTCCTTGGCCACTTGACACTCATCCATTAGTCCACCTAGGCTCCAAGGATACTGTCCAACTTGACTCAAGAGGTGATTGGGTCAGCCATCACTCATGGGGAGGAGAAATCACCTACCCTCCCGCATTGGAACACTTGGCAAGAAGGACCTCCACTTCCCTTTACTAGGACAACCACTTGTCCTTCATAGCTGCCACCTCCCATGCCTTGGCGAACCAAATTATGCCACCTAAGGAGAATCCCAACAACCCCATACCAAGCACACCCACATGAAGCCAATAATCACCATGAATGAGTTTATTTTTGGCCATTGCAAGGTGACCGAAAATAGAAAGGCAAAAACTCTTCTTCACACACTCATTTCACTCTTTAAGAGCTCCAAAACCAACTAACAACCATTGTTATTTGGTTTTTGAGTAAAAGCTATCAAAATCAAGTGGATTTCGGTGAGGAAGCGATGGCCATTAGTGGATACATTATTTTGATGTGAAGAAAAAGCCTTAATCGATTCCAAAGCTTCTTCTTGCCCTCGTGTACTCAGATCATCAGTACCAAAATTATCCTCGGTGAGGTAAATTTCAAGAATCGTAGTAGGCCTTCTGTTCTTTTATGTGTAATAATTTTTGCTCAATTTTAGAAATTTTCTTTAGATTACCCTTGCATTTTTGTTTTTATTTTACATCATCCCCAAGCATTTGGAGTGATTTTTGATGAAGATCGCCAAAAAAGCTAGCATAAAATGAAGTTTTCCATTCAATTTTTTCACAAGAATCACAAAAATCACTCCTGAAATAGTGTTCCATTGGCCTCTTCTACCGGATCACCCACCAGCCATCCGATCTCCTGTTCAAGGAGACAGATGGCTCAGATTGTGTGAATCATGCAGATCTGATTGGCGGATCACACAACTTAGATCACGTGGATTGCATGTATGACACGGATCCATGATCTAGATCAATCCGCATGACCTTGTCCACATTCGCTCATCTGCGATGTGGCACCATGCCGACCAGTCACTCACCATACGTGGTCAAGTCAACACCATGTACGGTTAAGTAAGAAATTAGGATTTTATGCTTTTAAAATTAATTAAAACACGAAACTTCAAAATTTATAAATAAAATAAAATACTTAACTAAAATTGCAAATAAGGGCACATTGGATTTATCTTTCAGAGAGGAATCGAATGAATCAAGAAGCCCCAAATTTTATTGAATATTTTGAACTTAATTTAAGTTTTATAGGCAATAAAATTTCATTAATTAAACTAAAAAGCAACATTAGATTGATTTGAAATTTACAAAAAATAAAATTGAGCTTAAAATCTACCTGCCATAAAAATTTCAAGTCAAAGGATTTGGATTGGGAGATATTGCATTCAAGTTCAAATAGTTAAAATAAATTAATGGACTTTATAAAATCATGGAAAATCATTTAAATCAACTGAAAGTTTGAAAAATTATAACAAATCATAAAAAAAATCATAAAAATGCAAGTAAATATTTATTTTAAAGGTATTTAAGAGAAGATTCAATTAAAATTATTCCCAATTAATTTTGAATAGTAATTAAGGCTAAATTTAAGTTTAATTGAAAACATAATTAGCTTAATTACTCTTTATTTACCTAAGTAATTAATTCCAAAATTTCTAAGGATGATTAATGGGATGACCTCTACCTCCCATAATTTTCTTGGAATTTATTGCTTGGTTTATTAGGAAATTGGTCTTGCATTACTTTTTTGTAATTAAATTGGTAATTAATTAATATTCTAAATTGAAATCATTAATTAAGCTTGCAATCATTATAAAATAGTGAATGGGCATGGGGAATGAGTTTGGAACCTCTTTCCCAATCTTTTCCTTAAGTCCATTTCACTTGAATGAAAATTAATTAATTTAGGATTAATTGATGGCCTAATTCATTAATTAAATTACTTAATTATTCAATTTGAAATTATAATCACATGGAATCTTAATTAATCAATTCATGGGAAAATATTTAGGAGTTCAATAACCTAAAAATATTTAATGAAATTATGGACATGTGTGGGAAAACTATGAAAGTACTTAATTAAGTTTCTTAACTTAATTTATCTCTAATTATGAGCCAATTGCATTAGGCCTCTTTCATTTCTTAGGTTTATTGCTGATTTAATATCCAATGTATATACATATCATTTTATCTCATAATTACTTGGTTAATTAAATCAAGGCAACATAGGTAAGGGTAAATTAATGGATTTAATGCATAGTACAACCTAGTTAACCCATAAAATCAACTTAATTACTTATCATTAAACCAAATAAATCACAAACATGGGAATGGGTTAGGATCAAGCAAACTTTTGCTCATTTCTTCAAACCAAATCAAATATAAAATTGAAAGTGATAATTAAAAAAACCTTGGTTTTCTTTAAATGCTTTTATTTGATTTGATTGTCCTTAGAATTAATTTAATTGAATAAACTCACATGTTTATGCTTATTCATTCCTTTTCCAATCATGTTAGATGTTGTATGTAAACTAAAATCATATATTCATCTTTTCAAAATTAGTTAAATCAAATGGTTTTTCATTATGTCAAGCTTGCATGTGTTGATTTATTTTATAATATGTATGGCTATTATCACTATTAAATCCAAACACATTCTCCAAAGCTTATAAATGAATGGATACAAATGCTATGAATGCTAGTTATAAATACATAAGAGATGTATGTGATTATAGCTTAAATGTATGAAGTGAAGCTCCTTTCCTTTTATTCATGTATTGATTATATATGAGAATGTTAATGGCTATATAGTCTTGACATCCTGAATATGAAGCTTTAGTTAGCCCCAAGAAGGTCATTTGATTACCTCACTTCCCTGGTTTAACAATGACATGTACATCATTGTATTTCATTCTGATGTTTTTCAATACTAGAATTTGGATGATGCTTTAATTCATATACATAAATGATTCAATCGAATTAAATATCATTTTTTTGCATGATTTTGGTTCTCCAAATTATGAATACATGTGTATGTATCTACAACAAGTGGTATATAGTATGGACATCCCAGGAATACAAGGCTTTAGTTAGCCCTAAGGAGGTCATTTGACTACCTCACTTCCCTGGTTTAAGAAAGGCACGTTCTTGCTTATGTATTTTATACATACATGTGTGTATTTAATTAGAGAATGGTAATCCTTCATTTTTATTAAAAATACATGCATTTTCAATTGTTCAAGTGATTGAGTTAATTGATTATGTGATTTGGAGGTTCTTTCTTATGTTCATGCATGCAAATTTACATATGGTTTGAATATAATGGTATATAGTATGGATAGCCTAGGAATATGAGGCTTTAGCTTGCCTCAAGGAGGTCATTTGATTACCTCACTTCCCTGGTTAATAATAACATGTACCTATTTAATTCCTTCCTTATGTATTTTTGTATAAGAATTTAGATAGAGCCTTAAAATAATATGCTAAAATAGTTCAATCAAAGGGGAAATATAAAGCTTCAAATGTACATATTCACATCCATTATTCAAGTGTGCTAAAATATATCTTATGTGTAGGTATACTTAAGACTTAATCATATGCATGTTACATGTGATGGAAATGAATGATTTAGCATGTGTCATGTGATAGTATTTTGATTAGATTAATCTTGAGAAGCCTTTCACATTGAATAAAATTATTTAAAGAGAACCTAAACTTAGGATTAATCTAAAATGTGTAATAAGCTATTCACTAAAGAGAACTAAATAAAAATAACATGCTTTAAAAAGTGGTTTAAGGTAGGGATGAAAGAGGGAAACCTCTTTTCTTCTCTTTACAACATATAGTTGGTAGGTGTAGGTCATATGAAACAAAAGAAAACATAAATTAAAACTTGCAAATCAATTAGAGCACTTGAAGTGAAACCACCCTTTAAATTGAATCTTTCTGCACTTAGAATATTAACTCTAAAGCCTAGTTAGGACATACCACACAAGCCTTAATACACACACATTAAATTAAGTCACCACTTCTAGCCTTATGTTAGGACAATGCATGTTATGATGTATGTTCTATTTTGTGAAGTATTGTTTTGGACTGGATGTTAGGGTATATGTTTTGTAGATTGCATGGTAGGACATGATTAGCCCAATCATGTATTTTGTAGGGAATTATGTTTAAGAGGTCACTTAAAAATAAATATCAATGCTCTCTTTGCAGGTTGCTTAAGCCTCTAAGCATAATCAAAGTTAGGACAGGTGGGCTTTATTACCCATGTGCAGGGTGCTAAGTTCAAATTATAAATATAATTGCTTTGGTTATATGTGTGGTTAGATAACACTTGTCTTGTAGGTGTAGTTAGACTTTCTTTTCCATTTTTAATTTAATTTTAAAATAATAATTATGATTAGTTCTTTGGGGGGATAAGAATGAGCATTAGCCAGAATGCTTTATCTTGGGATTACTTTTCCATCCTTGCATGATAGTGGAATTCTTGACTTATTAGGGCATACATTATGTTGGAAAACACCCCTTTCTTGATGATTTATCTAACAAAATTATTACATCATGCATGTAGGCATCAAAAACCCAAAGCCTATGTCTAAATGATGTATCCGAATAAATAAAATTTGAAAAACTTTTGCACTAGACTAAGTAATATGCTCATACCACTCATGCTCTAGCCTCTTAGGGAGTGGGTTTAAGGGATTTAGTTTCTTTCTAATTAAACAATAGCCTAATTAATCTTGCAAATCATATGACCAAACTTCATGGATTTAAAGCATAGGGGAGTTTAAGTTGTAAGTAGTAATTGGATGGTTTATCTTCTCTTATGGAGTTAAACCATATGCCCATTTTCACATAGATTTAGGTCATGCTTTGGCTTATGCTAAAGTTCCCTAGATTTAGGATTTGAGGTAGCTATTTTTTTGTGCTACAAGCATAAATCCTCACCTCTTAAGCATCTCCACAATCTTGTGTTGTTGGATTATAAGTCCTAGCTTTATAATGCATGTCAACTTTAACAAAATTGATTTTCTTTTTAATTTCAAAATTATAGAGCCCAATTATAGGATAGGTTGAAATGCTCATTAAGTATTCTAGTATCAAGAGCATTCCCTACTTATTTCCTTTGGCTTCGATAATAAGTCTTCTCCTTGAGTTTTCCCACTTGATTTTCCAATACAGCTAATCTTTTCATAGTCTATCCTTGAAATCTTTAGAGACCTTAATTGCTACTTTAATCATGAGTATTCTTAAGGGATTCACATCCCTTAGGATGTAATTAACTATAGAGGCTTGCATCCATAGGGAACTTAATGAACATGGCTTAATATAAACCCTACTTTACTTTTCCATGAAAAGTAGGGGAAAGATCTCTGGTACAGTCGAAGACCCATCATGCCTTAGGAGTCCTTATTAAATGATTAGGTCCATTATAAGGTGATAATTTCTATTTTTTAAGATAGTGCATCTTTGCTTAATGTCATACCCAATCATTTCAACAAGCACCCCAAAGATCTACAAGGTGTCCCACATCTCAAAAATAAACACCACACATACCAAGTTTTTTAAGACACAAGCGATTACATAGATAAAAATGAGCATGCATAGAGTAAATCAAAAACCTTAGATAACTAGAAATGTCTCTACTACAAAGACATAATTCCATAAGCAATAGATCAGATCGATCGTTCTTCAATTTCATTAGTTCCCATCAAAACCACCCCGACCTCTTGAGTAGTAGGATCCACCATCATATCCAAGATCTCTCCCTCCACCACCACCATGGCTATAACCTCCATCGTTCCTCTTGCTTCTATAACCACCACTACTCTGGCCACCACCTCCATATCCACCAGCACCTCTAGATCCCCCACCACCATTGTGATAACTGATGCCTCTACCTTCGCCTCCACTACTAGATCTAGATTGAACCCAGCTGATGGTGATGTTCTTGCCATCATGGTTCTGTCGATTCTTAGGGTTTAGGTTTAGGTTTAGGTTTATTATGTTTTAGGGTTGAAGTATGCTTTTTAATTTATTTAGTTACTTTAGGTTATGGTTTAGGGTTTGTGGGGTTACTGTTTAGGGTTTAAAGTTATGGTTTAGGGTTTAGGGTTTATGGTTAGGCTTTAGTGTTTAGGGCTTAGGGTTTTGTGTTTAGTGCTTAGTCTTTAGGGTTTAGGGTTATGGGTTTTAGGGTTTAAGGTTTAGGATTTAGGGTTTAGGGTTTAGGGATTAGGGTTTAGGGTTTTAGGGTTTAAGGTTTAAGGTTTAGGATTTAGGGTGTAGGGTTGTGCGTTTAGGGTTTAGGGTTTAGTGTTAGTTTTAAGGGTTAGGGTTTTTTTTGTTATTTTAAATTAAGTAAACTAGTAAGTTTAGGTTATTTAGTTCATTTAGTTTCTTTTTTTGTTTATTTTAGTTTATTTTAGTTATTTATTTTTATTTAGTTATATTTTTATTTTTATATTATTTATTTTAGGTTTTTCATTTTAGTTTATTTTTTAGGTTTAGGTTTATTTTTTAGTTTAGTTTTATTTTTTATTTTATTTTTCAGGTTTAGGTTTTATTTATTATTTTAAAGTTTAGGTTTAGTTTTTATTTCTTATTTTTTTTAGATTTTAGGTTTTAGGTTTTTATTTTAGGTTTATTTTTATGTTTTATTTTTTAGTTTAAGTTCACATTTATTTTTAGTTTATTTTATTTTATTTCATTTAGGTTTAGGTTTATGTTTTATTTATTTTAGTTTTATTTATTTTATTTTAGTTTATCTTAGTTTTGGTTTGGGTTTATTTTTATTTTTTTTAGGTTTAGGTTTTTTTCTTAGTTTAGGTTTTAGGTTTTATTTATTATTTATTTTTACGTTTTACTTTTATGTTTACTTTTAGGTTTAAGTTTTTAGTTAATTTTTATTTTATTTTATTTTAGGTTTATTTTATTTTTTTTTGTTTTCTTTTTATTTTATTTTGGTCTTTTAATTTTTAGTTTAGTTTAGGGTTTTATTTGTTTTATTTTAGTTTTTAGTTTTTATTTTTTATTTTTTTTAGGTTTAGGTTTAGGTTTTAATTTTAATTGATTTTATTTTATTATTTTATTTTGGTTTAGGTTTTTTATTTATTTTATTTTTAGCTTTTATTTTATTTATGTTTAGGTTTTCAACTTTTAAGGTTTAGGGTAAGTTTAAGGTTTAGGGTTTATAGTTTTGGGTTTGGAGTTTAGGGGTTTGGGTTTTGGGTTTAGCGTTTAGGTTTTAGGGTTTAGGTTTTAGGGTTTAGTGTCTTAGGGTTTAGGGTTTAGGGTTTAAGGTTTAGGGTTTTTAGAGTTTAGTGTTTAGGTTTTAGGTTTAGGGTTCAGGTTTTAGTTTAGGGTTTAGGGTTTTTAGTTTTTTTTTTTAATAGAGAACAATTTTAAAATCATCAAAGTAAGACGAGTTTTAAAACTGCGATGACATAAATAAAAAATGAGCTCACATAGAGCAAATCAAAAACCCTAGATAAATAGAACCATCTCTACTGTAAAGACACAGTTCCATAAGCAGTAGATTCGATCGACCGTTCTTTAGTTTCTCTAGTTACCATTAAAACCACCTCAGCCTCTCGAGTAGCGGGATCCACCATCATATCCTTGATCTCTCCCTCCGCCACCACCACAAATGTAACCTCCATCGCTCCTTTTGCTTCCATAATCACCACTGCTCCAACCACCACCTCCATATCCATTAGCACCTCCAAATCCCCCACCATCACTATGATAACGGCCACCTCCGCCTTCACCTCCATCGCCAGATCTAAACTGAGCTGGTTGATGGCGATGTTCCTGCTGTCAAAGTTCTGCCCATTCTTATGGTTTAGGTTAAGGTTTAGGTTTATTAGATTTTATGGTTTAGGTTTATTTTTTAATTTATTTAGTTAATTTATGTTTAGTTTAGGGTTTGGGGTTAAGGTTTAGTGTTTAGGGTTTAGGGTTTATGTTTAGAATTTAAGGTTTAGGGTTTAGGATTTTAAGCTTTATGCTTTTAGGGTTTATAGTTTTTTAGGGTTTCTTTAGGGTTTAGGGTTTAGGATTTAGGGTTTAAAGTTTTTTTAAAAAAGAAAAAATTAAGTAAACCAGTAGGTTTAGGTTTATTTAGCATATTTAGTTTATTTATTATTTATTTTAGTTTACTTTATTTTTTATTTTTATTTAGGTTAATTTTTTGTCTAGTTTTTATTTTAGTTTATTTTTTTTAGGTTTAGGTTTATTTTTGAATTGAGTTTTATTTTTATTTTATTTTTTAGGTTTAAGTTTTAATTTTTATTTTTAGGTTTAGGTTTAAGATTTTATTTTATTTTTTAAGTTTAGTTCTTATGTTTTTATTTTAGGTTTATTTTTAGGTTTTATTTTTTAGTTTAGGTTTAAGTTTATTTTAAGTTTATTTTATTTTATTTAGTTTATGTTTAGGTTTAGGTTTAGTTTATTTTAGGTTTAGGTTTAGGTTTCATTTATTTTAGTTTAGGTTTAGGTTTATTTTATTTTTGTTTTAGGTTTAGGTTTTTTTAATATATTTTTAGGTTTATTTTTTAGCTTTCATTTTTTATTTAGTTTTTATTTTATTTTATTTTAGGTTTTATTTTATTTTTATTTTACGTTTAGTTTTTATTATATTTAAGTTTCTTATTCTTGGCTTTAATTTATTTTTTTGTTTAGATTAAGTTTCTATTGAAGATATTTTAGTTTTTTATTATTTTATTATAATTTACTTTTAGCTTTAGGTTTAGGTTTTAGTTTAGGTTTTTATTTTATTTTATTTTTCATTTTATTTAGGTTTAGGTTTATTAATTTATTTTATTTTTATGTTTTATTTAGTTTAGGTTTAGGTTTTTAGGTTTTTAGGGTTTAGGGTTTAGAGTTTAAGGTTTAGGGTTTAGGGTTAGGATTGAGGGTTTAGGGTTTAGGGTTTAGTGTTTAGGCTTTAGGGTTTAGGGTTTTTAGGATTTGGGGTTTAAGTTTTAAGGTTTATAGTTTAGGCTTTAGGGTTTAGGGTTTTTAAGATTTACGATTTAGGGTTTAGGGTTTAACATTTATGGTTAGCTTAATGTTTAGGGTTAGATTAGGGTTTAGGGTTTAGGGTTTAATGTTTAAGGTTTAGGGTTGTAGGTTTAGGATTTAAGTTTTAGGTTTAGGGTTTAAGATTTAGGATTTAGGGTTTAAGGTTTTTTTTTAAAATTAGGTAAATCGATAGGTTTAGGGTTTAGGATTTAGGGTTTAGGGTTTAGGGTTTAGGGTTTAGGGTTTAGGGTTTAGAGTTTGGGGTTTAGGCTTAAGGTTTAGGGTTTAGGGTTTAGGGTTTAGGGTTTACAGTTTATAGTTTGGGGTTTAGGGTTTAGGGTTTTATGATTTTGGTTGTAGGTTTTATGGTTTAGGGTTTAGGGCTTAGAGTTTAGGTTTTAGGTTTAGGGTTCAAGTCTTAGTTTAGGGTTTTTGTTTTTTTTTAGGAGAGAACAAATTCAATTTCAACATTTCTTCTTTTCGATTTCATTAACCAAGTAACACAAAAAGTTTTCTTAGATAAAAGTGATAACACAGATAAAAAATGAGCACGCATAGAGAAAATAAAAAATCGTAGATAACTAGAATCATTTATACTGTAAAGACATAGTTCCATAAGCAGCAGATCGGATATGCCATTCTTCAATTTCTCCAGTTCCTATCAGAACCACGCCATTCGAGTAGCGGGATCCACCATCATATCCTCGATATCTCCCTTCGCCACCACCCAGGCTGTAACCCCCGTCTGTCCTCTACCTCTATTACTACCATTGCTCCATCCACCACCTATATAACCACCAGCACTTATAGATCCCCCACCTCCACTATGATAATTGCAACCTCCACTTTTACATCCACCACTAGATCTAGACTAAGCCTAGTTCATGGTGATGTTCCTGCCATCAAGGTTCTGCAAATTTTTAAGGTGTAGGTTTATTAGGTTTTAGGGTTTAAGTTTATTTTTTTTAATTTATTTAGTAACTTTAGGTTTAGGTTTAGGGTTTGGCATTTAGGGTTAGGGTTTAGGGTTAGGGTTTAGGGTTTAGGGTTTAGGGTTTAGGGTTAGAGTTTAAAGTTTAGGGTTTAGGGTTTTTTAGGGTTTAGGGTTTAGCATTTAGGATTTAGGGTTGTAGGTTTAGGGTTTAGGTTTTAGCATTTAGGGTTAAGGGTTTAAGATTTAAAATTTATGGTTTTTTTCCTGAATTAAGTAAATTGGTAGGTTTAGGTTTATTTAGTTTATATATTATTTATTTTAGTTTATTTTATTTTTTATTTTCATATAGGTTTATTTTTTATTTATATTTAGATTACTTTATTATTTTAGTTTAGTTTGTTTATTTTAGTTTATTTTTCATGTTTAGGTTTTGGTTTTGGTTTATTTTTTAGTTGAGTTTTATTTTTATTTTATTTATTAGGTTTAGGTTTTATTTTTTATTTTTAGGTTAAGGTTAAGTTTTTTATTTTAATTTTTTAGGTTTAGTTTTTAGGTTTTTATTTTACGTTTATTTTTAGGTTTTATTTTTTAGTTTAGATTTAGGTTTATTTTTAGTTTATTTTATTTTATTTTTTAGTTTAGGTTTAGGTTTAGGATTAGTTTATTTTAGGTTTAAGTTTAGGTTTTATTTATTTTACTTTAGTTTATTTTAGTTTAGGTTGAGGTTTATTTTATTTTATTTATTTTAGTTTAGGTTTTATTTTTACATTATGGTTTAAGTTATATTTTTTATTTATTTTTAGGTTTTATTTTAAGGTTTATTTTTTTAGGTTTAGGTTTTATTTAGTTTTATTTTTTATTTTAGGTTTATTTTATTTTTAGTATGTTTGTTTATTTTATTTAGGTTTTTTATTCATAGTTTCATTTTACTTTTTTAGGCTTAGATTTAGGTTTTTGTCTAGGTTTTTATTTTATTTTATTTATTTTATTTGGTTTAGGTTTATTTATTTATTTTATTAATAGGTTTTATTTAGTTTAAGTTTAGGTTTTTAGGTTTTTATGTTTTTAGGGTTTTGCGTTTATGGTTTAGGGTTTAGGGTTTTGGGTTAAGGGTTTTAGGGTTTTGGGTTTAGGTTTAGGGTTTAGGGTTTGGGGTTTAGGCTTTAGGGTTTAGAGTTTTTAAGGTTTAGGATTTAGGGTTAACTTAAGGTTTAGGGTTAGTTTAGGGTTTAGGGTTTAAGGCATAGGGTTTAGGGTTTTTAGGCTCTAGGGTTTATGGTTTAGGGTTAGTTTAGGGTTTAGGGTTTTAGGGTAGTGGGTTTAGGGTTTATGGTTTAGTGTTGGGTTAGGGGTTTAGGGTTTTTTTTAAAAAAATTCAATAAAGCTATAGGTTTAGGTTTATTTAGTTTAGTTTATTTTTATTTTTATTTTTATTTAGGTTTTATTTTATTTTAATTTAGTTTAGTTTATTTATTTTTGGTTTATTTATTTTAGTTTAGGTTTTTTATTTTAGTTTATTTTTTAAGTTTAGGTTTAGGTTTAGGTTTATTTTTTAGTTTAGTTTTTTTTATTTAATTTTTTAGGTTTAAGTTTTATTTTTTATTTTTAGGTTTAGGTTTAGGTTTTTTTAAGGTTTATGTTTTAGGTTTTTATTTTAGGTTTATTTTTACATTTTTTAGTTAGGTTTATTTTAAATTTATTTTATTTTATTTAGTTTAAAGTTTAGCTTTAATTTATTTTAGGTTTAGGTTTAGGTTTTATTTATTTTAATTTAATTTAGGTTTAGGTTTATTTTAGGTTTAGTTTTTTTAGTTTTAGTTTAGGGTTTAGGTTTTATTTTGTATTTATTTTTAGGTTTTATTTTTAGTTTAGGTTTTTATTTAGTTTTTATTTTATTTTATTTTAGGTTTATTTTATTTTTATTTTAAGTTTAGTTTTTGTTTTATTTAGGTTTTTTGGTTTATTTTATTTTATTTAGTTTAGTTAGGGTTTTTATTTATTTTATTTTAATTTAGTTTTTATTTTATTTTATTTTTATTTTAGGTTTAAGTTTTAGTTTAGGTTTTCTATTTTGTTTTATTTTTTCATTTTATTTAGGTTTAGTTTTTTTATTTATGATATTTTAAGGCTTTATTTAGTTTAGGTCTATGTTTTTAGGTTTTTAGGGTTTAGGGTTTATTGGTTAGGGTTTAGGGTTTAGGGGTTAGGGTTTGGAGTTTAGGGTTTAGGGTTTAGGCTTATAAGTTTTAAGGTTTAGGGTTTAGGGTTTAGGGTTTTAGGGTTTAGGGTTTAGTGCTTAGGGTTTAAGGTTTAGGGTTTTAGGGTTTAGGGTTTAAGGTTTAGAGTTGTAGGTTTAGGGTTTAAGGATTATGGTTTAGGTTTTAGGGTTAGGGTTTTTTTTCTTTATTTTTTATTTTATTTTTTTTAAATTAAGTAAACTGGTAGGTTTAGCTTTATTTAGTTTATTTATTTTAGCTTATTTTTTATTTTTTATTTTTTAAAATTGAGTAACATGATAGGTTTAGGTTTATTTAGTTTATTTTTTAATTATTTTAGTTTATTTTATTTTATAAATTGCAGACTTGGACTTATAACCATGTGGGTTTAACTCATCCTACAATTTTAAAACCATGTAGTCTGGTCTTATGATTTGCAAGATAACTAAGGTAGTTTTTAATTAGAAAGAGACTAAAGTTAAACACAATATACTAGAGCATGAGTGGTATGAGCATATGACTTAATCTATAAATGCAAAATCTTTTTGAATTTTATTTCATTTTAGAACATCATTTTGATAGAGGCTTTAGGATTTCTTATGCCTAAATGCATGATAAAATAGGTTATGGGTCAAATAAACTAGAAGAAGGTGTTCTCCACCATAAGGGATGCCCTTAGAGGTCAAACATTTGCTTTATCGTGCAAGGATGGAGATCCTTCATGTTCAAGAGAGAAAGAATATGCATGCATCATGTGATACACATAAATACAACTAAGGTTTAAATCTTTTAATTATCTTATTTTGTCTTAGGCTTTATGATGAAGTTATGAGTTGTTTAAAATTTAGTTATGAGTGATTATTTGGGTAGAAAAGTTATTTTATCTTAAGAGACTAATCATATTGGTTAAAGCATCAATCATATAAGAAACTATGAAGCATTCCAACTAATGCACAATTTAACATAACATGAAACAATTATATAAACTATCATAAATAGGTTTAGGTTACAAAGAGCAAAAGCTTTGTCGAGCTTTACCCTTATACAATTTGAACATGAAAGAATAATTATAATTGTATTAAATTTGGGGTCTTCTTTCTTGATATCTCCATTTTGATTTGGTTCCTTCTTTGATTTGGATGGTGCTTTATGGAATCATTAGGTTTATTAATCCCCATAGCATTAGTTAATTTATTGCAAAATTATATTTATGTGGGAAAAGTAAATCTAACTACACTATAAAATAGAGGTTAGCTAAATATACAAATAATCCCAAGTAGTTTATTTTTTATTTTGGACTTAGCATTAGGCTTTTTTAACTTGGATTATACTTAAGGATTTAAGCAACCTGCAAAAGAGCATTTACATTTATATTTTAACATCTCTTAGGCATAATTATAGAAAATATGATTAGGTAATATTATTTCATCCAGTTTCATACATTTAACATTTAAAATAATACATCATAAAACAAAACATACATCACATCATACACCATAACTTAGAGCTATAAATGGTGACTTAATTCTAATGTGTGAATTAAGGCTTGTGTGGTAAGTCTTGTTAGGCATTAGTGTTGTATTTTCTAAGCCTAGAAGGATTCAGTTTAACATGAAAGGTTGATTTCACTTGAAGTAGTTTAATTGATTTGAGAATTTTAATTTATGTTTTCTTTTGTTTCATTTGATTACACTTAGCAACTAAGTGTTATAAAGAGAGGAAAAAAGGATTGCCCTCTTTCATCTCTATCTTAAGTCACTTTCTAAAGTATATTAATTTTATTTAGTTCTCTTTAGTGAATGGCTTATTAAATGATTTAATTAATCCTATGTTTAGGTTCACTTTAAATAATCTATTTCAAAATAAAAGGCATCTTAAGATTAATTTAATTTAATTACTACCACAAGACATATATTAAATCATTCCTTCCCATCACATGTAATATGCATATGATTTAATCTAGTGTAGCTATACATGCAACATATTTTAGCTCACCTAAATGATGAATACATGTGTATGTTTAGAATTTATATTTTATTTCATTGAATTATTTAAACATATTAATTTAAGAATTTATCCAAATTCTTATACAAAAAGGACATAAGAATGATATGAAATAGGCATGTGTCTTTGTTAAACCAGGGAAGTGAGGTAATCAAATGACCTCCTTGGAGCTAGCTAAAACTGTATTTGATGTCCAAACTATATACCCATTTGCATTCAAACATATGTAAATTCGTATACTTGAACATAAGAAGTAAGCTCCAAATCATATGGATAATTAATTCAGCCACTTAATTAATTATGAATGAATGCAATTTTAATGTAAAATGGGACTTTCATTCACTAATCACATATACATATACATGTATAATAACAAAGGAAAGTACATGTCATTGTCAAACTAGAAATGAAATCAAATGACCTCCTTGGGCTAACTAAAACTCGTATTGGATGTAGACTATATACTTTCTTTTAGGACACACATGGATGTAAACATAAATGAAACAAAACCATGCAAATATTGTATATATATATATTTTTTTATTATCATTTGAATTAAAGCTCTATCCAAATTCTAATGTTGAAATACATAAGAATAAAATCAAATTGGTACTTTCCATTGTTAAACCAGTGAAGTGAAGTAATAATGACATCCTTGGAACTAGCTAAAGCCTGTGTTCACAGGATGTCAGACTATTACCATTCAATCTTATATAAATCAACACTTGAATAAAGGAAAGAGAACTCAACATTCATACACTTAAGCTATAATGACATGCATTTCTTATGTATTTATAATTAGCATTAGAACATATATTATAATTATTTATAAGCTGTTAAAAATATATTTGGATTTAATTGTGATAATAGCCACACATATATTAAATTAAATCAACACATGCAAGCTTACATAAAAGAAATCCATTTTATTTTACTTGATTAAGAAAAGATGGTTGCATAAATTAAAGTGACATACCAAATTTAACATGATTGGAAAGAGCACAATCAAATATAAGCTTGAGATTCATTCAACAAAATTAGTTCTTAAGGACAATCAAAATAAATAAGATTATTTAAAGCAAACCAAAGCTTCTTTATTAATTAAGTTATGAATTTGATTTGATTTAAAGAATAGAAGATAAATCATCACTTGTTGTTTTAAACACATTCCCACATTACTGATTTGATTTAATTTAAGGAAATGTAATTAAGTTGATTTTATGGGTTAATTAGGTTGACCCTTAATTAGATGAATTAAGTACCCTTACTTATGCCACCTTAAAGTAATTAACTAAATAATTTGAGCCAACATGATATGCATGGAAAATAAACTTGCAATGATCCTAGAAAATAAAAGGGGCCTAATGCAATTGGCTCATAATTAATAGTTAATTAGATTAAGGGACTTAATTAATTACTCTTATGGTTTTCCACCTGATAGACTAACCATAATTTCATTAAACTCTTTTAGGTTATTAAACACCTAAAGATCTACCCCATGATTTAATTAATTAAGGTCTAATGTGATTATGATTTTAATTTGATTAAGTGATTTAATTAATTAGTTAAATCTTAATTAATTTCATTTAAAAAAAGGGTGAAATGATCTTAAGGAAAGGGGTCCCAACCCTATTCCTTAGTTCACTTACTGTTGAAAAATGATTAATAAACTTAATTAACTAATTTATTACTATTCATGGAATTAATTAATAATTAATTAACTTAAAAGAGTAGTTAAGGTTTAATTAGTCAATTTTCTTAATTAAGTGAGTAATAAATCCCAAGAAAATCATGGGAGGCAGAGGTCATTCCATTAAATTAACCCATAAAATTTTGGATTAATTGCTCAAGTAATTAAAGAGTAATTAAGCTAATTAATTTTGTAATTAAATCTTAATTACTATTTAAAATTAGTTAAGATCATTTTTAATTAATTCTTCTCTAAAATACCTTTAAAATGAGTATTTATTTGAATTTTTTTATTTCTCTATATTTTTTTATGATTTTTAGAAGTTTCAGCCATTAAAAATGATTAATTAAGCCTAATCTATAGGCCATGCGTCGATGCGGCATGCTTTTCCACATGGCGCTGATTGGCTACTTATAATTTTTTTCAACTCAAAGCGTGGGTGACGGATGTGCTTTTTTGCAATCTAAAATAGATGGCTATGATTAATACACACATAGATTAAATTAGATCAATATAGTGGATCTAATCACCATCTTTTTTGATAATGAATGGGCTGATTTAACATTAACAGTGAGGGAGAATGGGTTTCCACCATTGCTCACTTGATAAACACTTGATCAACTAAAGGATCCCACACCTTCTCACATCGATGAGGAGATCCAATGGTCAAGATCACATGAGATGCAAGTTTTCTTCAAAAAAGCTCCAACCTTTTTGACTAAGGATCCATTTGAAAGCATACTCAAGAGCTTAAGATCAATGATTGAGAAGCTTCATCTAGTGGAGATGAGCCTATTGACCTCAATTGGATCAATTCCTTGATGTTACTAAGGCCATGATGATTTGGAGCTCAACTTTGATCAAAGTCCACCTCATGCTCAAAATTGGGAGATTATTCATTCTTGCTTAACGAGTCCTAGAGAAGGTGCATGTAAAGTTAATTTGAGCTTGATGAAGAAATGGGGAAGTTAGGTCAGAAATTGGATTGTCCTATTTTGAGATGGAAGAGAATGGCATTTTTCGATCAATGAACAAGCTTGGGAACTTAGGGAATGGCCATAGCAGCTCATCTTGGGTAGTTAGGGCTCTAAAGAATGATTTTTGTGTGTGTGTGTTTGAGTGGAATCAAGGGGGTGTATACCCCCCTTTCTCTTGATCGGATGGTTGGATTGGGTTTGGCTTTTAGTGGAAGTGACCATCTCGAGTTATGGGTGGCGAGGAGATGTGAGTTGGCTGATGGTTGGTTGGTGTGGAGGTGGCTGCCAAGAGGAATCATGGGTGTCCTGTGTTTCAAATGCTTTGGGAGGGTGAGGTAATTTCACCTCCCATGGGTCATGCACCAAACCACCCCTTGGGTTTTATTTAAAGCTAGGTGGACCATTAGAGTACCAATAGTCAATGAATGGAAATGACCACTTACATGGGTGATTGTCTCATGTGATCCCTTGACCCAAGGGTAGAATGATCATTGGCATTGATTTGATTTGAAATTTGAGCCAAAGTGTTAGCAAATTTCAAGTCAATTGAGTTGATATGGTTAGATTTGGCTCAATTTGACTCATTTAGGTCAAATTGGTTAGGTTGGGTCAAGTTGACCAATTATGTCAAACCAAACCAAGTTTCAAGTTAATATGATCATTTGGGATGTTTTGGTTCAATTATTTGGTTTAGTTTGGCTAAGATTTTATTTTGGCTCATTTAATTCATTTTGAGTCAAATGGGTTAATTGAACAATTTGACCACATTGGATGTTGGTTTGGGTTTATTATTAATTGAAGATGATTATACTTTGGTTTCAATTAATTTGGATTTGGTTTTGATTTAGGCAACTTGACCCTTTAGGTCAATTTGCTAAGTAGGTCAATTGGTTCAATTGGGCCCAATCATGGCTTTGGTCAAGTTAAACAATCAATTTGGAATGAACTTGAGCCATTGGTTGCAATCAATTTGGTTTATATTTTGATTTGACATAATTTTTTATCTATTAATCAATTTGGGTTAAACTTGGGTCAAGAGGGACGGTTTGGTTTGACTCAATGAAGGCCAAGTCATATTCAAATATTGATTTTGATTTGGTATGAACCATTGGTTTCAAGGATTTGGCATAGGTTCCAATCTGGATAGTTTAGTTCATATGGGTTAAGGGTTGACTTGATCAAATGACCAAGTTGACTTGTGACCCAATTTTGATAATTGATCAACTTAGTTATCAACAATCATGATGGGAGGTTTTGATGGCTTGGTTCAATCCAACTTGGGTAGGATTAGAACTTGGTCGAAATTGGTCAAATTGGCCACTTTGGGTCAAGTGGACCAATTGGGTTTAGTTGCTTGATTTCAGGTTGAGTTTATTTTAGTTGAGATTGATTTGGTTGAAATTCAATTTCAATTGGCTTGGGTTCAAATGGGTTTTAGTTCATTTGAAAATTTCAAGTCAAAAGGGTTTAGTTGGGTTTGACTTGGGTTGATTTTGGTTTGGCTTGATGATTGTAGATTTCATTTATATTTGTGAATATAATTGAATGTATGATTGATTCATAAGAAAATCAATTGAATTTGGATTTTGAAATGAAGGAATTTGGTTAAGTCCATGAGTTGGGTCATGTGGCTTGTTTGGATTTTGGTTTGATTTAGTTTTGATGATTTAAATGTATATTTCATTTAAATTTGTGAAGATGATTGAAAATATGATTGATTTGTGAGAAAATCAGGTTTGACTTGATTTGGATTAAGATTTGGCTAAGTCCATGGGATAGGACATATGGTTAGGAAGGGTTTTGATTTAATTTGATTTATTTTTTTAGTGTTGGTCATTTGAATGTAGATTTGATTTATATTTAGGAAATTGATTGAAGATATAAATTAATTATGAGAAAATCAATTGATTTTGGATTGATTTGGATTAAGATTTTTCTAAGTCCATGGGATAGGTCATATTGCTTAGGAAGGGTTTCAAGTTTGGATTTGATCATGGGCTTCAATCAGTTGGCTTTGGAATTTGATGTTTGAATTGAACTTGAGGTTTGATTTGAGAAGGTGAACATGGATTGGATTTGGGTTGTAGGCTAGGTGGATCATCCTAATCCCTAAGGCATAACCTAATCCTATGGTTAACCATTCTAAGTCTTTAGGCTTAGGTTAAGTGTTTACATATTTGTTAGAAGTGTCTTATGACTAGGGAAGTCTTAGTGTCTAGAAGACTCCTAAGTCTAAGATGGGAAGATTGAATCTGCAAAGTGAGGTCAACAGACTCAGGATCCATAGTGTTGACCTTGGAGATAGATGATTGGAAGACCGAAGCCAAGTTTCACATTATAAATTTGGATACATCTTTCAACACTTTGCTTGGGAGACCATGGATACATGAGAGCAACATAGTTCCATCCTCTCTACATCAGTGTATGAAGTTCATGAGAGGTGGGATCATCTACTATGTCAAAGGAGATCTCTAGCCATTTACAGTTCATGAGGTCAGCATATATGAGGATGCGGCTTACTACCTCCATCAAAATCAACAAGTCTATTCTTGTGAACTTGGTCAAAGTTTAAAATAATAAAAAAAGAATTAGAAAGAAAAAAGAAAAAGAAAAGAAGAGAGAAAATGAAAAAAATAAAAGGGAGCAAAAATAGACATGGAGGAGGAAGTGGAACCTGATAATCGATTCCTCTCACAGTTCGTTACTCCATTGAACATATGGGTAGGATAAGACCTCCTCAGGAGAAGAGGCTAGTTTAGAGGGTCAGGGGTGGAAAACCTTTTGTACCCAATAGAAGATATGTCCCTACAGAGTTCATGTCTATCCATATAGACTTATAATCTAGTTCATAGGATTAGTCTTATATGGTTGCACCATAAACTCTTCTTTGTAGATTCCCTTGGAGGTGACACTTGAGCCATATAGCGATGAAGATAAGGCTCCAAAGGAAAGAATAATTGTATCCAAGTCTATATGTAAAATAATTAGGCATCAATTGGGAACCTTAGCAGTTTCCATTCAAAAGTTGAGGGTTTGGTAGTTAAAGAATCCTAAGTCATCCCAGTGTGATGACTTAGGTTCTTCGAGCATCATCTTCAAGTCAAAGTTGATGTAGAAAGGATGATTCATAAAGATTTAATAATTACCTTTTGATTGGTACTCCTTGTGTTCATAATTTAGCAAAGAATGGGTTAATCCCACATAGTCAAAGCATAAGGGGACTACTCTAAGAATATGGAAGAACAAATGCAAAAGCTCTCAATCAAGACCAAGACTAGGATTGATTATAATTGGGTCAATCAATGATGATGATTATGTAGTCATCACCATCATTTGAATTTGATAGGTTCTTTTCAAATCACATTAACTAATATGAGGGTGCTTGAAACTTCAAATGATCTAGATGATTTTGAAGTCAAAGATCCAAAGTTTGAAGAAGAGATCAAGTCAACCATCAAGCTCAAAATCAACTTAGAACGAAAAGATCCACGACATCATCGGTTCTTTATTGAATGAAATTGAAACAATGACTTAGTTAGGCTATTGAGTTTAAGGACTTTGCATGGAGTTATGAAGAGATGTCTACATTGGATCTATGTAGCGATCCATAAACTAGTAATAGAGCTCTAACCCTATCAAACAAGTCCTAGATGCATGCGATTAGACATAAAATAATAGCTCATTTATGAAGTGATCGATGCTGGCTTCATCTGAAAAGAAAAATACCCTAACATCATCCCAGTGAAGAATATGATTGGCCAAATTCTTACATGCATCAATGTTAGGGATTTAAATAAGTGTCCAAAATCTACTAATCATGAAGCTGATGGTGGACATTTCTCATCTCATGTAGTCTTCACTTTCATGGATGACGCATCTGGATATAACCAAATAGAGATGGACCCTAAAGATGATAGAAACATTGCTTTTAGAACCCTAATCAGAATCTATTACTATAAGGTCATGCCTTTCAGCCAAAAAAATGTCAATGCTACATATGGTGCTGACTGAATCTTCAATGAACTCGTTCATCATAAAGTCGAGTGCTATGTCGATGATGTCATTGTTAAAAGCTAAGAAAAGGAATACCATCTATTTGACTTGAGAGTAGTTTTTGATTAATTAAGATAATTTAACCTCAAAATGAACCCTGTGAAGTGTGCATTGAAAGTAGCTTCACAGAAATTTCTTAGGTTTGTTGTGTGACACAAGAGAATTAAAATCAATCTGGAGAAAATCAAGGCAATATTAGAAATGCCACCCCCTAAAAGTTTAACTCAACTCAGATCATTCTAAGGGTTGGCATATCTAAGACACTTTATATTCAACCTATCAAGAAGATGTCAGCCATTCTTAGCACTTGTCAAAAGGATGCCAAGTTCAAGTGGGATGACAAGTGTGAGCATGCCTTCGAGGACATCAAGCATTACCTGATGATATCGTGGGTTCTAGCAGCCCCTATCTCAAGTAAGTTGCTCATACTTTTACACTTGTATTAGATGACTCCCTTGGTATTTTGTTGGCCTAAGCAAATGATGAAGGGAAGGAAAACACACTTTACTACCTTAGCTATCGTCTAATCCCTATTGAGGCTAATTATCCACCCATTGAAAAGCATTGCCTGGCTTTAATCTTTGCATCCCAAAAGATATAGCACTATATGCTTTCTCAAAAGGTAAACCTGATCTTTAGGATCAATCCACTATAGTATCTCATGACACAGTCGATGCTATCTGAATGATTGGCATGACGGTCCATGATCCTCTCGTAGTTTGACATTACCTTCGTACCCCTCTTTGCGATGAAGGACAAGTGCTAGCATTTTTAGCACACACCCATTCTTGGTCTCACTTGGTGATCACCAGATGAACAAATCATGAACTTAGGGGATACTAGAATTCTCTACTACAAGATGTACTTTAATGGTTAGGCTTCCTCTCAAAGAGGAAAAGAACCATAATCTACTATTCCAAGAAAGGTAAGGGTAGGAATAGTTCTCTTAACTCTGAACTGTGATGTGATGAGATTCTCATATCTTCTATCCAATCCTTGCACCAACAATGAAGACAAATATGAGGCTTTGATTTCCAGTCTAGGGTTAGCATTTACTCTAAGCATCCAGAACATAAACATCTTTAAGGATTCTTAGCTAGTTATGAACCAAATTACTGGGTCCTATAAGGTTATAAAGCCTGAGCTCCATCACCACCATAAGTACACCATAGAGTTCTTGGCCCAAATCCCAGAGGTTACCATTTATAAGATTCCTCAAGGAGAGAATGCCATAGTATATGCTTTAGCCAAGCTTGAGCAGGAGATGTCATGTTCAAAAGATGAGTCCATATCAATAAAGGTCCATAACAGACAAGTCTTATCCCTTATTGATATTGAACTCATCAAAAAGTACTCTCTTGAAGGGGAGGTTGCCATTGCCAAGAAGAATGAGGAGTTAGATTGGAGGAAACCATTCATGGAATACCTAAATAAAGGAAAACTACCTCAAGAGAAGTCCCAAGCCCATCAGATGAAATAGAGAGCACTTTCCTATGCTCTTGTGGATGGTGTCTTGTAATGGCAATCTTTAGATCATATGTGGTTACATTATTTAGCAATACACGAAGCCCGTAAGATCGTGATCGAGGTACACTCAGGATCAAAGATTGATGATCAAAGATTGCATGGATATGGCTACTAGATACCACCAATGTCAAATACATGGTGTGGCCCTACACCAACCACCCAACATTCTACATCCTACACTAGCCTCATGGCCATTCAAGTGTTGGGGCACCAACTTAGTGGTGATTGATCCTCCTTCAGGGTCATCGGTTCATCTTAGTTACTGATACTTTTCCAAATGGGCAAAGGCGATTCCACTCAAAGAGGTCACAACTCAGTATGTGCTTTAGTTTTTTAGGAACTATATCATATATAGGTTTAAAGTGCCTCGATGAATTATATCTGATAACGGTATGGCATTCAAGAGCACCAAGATCAATAACTTTTCCCAAAGACACAATATAGATTAGAGATATTCTACCATTAACTATGGGAAAATGACTTAAGAAGCCTTCAACAAAACTCTCATCCAAATCCTGAAGAAGATACTTGACAACAACAAGTAATAGTGGCATGAGTACTTAGTTGAAGCTTTATGGTCCTACCGCACCACATATAGAACTCCAACTTAGTCTACTCCTTTCTCCTTAGTGTATGGGTCCTAAGTCATTATACCATTAGAAGTCCAACTCCCTTCACTAAGGATAGCTATGGGTAGCAAGATCATAATAGAGCATAACACCAAATTGTGGTTAGAAAATCTTGATAGTTTGGAGGAAAGATGCTTGCAGACATGCTAAAACCTTGAGTTGTACAAAGCTAAAATGATTCAAGCTCATAATAAGTTGGTCCTTTCAAGATCTTTTCATGTAGGAGAGCTTATTATAATTCTAAGAGATGATTGTCATGGTAAGATGGGAGACATGTTTGAACCCACTTGGGAAGGCCCTTTTGCCATAGAAGACCTACCAAAAGGATCTTATCGCTTATTAATCATAAGGAGACCCCAATTCTAATCAACAGGCTCTACTTAAAGAAATATTATAAATTATGTTTAAAAATAATTAACATCAATAAAAGTTCCATTTCAAATTCAGTATGTTGCATGTTGAAAGTATTCTTATTTGTAAATCTATCATGATGTGTTTAGGGTAGGTGTAATGAACGAGAAACATCATATCTTTCATTGACACAACACAAACACCAAATACAAACAAACATATAAAATAAACACATATCTTTTATCTCGGGCTACTCTAAGTTGAGATAACTCCCACCTGACTTCTCAATTAGTAGCTCTAAGTCATGTGCTCTAGTGGTCTTCTTGCTTTCGAGGATGTAAGTTTGTTATGCTTTCATTCCTTGGCCATTGCTCATAGAAGAGAGACTCATGGCCAGTAGGCTACCTCAAGTTGGTTTCATATAATAGAATGTGAGTATGCTACACTTTCTTCTTATTAGCTTTTGTGCACTGACTGGGTCAAGTATATTTGAGGTTTAAGATAAGTCCCCAAGCGACTCCTTCCCTCCTTAGTACTTCAAGTTTGGGTCTAGTCCTTCTTTAGGGCTCCCCCTTAGTAGTCCCTCTATCTCAAATAACATCTATCCCATCGATGATATACTATCCCAATGATCAATTTCGCTTGGAAAGTTGTAAGCCTACACGCTTTCTTTCCATATTGATTGTTGCACACTGATGGGCACCTTAGGTTGGTTGGTTCTCACTATACTGATGGATCCACCACTCATGCTGATAGATACACCTTAGGTTAGTTAGTTCTCACACCTTAGGATACACCACTCATGGCAGATATAAGTTTGATATGCTTTCTTATTGAGTTGGCCACCGTACACTTATAGCCTTTCCTTTCTAGGTCTCAGGATAACACCCCTAGCAGCACCTCCCCTGTGTGCACTATATTTAGATAACATCCTTTGTGACCCCATTTAGACACTACCTGGGTTACTATCAGATTGGACAGTTCTTCTTTCCTAGTAACCACTCTTGTGGTTGGAGAATCCATCATGTGGATGTGCAGATTCTGCCTTAGTCTAGTAAACTTGAAATAATTTAAGGCTGACATAGGACCTTCTTAGTGTGGTCCCTCATATACCAATAGGGTTCACACAAACATATAAACAAAATATATATTCACTTATGGAATAGGAGGACACCCATAGTGATACCTTTTCTTGAGAAGGCATCCTATCTTTTGGGTAGTGTCAACAAAACTTGTTATAGGAGTCACCTGACTAATCTTGAGTTGATATAAGTCCCCAACAACATTCACTCAGTAGTCTCCCCTAAGTCAAGTTTGATTTATTATGCTACAACAGGTCACCCCAACGGTTGTTCCTTGCTTTAAAAGATGTAAGTCTGTTGCACCTTCTTCGCAGCCATTGCACCGAAAGGCAACCCCTTAGGTTGGCTAGCTCTACCATGCCATAGACTATCCCTTTGGATTTGTAAATCTAAAATAGGACAAGTCCGATATAGCTTCTCTGGGTCCATCACAGACATGGTCCATAAAAAATTAACTATCAAATTTGATCGAGCTCACATCCCAGGTGAATATGCCTTCAATTCAAAATTAAACTACCAAACAAACCATATGAAATCACATGAATTTAAGATAAAATTAATCCTGACTACTTTTGAGTTGACATAAGTCCCCAGTGGTATTCACTCAATAGTCGCCTTCGATCAAGTTTGATTTATTGTGCATCCAACAACTCACCCTAGTGGTTATTCCTCGCTTTAGAAGATGTAAGTCTGCTACACCTTCTTCCTAGCATAGCTATTGCACACCGAAAGACAACCCCTTTGGTTGGCTAGCTCTTCCCCATATCCGGTAGACAATCCCTTTGGATTTGTAAACTTTGTTAGGTCAAGGCTGATATAGCCCCTTCTCAATGGGTCCATCGACAAGGTCCATACATTAACTTCGGATAAAATTAAACCCAATCTAATTTTCCTATGGAGTTAAATCACACCCTTCTCTCTGGAGCCCCAAATCATATATAAACAAGTCAACAAATAAATCAAATTCAAAATGACCTCCCAATGGAGCCAAATTAAACCAACACCCCAGTATAAATCAAGAAAATCCAACCAAACTCTTAACCCTAGCGGATACATCCCCAAACAAATCTATGAAATCAAACTCAAATCCTAATCCCCAATGAATATCCCGAACCTACTTCTCTAGTGGAAGGTTCATATACCCAATCCCAGTGGACTCGAGCCCATATCTCTAGCAGATATGCCTCCACATCAATTAAAATAAAACAAATTAAAGTAAATTTGATCTTAATCTTTGGTGGTTTATAGATTCTGATCCTTTGCAGATCTTCTTTCCATAAAATATATAATCAAATGAAATTCAAACCTTATCCCTAGCAGATTTTATTCTTTTATGCCCTCGACATAGATCCCTCACATGTCATGTCCAATGGATGTGTGATCCCCTAGTGAATCTCCCTCCATGTCCTTGACATGGAATTCTCATCAAATCTTATTTCTTCTCTTATGCCCACCTTTAATACTTCAACTAAATGCATAACAATGTATTTGTTCAAATTACATTATCTTAACATTGTAATGAACATTTTATGATTTGTAATGGTGTAACTCAAACTAACTGTACAATATCATGCTAAACATATTATAGTGTGAATTAATACACTATATTTATTATAATATATGATGTTATATTATAATTTGCAATAATATAATATATTGTCAAACATAACACCTCATTAGAATCACTTAAAAGGAACAAATAACAAAATTTTCTCAAAACATGAGTAATGTTCATTTTGGATGTAAAATTATTATTTTTATATTATAAGTTTGGTGTTGCTTCTTCATGTGTGCTGTGAATTTGGCCAAATTCTTCCATCTAAACCTTCAAATTGACATTTTTGTGAATTTTGACCCAATGTTTTATAACAAAAGTAAAACATAACAAAATGAATAATAACATTTAGTAACACTCCACCACATTCATATATATGTGAAGTTAAATTATTATGTACATTATATTTTAATAAGCTTTCATATAATACATTATCTTACATTACAACTTAAAATAAATCACTTTAAGGAAAAAAATTTAAAAAATTGGTTGAAAAATGAACATTTATTTTGGATGCAAAATTCCATTCTTTTGATTAAATGACACACCATAGTTGACCCCTAATGATATTTCCCTAAAGCTTACCTTAAATTTGGCCAAATCCCATCATCTCAGCCTATAAATCAAGATATTTCTATGAATTATACCAAAGACAAACTCTACTTCATAATATAACAAACTAAAATATGCTAAATAATAAGTAGTATAATAGTATGCTATAATGCATGATGCTACACTATGTTCTCATCCTATATTATAATAATACACTATAACATATTATATTATATTATATTGCATATCACATCACAAGGTATTGCTTAAGATAAAAATCATAAAATTAGTCTAAACAATAAAATATTAGAAGTTATACATAGGGTTTAGGTTTATTTTTAGTTTATTTTATTTTATTTAATTTAGGGTTTAGGTTTATATTTTCATTTTATTTATTTTAGTTTAGAATTAGGTTTATTTTAGGTTTAGGTTTTTTTTTTAGTTTAGGGTTTGGGTTTTATTTTTATTTTTTTAGGTTTATTTTTTTTGGTTTATATTTTTATTTAGTTTTTATTTTATTTTAGGTTTATTATATTTTATTTTACATTTAGTTTTTATTTTATTTAAGTTTTTTTTTATTTTTAGGCTGATTTTACTTTTAGTATAGTTTAGATTTTATTTATTTTATTTTGGTTTAGTTTTATTTTTATATTATTTAATTTTAGGTTTAGGTTTTATTTTAGGTTTTATTTTATTTTATTTTATATTTATTTATTTATGTTAGTTTTTTTTATTTATTTTATTTAGTTATAGTTTAGGTTTTAGGGTTTAGGTTTAAGATTTAGGGAAGGGTTTAGGAAGTATAGATTTAGTTTGGTTTGAGGATTATTTTATTTATTTAGGTTTATTTTTATTTTAGGTTTAGGGTTTATTTTATTTTATTTTAGGTTTTATTTTAGGTTTATTTTATTTTAGTGTAGTTTAGGTCTATTTATTTTATTTTAATTAGGGTTTTTTATTTTATTTTATTTTTAGGTTGTTGGGTTTAGTTTAATTTTAGTTTATTTATTTATTTTATTATTTATTTATAGGTTTATTTAGAGGTTTAGGGTTAGGTTTTTAGGGTTTAGGTCAGTTTGTGGTTTGGTGGGTGTATCAGTGGTAGCCTGTTTTTAGGGTTTAGATGTAAGGTTTAGGGAGGTTTGGTATGTAGTTAAGTTTAAGATCAGGTAGTTTTAGGGTTGGGTTAGGCTAGAGGTTTATGGTTAGTATTTAGGGTTTAGGTATGGTAGAGTTTAGGATTTATTAGGGAGGGTTTAGAGTAGTTTATTTATTTTTAGGTATAAGATCAGATCTTATATTATTTTTATATTATTTATTTAAGTTTATTTATTTAATTTATAGAGGTTTAGGTTTATATATTTTAAGTTAGGTTTAGTTTATTTAGTGGAGTGGGGAGGGTTAGTTTAGTTTAGAGGTTTAGAGTTTGGGTTTAGTGGTTTAGATTTAGAGGTTTAGGGTTTAGTGTGGTAGAGTTTAGGAGTTTAAGAGTTTAGTGGTTTATGGAGAGGGTAGATTTATAATTCATTATATAGTTTAAGCAATTTTAAATAAGGTTAGGGAAGATTTAGGGTTTAGTGGTTTGGTTTATTTGTATTATTTCAAGTTTAGTTTAGTTTAAATTAGTTTATTTTAATTTAGTTTAGGTTTATTTTAGTTATTTATTTAGTGGGTAGTTTAATTTATTTTAGGATGGTATGTAGTTTATTTAAATTATTATTTTATTTAATTTTATTTTTTTATTAATTTAGGTTAATGTTTAGGATTTAGTGTGGAGTAATGATAGGTGGGTTTAGTGTAGATGGTCCAGTTTAGTTTATGATTTAGGTGGGGTTTTTTGAGTTTAGTGTTTATTTTATTTTTAAGTTTAGGTTTAGGTTTATTTTATGTTTATGTATTTTGTTTTATTTTAGGTTTATTTATTTTTTATTTAGCCAGTTTTTATTTTATTATTTTATTTTAGTTTATATTTTTAGCTATTTATTTATTTTATCTTTAGTTTAATTTATTTATTTTATTTTATTAAGGTAGAATTAAGGTTAGTTTGGTTTAGGTTTTATTATTTTAATTTTTATAGATTTAAAATTTCATTTATTATTTTTGTATTTAGTAGTTTAGGGTGGTAGGAGGGTTTAGAGTTTATTTGGTTTAGAGTAATGTAGATTTTAGGTTTAGGGTAGGAGTTTAGGGAGGTTTTGGGTTTAGTGGGTAGTTTAGTGGGTGGGGTAGTGCTCTATGGGGTTTGGGTTTTTGGTTTGTTGGTGGTTTTATAGGTATTTGGGTTTAGGGTTTTTTTTATAGTTTTCTAAATTTAGGTTTTTTAATTTTTATATTTATTTTATTTTATTTAGTATTTTATATTTAGTTTAGTTTATTTTATTTTATTATATATTTTTAGTTTAGGTTTTTTATTTAAGTATATTTTAATTTAGGTTTAGGTTTAGTTTTTTTGTTTTTTTTATTTTATTTTGAGGTTTTAGTTTAAGTTTATTTTTTTTAGTTTGGTTTTATTTTGTTTATTCTTTTTAGTTTAGTTTTTTTTTTTAGGTTTATGTTTTTATGTTTTATTTATTTTAGGTTTAGTTTAGTTAATTTTTAGTTTATTTTATTTCATTTAGGTTTATGTTTAGGTTTAGGTTTATTTATTTTAGTTTAGATTTAGGCTTATTTTATTTTATTTTAAGTTAAGGTTTTTTTTTACTTTTAGTTTTTTTAATTTATTTTAGGTTTTATTTTAGGTTTACTTTAGATTTTATTTTGTTTTAATTTCATTTATGTTAGTTCATTTTATTTTTATTTTACATTTATTATTATTTTATTTAGGTTTTAGTTTTATTTTTTAGTTTAGTTTTTTATTTATTTTATTTTAGTTTATATATTTATATAATTTAAAGAGTTTAAGTTTAGGTTTTATTTTATTTTATTTTATTTTATTTAGGTTTAGGTTTTATTTATTTATTTTTTTATTTTTTGTTTAGGTTTAGGTTTTAGGTTTTTAGTTAAGGTTTAGGGTTTAATGTTTATTGTCTAGGGTTTTTTTTTTTTTTTTTTTTTTTTTTTTTTTAGAGAAACCCCATGATCTGGGTATTTTATTACCACAAAAGGAGGTTACAAGGTCCTTAAAGGGGATAAACTCAAACTACTCAAAGAGCTACAATTAGCCTAAGGAGTAAATCCCAACTAAGTACATCCAAGAAAAAAGAAAACATAAAAGCAATCAAAAGATACAAGATGATTAACATAATAAGCAAAAGAAAAGATAAGGCCAATGCTCTGATGGTTGTGAGAGTGCTTGGTAATATGGAGCAAACGAGATAAAAGAGAGAAACACAAAGTTATAATAAGAGAGATTAGAACATTAAGGTAATACAAAAAAAAAGATAGAAAATAATATATAATATGAGTATGATAATAAGGAAATGGGATAGAAGGCTCAGCTCAATCACACCATGTTGGGTGATGCAAATATGAGCATCCAAACTTCAAGGTTATACATCACATGAGCACCAACCAAAGGAGTGAGAACATCACCATCATAGCCAACAAACTGGAGAAGGAAGCACCAGTTGTTGATATTCTTTTGAGCTTTATTACCGCAAACCTAAGCAAAATCATCTCTAAAATATATAGGTAATTGCTAAGAGTCAAGGATAAGGAGTCTCATTCAAGAATTATCATCAATATAGCCATCTTGACATGAGAATACATAAACTTAAGTGAGTGAGCCATCTAATCTCCATGTTCGGGAAAGGAATTAGAGAGGAGACAACTAGCTGAAAATCTGTTAAATAAGTCAATGAGCATATACTTAACA
Source organism: Cymbidium sinense (assembly GCA_021442155.1). Lineage (NCBI taxonomy): Eukaryota > Viridiplantae > Streptophyta > Magnoliopsida > Asparagales > Orchidaceae > Cymbidium > Cymbidium sinense. The sequence continues at coordinate 186,620,800 of CM038215.1, forward strand.
CATCCCAATCACATGATATGTAAATGAATCTTTCATAAAACAACCCATGAAACAATCCCTTATTAATGTCCCGGAGAAAGCAATAGTAAAGAAGAAAGATAGCTCAACAGTGGAATGAACGCAACCAAGAATTAGCAGAAAGAACAGTTAGAGCAGCCCAATAGCGACATTCAATCACCATTCAAATAATCCACCGACAATCAATCCAAAGAACAAGACAACAAAAGGCAAAAACCTCCAGGATAGGAAAAGACTAAAGTGGCCATAATACCATCTTTTAAATCATAAGACCAACCAACCGCGAAAAGAGGGAGGGTGATGCATCGAGAAAATAGGAGATAAAGTAACCAAAGCCAACCCAACAACCAAACATAATACAACATTGGAACCCGCCATAAAAGAAATCAACAAGTGAATAAATGAGTCTCGATTAAAATCTAGAAAAAGAATGCTTAAGACAAGAACATCCAAGATAGGAAGATACAACAAATTGGCCATAGAACTCCTCAATCGAGTAGACATGGCAATAGTAGATAAACAAAAAATAAAGCATATATTATCAAGGTAAAAAAGATAGAAATCACCAAAACCCTCACCATCGTGAGAATTCAGAGTGGCATGAGACTCAAAAAAGCTACAACCAACAAAGAAAGAGCCAACCGAGAGACAAGGAAAACAAGGATAAATCTCCAAGATAGAGACAACCAAAACAAAAAACCAAGTTAGCCATGTTGCCACTCATCCGAATAATCAAAAGTTTGAAAAAGGATGAGCAAAACAACCAAGCAATCAAGAACATCAGAGACTAAACAAATAATCCAAAGCTGTGGGAGTAAGGTGTGGGTATTGATCCAGAGCAGCCAACCAACTAAACCAACAAGTTGGCCAAGATTCCACCCATAAACATATATAAGTAAAGAAAAGGATAGATAATGAATATCTCCCCACCATAAGCCTATCCAGTAAGTCACATTCGAGAGAAATCGGTCGGGATGCTTATTCACCATAATCCAATTCACCAAGGGTAATGACAATAATAGGGTTTGTTAATAACCCAATTATGCATATAAGATAAATCATTGATTAATTATAACAAAGAAATGTGCTTCAAGTTGTACATTCCAATCATAGCATAGATGGGAGAACAACATCAAGGAAAAGCAATAACATCCCAAGCAGCATGGACAATACTATTAACACTCCCATTAGGAAAAGGAAGTGTAACTAAAAGGATATATAGTAGAAATTGTATAAGTTCAAGGATTTTCCATGTAAGAAGGTACAATCCCAGATGCACAATGATAATCAAAAACTCCAAACCGATCATGGGAAGCAAAACCGAAACAACAAGACTAATATAGAAAAGAATAACACAATTCCATTCGCAAAGAGATATTAATGTAGAGATGGGATATCCCAATCAGAAAATAAGCAATAAAAAAAACCAATAGGTGCTCAATAAGAACCAAAACAGCACCCTCATGCATTCAGGATTAAGAAACCAAGGAAAGGTAAATCAAAGAAAAATCCCTAAATTAACTAACTTATAGCAGATTAAAGTACCGCACAGATTAAGTGATAAAGGATAATGTCGACGCCAGAAAACCAATCCGACAAGGAAAATCTAAAAAGTTACCACATAGGAACATTCATTCATAGTAGCACTATCCCAATTCAACCCACAATCCTTAGAAATACCCACTTGCCATATAATAACAATCATTGAGAGTATACAAACCATAGGTTAAGATCCAAGAGAAGTTGATTACAAGGATTCACACACAAGAAAGAAAAGGGATACTATAGTTAAGCATAGTCGAGACAACTAATCGATAAACCAAATCCACAAACATCCAAAATCTTAAGACATCAACAGCAACATCGACTATAATACTTCTCAAACGTAAAATGACACTCCAAGAAGGTAACAACATATTAGATTACAAAATAAACAATGATGTAAATATGATTCACAACCACCATGAAATGAGCGAAATAATCCGGCAAAGAAGTCACTCCCATGAGCAACTAATGCAACATTGTAAGCCACTATAATATAAAATAAGAAGATGATTCCAAGTAGGCATCATTACCAATCATGAATTTTAAGAAAATAAAGGTCCAAAACCAACTTGCTAAGACAAGAGTAAGATGGCAAAAAAATAGGAGGAAAATCGGGAGAAGCAAATTAAAAATCAGAAACAACCACAAGTGATGAAAAAACCAAATCAACAAACAAATCAACAAACAACCATGACAAAACCTCCAAAACCCAAAATCAATTAAACCCAATCCATTCCAAAGGATTTTAGACCAAAATAACCATTAAAAGAGACTAGGTATTACAATTTCTTCCTTGTGAAAGAAGCATGTGGGTTAGACATTATACAAGCAAGGACATGCATGTAAAAAGCCCAACAACCAACCAAAATCCTTTCAAAGATAAGTGATGGAACCTTTATGAATAAGGCCTTTAAGGAGTAAAGAGTCCCAAGGAATGTAAGCAAAAGCCAAAAGATAATATAATAATCAAAATAAACCAAAGATAATGCACACTAATCCGATGAAGAGTCAACATAGTTAGTAGCAATGCTCCAAGCCATATTGTCAGAGAAAAACGGTTAAAGAAGTTAGTATAAAATCTAAGCCCATCAGATAACTTCCTCCAAAGAATGATTAATTCTTCGTGTTTAGAAATAATTGTATCAATGAAATTAAAGTCCCAAGTGGGATTGGTTATAAAACCAAGAACAAAAAACCCAAGCAACTGGTTCCAATTCAAGAGATTAATGTGCATATAGTTCAACATCTCCCATAATATTGTAAATGCCAAAACATAAATCTTCCAACTAAAGGAGAAGGGGAGGCAAGTCATGGCAAAGAGCACAAGACAAAGAATGATATCTATGAGAGTATCCATAAAGAACACAAGGAAATAGAAAAGAAAAGAAGGGAGGCAAAGAGGAGAATTAGATTCAGGTAAGGAAGCCCGAGTTGTCCAAGTTAACTGCACCACTAGTATTTGGGTAATGTAAATTGATCAAAGAAGATGATACTGTCTAATCTCGACCATTTGTAATCAAGACAGCATACCTTCACGCCAAACATGAGTGATGGTAAAAGGAGAGAGAAGAACCCTAGTTTGCTTGAGGAGGTAGTACAAACAAGTGTTGCTCATATTGGTAGAAGTCAAAAGATCAATCAGAAGAAGGCCCACCTCTATCCAAATATTGAGCCACCATTTTGAATACAAATTTCTAAAGCTTTGTGGACCGCCATAAGCTGATAAGAGATAGTCTTTGGAAATAAGGGGATAAGCAAATGCACATAGGACTATACCCGAAAAAATGCCTCCACAACCAGAGCCATTATTAGAGACAGAGTCGATAATTTTAATAATATGATCAAGAGGTTTCTTCCAAAACCATTCTATCATTTTGATAGTAAGTTCCGAAGGTTGAGGCCCAGTTTATCTACATTTATAGCCTTTAAAATATTTGTGATGAATTAAGTTGGCTTTAAATAATTCACAAATTTTGTTTTAGTTCTAGCAATAATCCTCATGTGATTCATACAATCCCACGATGTTTAGCATCATTTCCATCCATCCATATGAACCAAATAAGAGTAATATGATTATGATTTTAATATGACCTTTAATTGCATTGTCAAAGTAAACTTCAAGAAGTTGATATAAAGTTAAAAGAACAATTAAAATTGACAAGTGTTGAATAGATCCATACCAAATCCAAATTTTAGAGGCAATAGCCCCATTAATAAAAAAACATGGTTCACATTCTCAATATGAGAACAACATTGACATTTAGAGGGTAAGTAAAACCCTTTACCCCACAACAAAGAGTCAACAGGAATAAAGTTTTTTAGGATATGCCAAGTTAAGAAGAGGGGATATTGTTATTCCAAATTTTGGAGAACACAATAGAAGAATCTTGAGTGTCTTTAGTGTGAAGCCACATTTTAAGGTTGAAATCCCCATTATGAGATAGCTTAAAGATAATCGATCATGATTGTTAGGAGTGATAGGAATATTAGTAATCATATTTAAGAAAGTGGAAGGAATAGAATCAATCTTACTAGTATTCCACTTGTGGTTTTTGCCAATGAATTAACTCTAAGAGCGGAAGTGGAGTGAGTGTGAGTAAGTCATCAATGGATCCACAACCACTCTTGCCAAAAGAAGGAATTGCCGAGTTTATGCCCCAAAAAATTAAGGATTCTACATCCCATTTGATAGAACATAGTCTTCTCCATACGGGAGAATCACCCGATTTAAAGGGACAAATGAGAGGATGTTTACCCTGGCAATATTTGGAAGTCATGAATTTTGCCCAAAGACTATTATTGCTCCTAAAATTCCACCAAAGTTTGTAGGAGAAGGCATTGACTTCTTTAATGGATTTACAACCCAAACCTCCCTCTTCAAGAGTACCACAATTTTTGGACCAAGATGACCAGTGCATTCTTTTAGAGGAGGTATTGGTTCCCCAGAAGAATTTGTTTAATAGACGCTCAATTCTATTGATGGTAGAGTTGGTAGGCACAATGGTTTGGAGAAGGTATATAGGCATGGAATTTAGAGTGCTCTTGATCAAGGTAAGCCTACCACCGAAAGAAAGTAAATGAAATTCCCAAATTGAAATTTTGTTAGAAATTTTTTGAATTAGATCATCAAAAAGGTGTGATCTTTTTTGGCCTTTAAAGAGCGGAGCCCCAAGGTAATTAAGAGGGAGTTGATTTTGCTTAAAATTAGTAATTCTGGATATTTGGTTAAGTCTATTAGTTGGAATCTTAGTTGAAGGAATAAAACCGCATTTTCCTTCATTAAGAAAAAGGCCACTAACTTTACCAAAATCATTTAGAAGGTTCTTAATGGTTTTAACATGTTGAAGGGAGCCGTTGAAGATAATGAAGTCATCTGCTAAGATGAGAAATAGGAAGCCTCCATGAGTTTTAAAAGACATATTGGGATTATTAGCAAAAAAGATTGTTAAGGCTCCTTGACAGGTATTCAATAGCGATGATAAAAAGAGAAGGTGATAGTGGGTCACCTTGCCTCAAACCATGGCTAGAAGGAAAGAAACCTATGAATTCACCATTCAGGATAACCGAAAACCAAACATTCATGATACACCTTCTTATAATCCGGATAAAACTATCAGAAAAACCAAACAAATTCAGGATTTGAAAGAGAAACTCCCATGAGAGATTGTCAAAGGCTTTAGCGATGTCCAATTTGAATAAGATGTTGCCTCTAGAAGGGACATCAATGTCATGAACCGCCTTGCAAGAAGAATATTATCCGATATTACTCTTTTTTAACAAAACCAGTTTGATTTGGGAGATGATTAGGAAAAGGGCTAAGTCTATTATTTATTAATTTAGCAATGAGTTTTGAAAAAGGTGCAAAGACTAATCGCTAAAATCGCCCAAGATTCGGATTGCTAGTTTTGGAAATAAGGACAATAGAAGTGCTAGAAAAGTATTTGGGTATAGGATTGCCATCAAAGAAATCAATAACAAAGATCAACTAAGTCGGTTTTAATAAATGACCAACAATGCCGAAAGAAGTGGGTCGAGGCCGTATAGCAATGAATGGGTGTTCATGCTCTTAAGAGTATTACTAATCTCCTCTTCGGAAGGACACATAGTGAGTAAATGATTGTCCTCACTATTAATCATAGAGGGGATAAGATGAGTGTTTGATAAAGTTCCCAGCAACGGATTAGAATTTAATAAAGTTTGGAAATGATGAATGATAGAATCCTTAATATCATTATTATCGGTTATCCATTCACCATTAGAGTTCTTAATTTTCTTAATCGAAGTTTAAGGCTCTCCGCTTTATTGCAAAATGGCATGAAAATACCGGTGTTTCACACCATCGAATATGCTTGCTTATGCTTTTGACCAATAGGTTTCTTCCATGTTTTGATAATTATCCAAGGTATTCTTGGCAATGTTCAACCTCCCCATCGGGATCAATGAGATAGCCTCTTCAAGAGAACAAACCTCTTGTTCCATAGCTATAAGATTTGTGAAAAGGTTTTTGAAAATGTGTTTGTTCCACCAATTGAGATTTTGTTTAAGTCTTTTGAGCTTAAGCCAGAGATGATTCATACCTTTAACAGTATTATCCAGGAAAACAGGGGCCACCCAATTAGTGAGAACGACATTGGTGAAGTCACTATGTTGGGTCCACATATTTTGAAATCTGAAAGGAGAGGGAGTGGGGGTAGGGGGATTTTGAAGGAAATCAAAAGAGGAGCATGGTCGACAAAGTTCGCTCAAATGCTCAACAATGGGTAGGCCACCGATTGATCCAGAGAATTAAAGAGGGTCCTATCTAGACGCCAAAGTCTAGAGTTGTGCCATGTAATTAGACCCAAGGAAACCAATGTCGACAAAATCCGGATCATATTTGAGAAGTCCTCCATGGAATGAAGGTTAGAGAACATCCTCCCCTTCTTTCGCTAGCTATGATAGTATTGAAATTTCCAACCAACCAGGGAAGGTTAGGAAGAAGGTGCGTAAGTGATTCCAAAGGACATTCTTACCAGCTCTATTACAAGAAGCATAGATAAAAGAGCCAAAAGCCGATAAATCACCTAAGGAGATTTTGACATTAACCAATTGGTCAAGATCATCAATGATGGAAATGGTGATGGAGTTGTGCCAAAAGCACCAAATTTTATTATTAAGATTGAAGAAGAAATTATGAAAACCAGGGATCTAGCAAAAGCAATCTTAGAAGAATTAATGAGAGGTTCAATAAGAACAAGTAACTTAATATTATGGATATGACAAAGACTCCTAACACGATTAAGATGTGAAGAGTCCCACAACCCCTGATATTCCAAATAAGAAAATTATTCATAATGGAGACAACCAAAAGGAAAAGAAGAAAGAAAGGAAAGAGAGGAAAGAAGAGATGACACATTACTTTTTTGGGGTGGAAGAAGAGCGAGTGGTTCTATTGAAGTTATTATTAGAAATTTTTGCTTTGTAAGGTTTTTTGTATTTAACAATGTGAAAAGGTCTATCAGAATCCAAACTATCTCCATCAGAAAGAGATTGATTTTTGAGTTCCGGAATAGTAGAAGGATCTATCAAAGTTTTAGAAGAGGGGATTTCACCTTCTTCCCTATCGAAAGTGTGAGAAACAATTGATTATCACTCAAGGAAATAGATGGGGAAGTTCTAGCACCATTCGTAATACAAATATCTTTCTCAATATGTTCAAGCCATGGGTCATCATTATGTTGGTCCATTATATGATTCTCATTCAAATTGTTTAGGGTGTCCAATATAAGGCTACCATTCATTTTCAGAGGATTTAAATGAAGAAAGAGCTATCATGGGAAACCGATTATTACAAGTTGGGTGAGGTTAGGTAAATTGTCATTGGTATCATCACACCCCTCAATGTGCATTTTAGTACCAAGGTCAGAGTGTTTGCCACTAGACAAATCAGTAGGAGGTGTGGGAAGGAGAGGTTCTTTTAGAGTATCTTTAGGCACATATGCTAGAATAGTGGTTTTCCCAGTTCCATTAATGGAAGTCTTATTCTGTGGTAAAGTTTTTCTGAGATTAGGATGAAGCACAAAGCATTCAGAGTGGTCATGCCCGTGAATCTTGCAGTGAGTGCAAAAGACAGGAAAATTTTTGAATTCAACTTTTTGACTATATCCAAATTTTTCGGAGCCAATCCAAACCTCTTTGGGATATTTTTTTGTAATGTCTATTTCAACAAGAATATGAGCGACGGATGGCCTAGATCTAGTGGTCATTGCTTGGTCAATTTGGAGAGGCCTACCAAAAGGCCAACAGAAAAAAAACTTGATGAGTGACATAATGTATGCATGTTAGGAAAAGCAAGCCAAAGAGGGACAATGGGAGATTCCTCTTGACATCAAAGAGGGGCTACCATTTCAATAGCCGCATATGATAATTATGCACAAAATAAGAACGACGAGTGAAAACCCACGAATAATCTAAATCATTTGAGAGTTGAATAAGAATGTGACGGGGATCGATCAGCCCAATAGTGAAAGTACCCGATAATTTTAAACTATGAAAGAAAGAGCGAATATTATCAAGAGTTCGACGGGAAGAATTTACCCACCAAAGTGAACTCAAGGGCTTAGAAAGTTTCTCAACATCCCGACTACACATTATCACGGCAAGCACGATATAGAAATGAGATTAATCAAGCATTTGCTAGGGATCTTACCGATAAAGCATCTTTGAATGATTTAACAACAGTGCATTAAGTGTAATTGAATAAAACCTGGAGTCGAGAAGCCGTTGTCGCGCATCGAAGCGGCCGTCGGGATTCACAGAGACCAAAGCCTCTGCCATTTCTCTAATGAGGATGTCACACCATACCCAAAACACATGCTCGGAAGAGAGAAGCACAAGCGCCAAAACCCGAGAACGCCAATCCACCGAGGGGAACTCAAAATGAGAGGGAGCAGAGAGGGGTTTTTTGGTTGGTTTGGGTTTGTTTATTGTCTAGGGTTTGGGATATAGGGTTTAGGGTTTAGGGTTTCAGCTTTTAGGGTTTAGGGTTTAGGGTTTAGGTTTTTGGGTGGATTTGGGTTTAGGGTTTAGGTTTTAAGGGTTTATTTAGGTGTAAGTTTTTTATTTTTAATTTTATTTTTAAATTAAAACAAGTAGGTTTAAGTTTATTTAGTTTAATTTTATTTTAGTTTATTTTTTTTGATTTTATTTTATGTTTCCTTTATTTTTATTTAGTTTACATTTTATTTAAAGTTTATTTATTTAGTTTAGGTTTCTTACTTTAGTTTATTTTTAGGTTTTAGTTTAGTTTAGTTTATTTTTAGTTTAGTTTTATTTTTATTTGATTTTGTAGGTTTAAGTTTATTTTTTTATTTTTTAGGTTTAGGTTTAAGTTTTATTTTATATTTTTTTTATTTTTTTAACTTTTATTTTAGGTTTATTAGGTTTATTTTTTTAGGTTTATTTATTTAGTTTATTTTATTTTATTTAGTTTGGGTTTAAGTTTTTTTTTTTATTTTAAATTTTATTTTTTATTCATTTTAGGTTTATTTTAAGTTTATTTTTATTTAGTTTTATTTTATTTTATTTTAGGTTTATTTTATTTTATTTTAGATTTAGTTTTATTTTAGTTAGGTTTTATTTTTTTAATTTAGTCTTGGTTTTCATTTATTTTATTTTAGTTTAGTTTTTATTTTTTATTTTATTTTCTTTTTTGGTTTAGGTTTAGGTTTAGGTTTCAGTTTAGGTTTATATTTTATTACATTATTATTTTTTTCGGTTAAGATTTTTAATTTATTTTATTTTTAGGTTTTATTTAGTTTAGCTTTTGGTTTTTGGCTTTTTTGGGTTTAGGGTTTGGGGTTTAATTTTAGGGTTTCATTTGGAGTTTAGGTTTAGGGTTTAGGGTTTAAGGATTAGGTTTTAAGGTTTATAGCTTAGGGTTTAGGGTTCTAGGGTTTAGGGTTTATGGTTTAGGGTTTAGGGTTGAGGGTTGAGGGTTTTTAGGGTTTAGAGTATAGGTTTTAGGTTTAGGGTTCAAGTTTTAATTTAGGGTTTACGATTTTTGGCTTTTTGTTTAATAGAGAACAAATTCAGATTCAACATTTCTTCTTTTCGATTTCATCAACCAAGTAACACACCAAGTTTTCTAAGACACAAGTGACAACATTGGTAAAAAATGGGCACACATAGAGCAAATCAAACACCATAGATAACTAGAACCATCTCTACTGTAAAGACATGGTTCCATAAACAATGCATCGACACTGTTTCTTAAGTTTCTCTATTCCATCGAACCAATTCCCGGCTTCTCGAGTAGCAAGATCCACCATCATATCGCCAATCTCTTTCTTTTCCATCGCCACAGCTGTAATCTCTATCACTCCTCCCCTCCATGACCACCACTACTCCGACCACCACCTCCATATCCACTAGCACCTTTAGATCCCCCACCAACACTGTGATAATCACCGCATCCGCCTTAGGGTTTTTTATTCTTATGATTATTTTTTTTAGTTTAGTTTAGCTTTATATTTATTTTATTATAGTTTATTTGTATTAGGTTTAGGTTTAGGTTTTAGTTTAATTTTTTTTTTTTTTTTTTTAGTTTTTTTTATTTAATTTAAGACTAGGTTTTTAGTTTTATGGTTTAGGGTTTAGGGTTTTGGGTTTTAAGGTTTATGGTGATAGGGTTTTTGGTTTAGGGTTAGGGTTTATGATTTAGGGTTTAGTGGTTAGGCTTTAGAGTTTAGGGTTTTTAGGGTTTAAGGTTTAGGGTTATCTTAGGTTTAGGGTTAGTTTAGGGATTAGGGTTTAAGGTTTAGGGTTTTGGATTTAGGGTTTTTAGGGTTTAGGGTTAGTTTAGGGTTAGTATAGGGTTTAGGTTTTAGGATTTTAGAGTTTAAAATTTAGGGTTTAGGGTTAACAGTTTAGTGTTAGGGTTAGGGTTTTGGGTTTGGGTTTTGGGTTTAGGGTTTAAGTTTTAAGGTTTAGGGTTTATTTAGGGTTTAGGGTTTATTTAGGGTTTAGGGTTGTAAGTTTAGGGTTTAGGGTTTAATGTTAGTTTAAGTGTTTAAGGTTTCATATTTAGGGTTTAAGATTTAGAGTTTAGTGTTTAAGGTTTAGGGTTTTCTTTAAAATTAAGTAAACTGGTGATTTAGATTTATTTAGTTTATTTTGTTTATTTTCTATTATTTTAGTTTATTTTTATTTTTAATTTTATTTAAGTTTTTTTAGGATTTAGTGTATAGGATTTAAGGTTTTAGGGCTTATGCTTTTAGGATTTAGGGTTTAAGGTTCAGATTGAGGGTTTAGTGTTTAGGGTTTAGTGTTTAAGCTTTAGGGTTTATGTTTTTTAGGGTTTAAGATTTAGGATTTAGGGTTTAAGGTTTTAAGACTTAGGGTTAAGGGTTTAGGGTTTAGGGTTTAGGGTTATTTATTATTTAGGGTTTAGGGTTTATAATTTAGGGTTTATAATTTAGGGTTTAGGGTTTCAGTTTTAGAATTTAGAGTTTAGGGTTTAGGGTTTATGTTTTACTATTATTGGGTTTAGGGTTTAGGGTTTAGGGTTGTAGGGTGGTTTAAGGTTAGTTTAGGATTTAGGATTTAGGGTTTAGGGTATAAGGTTTTAGGGTTTAGGATTTAAGGTTTAGGATTTTTTAGGGTTTAGGGTTTAGGGTTTAGGGTTAGTTTAGGATTTAGGGTTTAGGGTTTAGGGTTTTAGGGTTTAGTATTTAAGGTTTAGGTTTTAGGATTTAGGGTTTAGGGTTTAAGGTTTAGGGTTTGGGGTTTTGGGTTTTAGGGTTTTAGGGTTTTGGGTTAGTTTTAGGGTTATGGTTTAGGGCTAGTGTATTATTTTATTTTTATTTTTTTTATTTTTTAGTTTATTTTTTATTATTTTTATTATTTTTATTATTTTTATTTTTTATTTTTATTTAGGTTTATTTTTATTTTTATTTAGTTTAGTTTATTTTTTTAGGTTTATTTATTTTTGTGTAGGCTTTTATTTTAGTTTAGTTTTTAGGTTTATGTTTAGATTTACATTTATTTCTTAGTTTAGTTTTATTTTTATTTTATTTTTAAGTTTAGGTTTTATTTTTTTTATTTTTACGTTTAGGTTTAGGTTTTTATTTATTTTTTCAAGTTTAGGTTTAAGTTTATTTTTTCTTTATTTTATTTTTTTAGTTTAGGTTTAGGTTTTATTTATTTTAGTTTAGTTTATTTTAGTTTAAGTTTAGGTTTATTTTATTCTTATTTTAGGTTTAGGTTTTTTTTTAGTCTAGGGTTTAGGTTTTATTTTTAATTTATTTTTAGGTTTATTTTTTAGGTTTAGGTTTTTATTTAGTTTTTATTTTATTTTATTTTATTTTATTTTATTTTTATTTTAGGTTTAGTTTTTATTTTATTTAGGTTTTTTATTTTTGAATTTAGCTTAGGTTTTTATTGATTTTATTTTAGTTTATTTTTATTTTTTATTTTATTTTCTTTTTAGGTTTAGGTTTAGGTTTTGGTTTTGGTTTATGTTTTAATTCAACTTTTTTTATTTATTATTAATTTTTTTGGGCTAAGTTTTTTAGGTTTAGGGTTTAGGGATTAGGGTTTGGGGTTTAGGGTTTAAGGTTTATGGTTTAGGGTTTAGGGTTTAGGTTTTAGGGTTTAGGGCTTACGATTTAGGGTTTAGGATTTTAGGGTTTAGGGTTTAGGGTTTAGGGTTTAGGGTTTAGGGTTTAGGTTTAAGGTATAAGGTATAAGGAATAAGGTTTAGGGTTTTTGTATTTTTTTTAATAGAGAATAAATTTAGATTTGACAATTCTTCTTTTCAATTTCATCAACCAAGTAACACACCAAGTTTTCTAAGACATAAATGATAACAAAGATCATATATGGTCACACATAGAGCAAATCAAAAATCCTAGATCACTAGAACCCTCTCTCTGTAAAGACACAGCTCCATAAACAACAGATTGGATATGTCGTTCTTTAGTTTCTTTAGTTCCCATCAGAACCACCCTGACCTCTCGAGTAGCAAGATCCACCATCATATCCCTGATCTCTCACTCTGCCATTGCCACGGTTGTAACATTTGTCACTCCTCTTGCCACCATGACCACCACTGCTCTGACCGCCACCTCTATATCCATCAACACCTCCAGATCCCCCAACACCACTATGATAACTGCCACCGCTTCCAGCCAGATCTAGAATGAGCCGATCAATGTTCAGGTTATTTTTAGGATTGAGTTTAGGTTTATAAGGTTTTAGAGTTTAGGTTTAATTTTAAATTTATTTAGTTACTTTAAGTTTAGTTTTAGGGTTTGGGGTTTAGGGTTTAAGGTTAAGGTTTAGGGTTTAGGATTTAAGGTTTAGGGTTTTAGGGTTTATGCTTAGGGTTTTATGGTTTAGAATTAGGGTTTAGGGTTATTAAAGGTTTTAGGGTTTAGTTTTTTTAGGGTTTGGGTTTTTGGGTTTTGTGGGTTTAGGTTAAAGGTTTAGGGTTTAGGTCTAGGTTCAGTGGGGTTTGGTTTGTGGTCAGAGGGTGTGGGTTTAGAGTTTAGGGATTATGGTATGATTTAGGGTTTATAATTTATGCCTAAGGTTTAGTTTTATTATATTTATTTTATTATTAGGTTTATTTTATTTTATTTTACATTTAGTTTCATTTTATTTTAGTTTTATTCTAGGTTTTATTTTATTTTAGTTTAGTTTAGGTTTATATTTATTATTGAATTTATTATTATTATTTTATTTTATTTTATTAACTTTTTAGGTTTAGTCATTTAATTTAATTTATTTTTTTATTTTATTCGGAAGTTTTTATTTAGACTGGATTAGGTTTTACTTTAGGTTTAGGGCTCAGGCATTTAGGTTTATGGTCTTAAAGTTGTGTCAGGTTAGTGGCCTGTGGTTTAGGTTTAGGGCTCAGTTTTTTAAAAAGGACTCAGGTTAACCCATGATTTAGTCCAGGTAGGGTCAAGGCTCAGCCTGGTTTGCTCAAGATTTAGAGTTTAGATTTTGTGGCATCAGCTCAGATTAGGATCTTTTGGGTTTGGGTGGCCTGTGGTTAGGTTAGTGTTTTAGGTTCAGAGGTTTAGAAGGGTTTGTGGTTTGATTTAGGATTTGTGATTTAGGTTTGGGTTTAGGGTCAGTGGTTTAGGGTTAGGTCATGGGTTTACTGTATGGCCAGGCTTCAGTTTAGGGTTCAGGTTTATATTTTAGGTTTTTTAGGTTTAGGTTTTAGTTTGGGTTAGGTTTGTATTTATGGTTTAGGTTTGGTTTAGTTTTAGGGTTTAGAGTTTAGTTTTTATGGTTTGTTTAGTTTATGGTTTGTGGTTTAGGTTTAGAATATGTTTTGGTTTAGGGTTCATGTTCTAGTTTAGGGTTTAGGGTTTTTGGACAATTTTAATAGAGAATAAAATCATATTAAACATTTCTTCTTTTCAATTTCATTAACCATGTAACCCACCATGTTTTCTAAGACTTAGGAGAACATAGATAAAAAATGAGCACACATATAATTAAAATCTTAGATAACTAGAATTATCTCTACTATGAAGAAACAGCCTATAAGTAACAGATCCATTTTTCTTTCTCAGTCGGAACCACTATGGCCTCTCAGTGGTGGGATCCACCATCATATCCCGATTTCTCTCCACCACCACAATGGCTATAACCTCCATTCCTCGCCCATAACCACCACTAATTCGACCACCATTATGATAATTGCCACCTCTGCCTACACCTCCTCCACCATATCTAGACTAAGCCTAGTTGATGATGATGTTGGTGCCATCAAGGTTCTTCCCATTCTTAGGGTTTAGTTTTATGAGGTTATAGGGTTTATGTTTATTTTTTTAATTATTTACTTTTAGTTTAGTTTATGGTTGCTTAAGGTTTAGGTTTAGTTTATTAGGTTTTAGGGATCAAGTTTATTTTTTAATTTATTTAATTACTTTGGTATAAAGGTTTTGGTTTGGGGGTTTTAGGGTTAGGTTTGGATGTTTAGGTTTTAGATTTATGGTTTGTGTGGTTTGTGGTTTAGGTTTTATTTTAGGTTTGTGTGGTTTGGCTGGGGTTGGTTTTCAGTTTTATATTTGGGGTTTTTTTTTGGGTTTTTAGGGTTTAGGTTTTAGTTTTTTAGATATTTTTATCAGGCCAGTATTTCTGGGCTTGTGTTTAAGGATCAGGGTGTATGGGGGTTTAGGGTTTGTGGCCTAGATCACTTGTGGTTTATGGTTTTATGGTTTAGCATTTAGGTTTTATGGTTTTTTTAGGTAGTGTTGGGATTAGTTTTTATGTCTTGTGAGTTCATGCCTATGGTTTTATGGTTTTGGCCTAGTTTAAGTTTAGGCCTTATTTTAGTTAGCTCAGTGATTTAGGGTGGGCTTAGAGTTAGATTTAGTGTCAGATTTAGATTTAAGGTGTGTTTAGAGTTTATGGCTTTGCTTATGGTTCTATTTTATATTTATTTTTTAGTTTATTTTGGATTAATATTTATTTATTTTCCCTAGATTTTAATTTATTTAGGATCTATCCATGATTTATTTACTTTTATTTTAGTTTAGGTTTTATTTATTATTTTTTTTATTTTTTATTAATTTATTTTATTATTTTAAGGTTTAGGTTTAGGTTTTATTTATTTTATTTTATTATTTATTTAGGTTTTTTTTTTATTTTGTTTTGGATTTATTTACTTTAGTTTAGGTTAGGTTTTGTAGGTTGGGTTTTGGATTTAGTTTTTTCATGTTTAGTGCTTTGGGTTAAGGTTTATGGTTTAAGATTTAGTGTTTATGGTTTCTTAAGGTTTACTTATTTAGGATTTATGGTTTACGGATAAGGTTTAGTGTTTAAGGTTGTAAGGTTTAGGGTTTAGGGTTACAGGGAGTTTAGGGGATAAGGTTTAGGGTTTGTGTTTTAGGGATTAGGGATTTAGGGTTTTTATGGTTTAGGGTTTATGGTTTTTAGGGTTTAGGGTTTAGGGTATCAGTTTTTGGTTTAGGTTCAGGTTTTAGTTTATGGTTTAGGGTTTTTGGTTTTTTTTAACAAAGAAGAAATTCAGATTAAATATTCCTTCTTTTCAATTTCATCAACTATGTAACCCACCAAGTTTTCTAAGATGAAAGTGACAACATAGATAAAAAATGAGCACACACAGAGCAAATAAAAAATCCTAGATAATCAAAAGCATCTCTAATATGAAGACACAATTCTATAAGCAGCATATCAGATCGACCATTTTTCAGTTTCTCTAATTCTCATCAGAGCCACCCTAGCTTCTCGAGTGACAGGATCCACCATCATATCTTTATTTCTCGCTCTACCACCATAATAGTTATAACCTATGTCATTCCTCTAGCCTCCATAACCACCATTGATGTGACCACCACCTGATAACAGGCCTCTGCTTCACCTCCACCACCATATCTAGATTGAGCCCTGGTTTGATGCTCTTACCATTAAGGTCACCATTGTGGTTGGTTTATGTTTAGTTTATTGGTTATGGCTTTAGCTTTATTTTATTTTATTTATTTAGTTACTTTAGGTTTAGTTTATGGTTTGGGGTTTAGGTTTAGGTTTAGGTATAGGTTTATTATGTTTGAGGATCAAGTTTATTTTTTAATTTATTTAATTTTTTTTTTAGTTTAGGGTTTGGGTTTGGGGTTTAGGGTTTAACATTTTGGTTTTTGTGGATTTATGCCTTTGGGTTTGTGGGTTTAGGTTTGATTTTAGGGTTTAAGTTTAAGGTTTGGTCAGTGGTTTAGTTTAACATTTAGAGTTTTGAGTTTGTGGTTATTTAGGGTTTGGGGTTTAGTATTACTGTTTTAGGCTGATTAGTGCTCATGATTATCTGATCAAGTGGGAGTGGCCCATGGTCATTTAAGTCCTGGCCTAGGGCCCAAGACTTGGCCTGGGCTGATCATGTGCATGGGGGCCTGGTCACCTCAGTGTGGTTAGTCTCACATCCAGTGGTGGTAGGTTTGGCTCAGGGCCTAGGCCTTTAGTTGGGAGTTAGGCCCAGTTTAGTATAGAGTTAGATGGCCCAGTTTAGGGCCCAGAGTCAGTGGCCCAGCCCAGGGCCTGATGGGCTCAGGGTTTCTGGGCCTGTGGCTTTAACATTTAGGTCTTGTGATTAGGGTAGGCCCAGTGGTAGTCCACATAGGGCTCAGGGCATAAGAGCCCATGATTTAGAGTGATTCTATGGTTGGGCCCAGTCACCAGGCATAGATTTAAGGTGGAGGCCTGGGCCTGGGCTGATCTATATGGGGCCTGTGGCCCACCAGTAGTTTAAGTTGTGGGCTCATGGTTTTAGGTCAGTGG
The DNA here is from genome assembly GCA_021442155.1 of Cymbidium sinense. Classification (NCBI taxonomy): domain Eukaryota; kingdom Viridiplantae; phylum Streptophyta; class Magnoliopsida; order Asparagales; family Orchidaceae; genus Cymbidium; species Cymbidium sinense. The sequence goes on from CM038215.1 coordinate 186,637,654, forward strand.
CTCAGTGGCCTGTGGCTCAGTTTAGCCTGGCTTAGGTCAGTTAGGGTTTAAGTTTGGGAGTTTGTGGGTTTGTTTATAGTAAGCTCTGATCAGTTGTGGTTTAGGGCTCAGTTTGTGGTTTGTAGTCTGGTTTGTGGTTAGGATCAGGGTCAGTCATGGCTCAGTGGTCAAAGTAGGGATGGTCAAGATTTATATTTTAGGGTTTAGGGTTTTAGCTTTAATGTTTAGGTTATTTATTTTATTTTATTTTTGGATTATTTTATTTTATTTTATGTTAAGTTTTTATTTTATTTAGGTTTTTTATTCTTTGGTTTATTTTATTTTTTCAGTTAGTTTAGGTATTATTTAAATTATTTTAATTCATTTTTATTAGTATATTTTATATTATTTTTAAGTTTAGGTTTAGGTTTTAGTTTTGGTTCTTTTTTATTTATTTTATTTTATTTTACATTTTTTTTATTTTATTTAGGCTTTATTTAGTTTAGGTTTTTTTAGGGTCTAGTTTTGGGCCAAGGTTTAAGGTTTGAATTTGTGGTTTAGGGTTGGGTTTAGGGTTGGTTTTTTGGCTTTTTGGGTTTTATGGTTTGTTTTTAGGGTTGAGGCTGGGTTTTGGTTTATTTTATTATTTATTATTTATATATATTTTTAAATTAAGTAAACAAGATGGTTTAGGTTAATTTAATTTAATTTTATTTATTCTTTATTTTTATTTTAATTTTATTTTGGTTTATTTTGTTTTATTTAGTTTAGTTTATTTATTTTAGGTTTATTTGTTTTAGTTTAAATTTTTATTTTAATTTATTTTTAATGTTTAGGTTTACGTTTATTTTTTAGTTTAGTTTTATTTTTATTTTATATTTTAGGTTTAGGTTTCAAGTTTTTATGTTAGGCTTATTTATATATTTTATGTTTAGCTTTAGGTGTAAGTTTATTTTTTATTTATTTTATTTTATTTAGTTTATGTTTAGGTTTTATTTAATTTAATTTAGTTTATTTGTTGGTTTAGGTTTATTTTATTTTGTTTTAGGTTTAGGTTTTAATTAGTTTAAGGTAGTTTTATTTTATTTATTTTGGGGTTATTTTTAAGTTTTATTTTATTTTACCTTAGGTTTATTATTTTTTTATTTTAGGTTTAGTTTTATAATATTTAGGGTTTTATTTTAATTTACTAGGTTTTTTATTTATTTTATTTTAGTTTAGGGATATTAGATTTGTGATTTAGGGTTTAGGGTGGTTGTGGCTCAGGTTTTTTTAGGGTTTGTGGTTTTTTATGTCCATGGTCAGGTGTCTCGTGGTTTGTGGAGTGGATTTAGTGTAGATTTAAGGTTTAGGCCTAGGGTTTGGAGTTTGGGTTTGGTTTATTTTATTTTTATTTTTTATTTTAGTTTATTTTGGTTCTTTCTCCGTTTAGCTTTTATTTTATTTAAGTTTTATTATTAGGTTTATTTTATTTTAAGTTTAATTTAGGTTTTATTTATTTTATTTTAATTTCTTTTAATTTTATTTTATTTTGGTTTGTTTTGTTATTTTATTTTATTTTATTTTATTTTATTTAGGTTTATTTATTTATTTTATTTTAAAGATTTATTTAGTTTAGGTTTAAGTTTTTAGGTTTTTAGGGTTTAGGGTTTATGGCTTTGGGTTTTGGGTTTTGGGGTTTAAGATTTAAAGTTAAGGTTGTGGTCAGGTTTATGGTTTAAGATTAGGGTTTGGTGGTTTAGAATTTGGGTTTAGGGTTTTGGATTTAGATTTAGGTTTAGGGTTTAAGATTGGGTTTAGGGTCTGTAGGGTTTGTTTGAGGCAGGGGTTTGTTCAGATTTAGATTTGGGCCAGAGTTTAGGGTTTATTTATATTTTGTATTTTTGGGTTTGTGGTTTGTGGTTTAGTGGTTTATGGTTTAGTTTAAGGTTTAGTTTTTGGGTTTGGGGTTTAGGTTTATGGTTTTTAGGGTTTAGTGTTTATGGTTTTTTGGGTTTAGGGTTTAGAATATAGGTTTTTGGTTTAGGGTTCACGTTCTAGTTTAGGCTTTAGGGTTTAGAGTTTTTGGTCCATTTTAATAGTGAATAAAATCATATTAAACATTTCTTCTTTTCAATTTCATTGACCATGTAACCCACCATGTTTTCTAAGACACAAGCGAGAACATAGATAAAAAATGAGCACACATAGAGTGAATCAAAAATCTTAGATAACTAGAATTATCTTTACTATGAAGAAACAATTTTATAAGTAGTAGATCGGATCGACCATTTTTCAATTTCTCCAGTTCCCATCAGAACCACTATGGCCTCTCGAGTGGTGGGATCCACCATCATATCCCGATTTCTCCCTCCACCACCACAATGGCTATAACCTCTGTCGTTCCTCCCGCCTCCATAACCACCACTACTTTGACCACCATTATGATAATTGCCACCTCTGCCTACGCCTCCTCCACCATATCTAGACTAAGCCTAGTTGATGATGATGTTGGTGCCATCATGGTTCTGCCCATTCTTAGGGTTTAGTTTTATGAGGTTATAGGGTTTAGGTTTATTTTTTAATTATTTAGTTACTTTAGGTTTAGGTTTATGGTTTATGGCTTAGTTTAGCAGTTTATTGAGGTTTTGTGGATCATGTTTATTTTAATTTATTTAATTACTTGCTTAGGGTTTGTTTAGGGTTGGGTTTCGGGGGATTTAGTGTAGATTTACTAGGGTTTTAGGTTTTATGGTTTTATGGTTTGGTTTAGGATTGGCCTGGGTGTGGTTGGTGGGCTCAGGGTTTAGATTTGGTTTTGTGGTCAGTTGTAGGGAGTGGCTAGGGCCTGTTTACCTGGCCATGGCTCAGTATAGCTCAGTGCCTGGGAGTTGTGGCCTGCCGATCAGGTTTAGTATCAGTGGTCAGTGGCCTAGCACTGTGGCTATGTTTCTTGCTGGCCTATTTTTGGTGTGGTCAGTGTTGTTAGGTGTAGGTTGGTATGGTTTAGGATTATTGTATGGTTTGTTTTGGGGTTTAGGGCCTAAGGTCAGTAGATTTAGTTTCAGGGTCAGTAAGCTCAGTAGATCAGTGTCAGGGCCTGAGTAGGATCTAGTTAGGATTTAAGGATCAAGGTTTAGAGCCCAGAGTTTTACCTATTTCATTTTTATTTTTGTTTTAGTTTATTTTGGATTAATTATTTATTTATTTTTCCCTAGATTTTACTATTTAGGATCTTATCATGATTTATTTTACTTTTTTATTTTAGTTTAGGTTTTTATTTATTTTATTTTTATTAATTTATTTTATATTATTTTAAGGTTTAGGTTTAGGTTTTTATTTATTTTTATTTTATTTTATTTAGGTTTAGGTTTTTTTATTTTGTTTTTAGGATTTATTTACTTTAAGTTTAGGTTTTTAGGTTTTTAGGGTTTAAGGTTCGGGGTTTTGGATTTAGTTTTTTCATGTTTAGTGCTTAGGGTTAAGGTTTAGGGTTTTTTTTATGTTTATGGTTTGCTTAAGGTCAGTTTTGTATTTAGATTTATGGTTTGTTTTAGATTTAGTGTTTAAGGTCAGGTTTAGGTTTAGGTTACAAGGGGTTTAGGGTTTTTTTGTTTAGGTTTTTGTTTTAGGATTTAGGGTTTTATGGTTTAGGGTTTATGGTTTTAGGTTTAGGGTTTAGGTAAGCTTTTGGTTTAGTGTTTTGTTTATGGTTTAGGGTTTTTGGTATTTTTTTAACAAAGAAGAAATTCAGATTAAATATTCCTTCTTTTCAATTTCATCAACTCTGTAACCCACCAAGTTTTCTAAGATGAAAGTGACAACATAGATAAAAAATGAGCACACATAGAGAAATAAAAAAATCCTAGATAATCAAAAGCATCTCTAATATGAAGACACAATTTATAAGCAAAGATATCGATCGGTTCATTTTTCGCTTAATTCTCATCAGAGCCACCCTGGCCTCTCGAGTGACAGGATCCACCATCATATCTTGATTTCTCGCTCTACCACCATAACAGTTATAACATATGTCATTCCTCCAGCCTCCATAACCACCACTGATGTGACCACCACTGTGATAATTGTGGCCTCTGCTTCACCTCCACCACCATATCTAGATTGAGCCTGGTTGACGGTGATGTTCTTACCATCAAGGTTCTGCCCATTCTTAGGGTTCAGGTTTATGTTTAGGTTTATTAAGTTATAAGGCTTAGCTTTATTTTATTTTATTTATTTAGTTACTTTAGGTTTAGGTTTATGGTTTAGGGTTTAGGGTTTAGGTTTAGGTTTAGTTTATTATGTTTTGTGGATCAAGTTTATTTTTAATTTATTTAATTACTTTAGGTTTAGTTTAGGGTTTGGGGCTTGTATTTAGGGTTTGGGGTTTAACATTTATGGTTTTAGGATTTATGCCTGAGTTTAGGTCAGTGTGGCCTGTGGCCTGTAGAGTTTGGGGTTTTGGCTCAGGGTTTGGGGCCTGTAGTTGGATCATTTAGGGTTTGTGGGTTGTGCTCAGTGGGCCCAGTGGTCCACCGTTTAGGGCCTTCAAGGGCCTCATGATCAGAACCCATGATCAGCAGCAGGGTATGGTCACTTCAGGCTGGCCAGGCCTGTTGTGGCCTGGGATCACCAGGGCCAGGGCCCAGGTCTCAGTGGCCTGTCATGGCCTCTGGGCCTTAGAGCCTTGGCCCAGTGGCTCAGAGCCTAGAGCCTGTGGCCTGGGGCCTGGGTGGGCCCAGTTTAGGGCCCAGGGTTGGTTGCCAGCCCAGGGCCTTGAGCCCAGAGCCCAGGGCCCATGCCCACCCAGAACCTGGGCTCAGGTGGGGTCTCCTGGGCCCAGTTAACACTAGGGTCTTTGGCCTGTGGCCAGTTTAGGCCTGGGGTCCATTGCTAGGGTAGGTTTCAGCTGAGTTTATGATTTTAGAAAGGATTGTATTATGGGGCTTCATGGTTAGCTCAGGGTCAGGTCAGTTTGGTAGGGTTTGGTTTTGGATTGTATCAGCAGAGGGTTTGCCATTAGTTTGTGGTTTAGTTTAAGTTTTAGTTGTGGTTTATGGTATTTTAGGGTTTTGGGTTTAGGGTTTAGTGTTTTAGGGTTTAGGGTTTAATGTTTAGAGTTTTTTGGGGTTTAGGGTTTAAGGTTTAGGTTTTAGGGTTTACGGTTATAGGTTTAGGGTTTAGGGTTTAGAGTTTAGGGTTTAGGGTTTTTTTAATTAAGTAAAGAGTGAATTCCACATCGACGGAGGGGGTGACCCCTCCCACAACGTCCACCCCATGACTTCCATCATAATATGGAATTGTCGGGGAGTCCGTAAGAAGGCCACGGCAACTATCTCCAGCAAATTCTTGGAGAGCACCATGCTCTCTTCATAGGCCTCATTGAAACCAAAGTGGAGGAAGTCACATGAAGGGAAATTAATAAAATTGCTGGGCGCAATTGGGATTTTCTACACCAACCAGCAGTAAGAAAATATGGAGGTATCCTTGCTCTATGGAGAAGTGACTTAATCACCTTCTCTCCTATCACACAAGATGAACAGTGTATGGTGGGCAACATTCAGCTACCTAACAAGTCTATATGGAGGGTGGCCATCTGCTATGCTAACAAGGATTATCACACTCGCCGCGGGTTATGGGACACCTTAACTCCCTTGCTGCCACAGATTTGCCGGCCATCATTGGGGCAGATTTCAATTGTATTTACAATGCTAGTGACAAAAAGGTGGAAAGCAATTTAAATTCTCTCCCGGCAAAGGAGATGATGGACTTCGACGCTTGGGGACCTTCATGAACTAAACTTCAATGGTCCAAGATTCACATGGACCAATAATAAAATAAAGATAAGAGCAAACAGACTGCGCCTTGACCGCTTCTTCATCAATTCAATTGCCTCCAACCTCCTACCTCTTGCCCAAACCAAACACCTACCATGGATTGCATCGGATCATTGCCCTATCCTTCTCCAAATTCAAGCCAATGAAGAGTGGAAATCACATAGATGGCTGCGATTTGAAGACACATGGCTGTCTTACCCAATGGCATGGAAGCTTGTGTGGAAAAATTGGCATAGCAATTATGATGGCTCCAAAGCTGAAAACCTAAATAGAAAGTGCAGCAAGACATTGAAGAACCTATTCTATTGGAGCAAGAATAAGCTCAACGACTTAAGCAAACAAAGAGACACTCTCCAAGCTGAAATTATGCAACTACAGGTAACGGATTGCACTCCAATGGGGCTGACGAAGCAGCAAGAGCTAGAACTCCGCCGCAAAGCTAATGAACTGAATTCAACTTTTGCCCGCCTCGCTTGTTGGTGGAAATAAAGAGCCAAAATCGGAGGGGATGCCAATACCCACTTTTTTCATGCAATTGCATCTCCGGAGGAGATCAATGTAATTAGCACACTCAAACTTGAAGATGGAAGGAGCACGATGATCCAACCTAATCCACCAAACCTTCATGGATTTTTTTTCATATAAATGGAGTGTTCTACCCATTACTAATGGCCATGTTTTGTTGAAAATTTCTAATTCTTGCCTCAAGTAGGGGAACTTTTGGAGATGGACACCAACGAAACTGAAATTTGGGAGGTGATCCATACTATGGGTGCCAACCGTGCTCCAGGGATAGATGGCATCACCGCATCTTTCTTTAAGCACTTTTGGCGAATCATTGGCCAGGACGTCATTGAGGCTATAAAAGAGTTCTTCCACAAGGGCACCATGGCTTCTCAGTGGAAGGAAACTTTGGTGATCCTCTTGCCCAAATCTTAGAATGCTGATTGCCCAGACCGATCGACTTATGCGTAACATCATACAAGATCATAGCCAAGATCCTTTTTGTGTGTCGGCTGAAAAACATTCTCCCACACATAATCTTTGAGGAGCAGGGGGCCTTTGTACCTCATAGATCAATATCACACCATTGCTTGGCTGCTCTGGAGATTATCAACAAGTTTCAACACTCTACATCTAAAGATGGCTTCATGGCACTAAAATTGACATGGAGCAAGCTTATGATAAATGAGTTGGGAAACTCTTGCTCTTGTCCTCCATAAAATGAGAATGCCAAACAAATTTCAGAATTGGCTTCTCCAATGTGTCTCCTTCCCTCCTTTGCACTACTACTCAATGGCCAAAGAACAAATTGGATAAAAGCCCATTGTGGGTTTCAAGGCTGCCCACTATCTCCATACCTCTTTATACTTTGCTAGGAACTCCTCCATGGCCATCAAACAGCAGCAAACCAAAATTGGTGTTCCCATAGCCAACGGGGGCACTAATATATCCCACCTGCTTTATGCCAACGACATCCTCATCGCATCTAAAGCATCCATCACCCATGCCAAATGCATCATCAGAGTTCTAGATGATTATTACAGCTGGATCGGGCAACGGATTAACACTACCAAGAGTGCTATCATTTTCAAAGAAAGCCATTCACCGTGGAAAGCAGATTGCCAAACTCATGGGGTTCAAGAAGGTCCAAGAGCTTGAATACTTAGGCATCAAGTTGGCCATGAGAAAACTAAAAATTGTATATTTTCTGCAGTTAACTAAGAAGGCAAGAGAAAGGATAAGCCATTGGGGTATTCTTTATTTATGGCTGGGTCGACTCCAACTAATCAAGTCTTCTTTACTCGATTTCCATTTATCAAGTTACTCACACCTTGGTACCCAAAAGCATCACCAATGAGATAGAGAAACTTGTTTTTTCCTTTGGGGCCCAACCAACATGGCTTACACTACATTGCTTGGGAAAAAAATCTGCACGCAAAAAATGGCGGACTTGTGCATTCAAGAGGTGGCATGGACCTCTCGATCCGACATTAGATGGGAGTTTCTTAACAAACCAAACACACTCCTACACAAGTGTCTTTTGGAAAGATATGGGAAGAATATTTGGCGAAACACAAAAGGAGTCACTCCATGAGTCGGAAAATCATCACCGATGGGGCAAAAAATCTGCAGCAGAATTTGCGTTGGAAAATTGCCAATGGTGAGGACATTGACTTCACAAATGCTGCATGGATCGCTGACCTACCGCTGGCCAAATGGCCTACCTTCCTTAACATGGAAAATTCTATAGATTGGAGCATTGCCAACCTGATTACGACCAACAAATGCTGGAATTTGGAGAAGCTGCAGGTGTTGTTTGGCAACCTTATGGCTGATCGCATCTCCAAAATACAAATCTGGACCAACCAACATCAGGATCAACCTGAGCTAATCAAGAACCCATTGGGAACCACCATCACCTCTATAGTTTACCAAGGTATCTTTGCTGAAAAAGAAACATCAGATTTCCAATTGCAAAAGCTGAAACTTCCCCCTAGGGAAAGAATTTTCTGGTGGAGGCTCATCCAACATGCTATACCAACCAATTGTTGGTTGGCTCGCCGTGGCTTAACGAAAACACTATGTGCCCTTGGGGATGCAACCAGGAAGAAGATATTGAGCATATTGCTGTCCATTGCACCCTTACCAATGCTATAATTCAGATTCTTGCAAAATGGGGGTTCTCAATTCCTATTTTCAGAACTTAATTGATCTCCTTCAAGCCATTCAAAATGTGCAACCAAGTATGGTCTGTTGGGCTAAATGCTATGCGTCAGTCATCTACCAAGTCCGGAGGGTCTGTAACAGCATGCATAGCCATGGCACCCCAAAATTATTGCCGCCTCAATTCTTGAATCCATCACCCATGCCTCCTCCTTCCCTTCCGTAAGCAATGGGACATCACCACCCCATGAGATCAAACCTACTATGTGGTGTCCTCCCCTCTGGTTGGATCAAGGCGAACTGGATGGATCCTTGCTTTCTAATGGGTATTAGATTGTGGTCTTAAGGGATGACAATGGAAACTTCATCAAAGCTATGGGTCATTGTTTCCAACATTGGGACATGACAAAGTGGAATTAGCGGCCATGCTCTACATTCAGAATGTCATGGAGCCTTGGATGACAGAGTACAGAGGCATAGTCATTGAAGGGGATAACATCGGGGTGGTGGACCACCTCAAGCTCTCTTCAGAGTGAGATATGGCGGAACCGGCCTCCTGAGGCTCCTGACATAAGCTTTTTGAAGAACTTTCACCAGGTTATTTTTGCTTACACACAAAGATCTAACAATAGCTTAGCCGACTTTTGTGCAGATATAGCTACTTGCTTTGATTTTGTATGGCATAGCTTAGATAACCACACTATTCCTCCGTAGTTTTTTGTGCTTTTGGAGGAGGATAGGAAACATGTTAGTAGCTAGTTTTGCTTTCTGTTACAACTTTTATAACTTGTAACCAGTCTTTTTCTTTATCAATGCAAATGCATCTTTTCAAAAAAAAAAAAAAAAAAGTTGACCCAAATTGACCTTAAAGACCAAATTGAGTCAAATCAAAATATAAACTAAATTGATTGCAACTAATGGCTCAAGCCCATTCCAAGTTGATTGTTAAACTTGACTAAAGCCATGATTGGACCTAAATGAACCCAATTGACCTACTTAGCCCAAATTGAATTAAAGCTTCAGGTTGGCCAAAATCAAAACCAAATTAAAATTTATTGAAACCAAAGCCTACAATCATCTTCAATTGGTCAACTAAACCCAAACCAACACCTAACCCAAGCCAATTTGGTCAAATTGGTCAACTTAACCCATTTGACCTAAATGAATTCAAATGAGCCAAAATCAAATCTAAGCCAAACTAAACAAAACTAATTGAACCAAAACATCCTAAATGATCATATGAACTTGACCCGACCCTTGGTTTGACCCAATTTGATCAATTGGTGAACCTGATCCAACCTAACCAAATTTGACCTAAATGAGTTAAATTAAGCCAAACCTAACCAAATCAACTCCATTTGACTTGAAATTTGGGCTAACTCACTTTTGGTTCATTTCAAATCTACCCAAATCAAATCCAATGCTAAATGATCATTCTACCCTTGGGTCAAGGGCATCACATTAGACAAATCACCCATGTAAGTGGTCATTTCCATTCCTTGGCCACTTGGTACTCTCCCAATGGTCCACCTAGGTACCTAGGAAACTACCCAACCTAAGCGAAGTGGTGGTTAGGTCGGCCATGACTCATGGGAGGTGAAGTCACCTCACCCTGCCCATTAGAGCATTTGAAACCCATAGGACACCAATGATTCTTTCTTGGCAACCACCTCCACACCTTCAACCAACTAAGCTGAGTCAACTCACCTCCTCCCTGCCACCCATGACTCCTTGAGATGGTCGGATGGCCACTAGAATCCAAACCTGATCCCACCATCCAATCAAGATGAAGGGGGATATAAACCCCCTTGTTTCCACTCAAACACACACAAAAATCATTCCTTAGAGCCCTAGCTCCCCATGATGAGCTGCTATAACCATTTCATAAGCTCCCAAGCTCATTCCTTGATTGAAAAATGCCATTCCAATCAGTCCCAAAATAAGACACTCCCACTTCCAACCTAACTTACCCATTTTTCCATCAAACTCAAATTAACTTTGCATGCACCTTTGCTAGGCCTCATTAGGCAAGAACAAATTAACTCCCAAGATTCTCGAGCTCCGAGGTGGGACTTCAATCAAAGTTGAGCTCCAAGTTATCAGTTTGTGGCCTTCTAAGAGAACATCGAGGAATTGATCTAATTGCTACTCAACAGGGTTTCTTCTCCACTAGATGAAACTTTCTCAATCGTTCGAGTTGTCAGTCTTGAGCTCCACCGAGGTATGCTTCCAAAACTGATCCTTAGGCAAAAATGGGTTGGTGGTTTTTGAAGAAAACTTGCATCTCATGTGATCTTGACTGTTGGATCTTCTCTGATTGATGTCATGAAGGTGTGGGATTTTTTTGGAGTTGATCCGAGCTCAGGTAAGCTCGAATCAAGTGAGCAATGGGGGATGGAATCCATTCTCCCTCACTCACATGACGTTAGATCACGCATCGTCCATTCTATGTGATCAAAATGGATGGTCGTGATTAGATCTACTAGATTGATCCGATTTAATCCTATTAAGCTATGGGATTAATCGTAGCCATCCAATTTTAGATCGGATGGTGAACGAGAAAGCGCATCTGCCGTGGTCACATAGGCACTGAGTTGGATAAGTTTTAAGTAGCCAATCCTGCAGTGCCATGTGGAAAGCATGTCGCATCAGTGCGCCACATGGTGCTAAAAGGATTAGGCTTTACTTAGGCTTAATTAATCATTTTTAATGGCTAAAACTTCTAAAAATTATAAAAAGAATCATAGAGAAATAAACAAAATGCAAATAAATACTCATTTGAATGGTATTTCAGAGGATAATTAATTAAAAATGATCTTAACTAATTTTTAAGAGTAATTAATGTTTAATTATAAAATTAATTAGCTTAATTAATGCTCAATTACTTGAGCAATTAATCCTAAATTTTATGGATTAATTTAATGGGATGACCTCTACCTCTCATGATTTTCTTGGGATTTATTACTCAATTAATTAATAAAATAACTAATTAAACCTTAACTACTCTTTTAAGTTAATTAATTGTTAATTAATCCCATGAATAGTAATAAATTAGTTAATTAAGTTTACGGAATAGGGACCCCTTTCCCTAAGTTCATTTCACCCTTTTTAAAATGAAATTAATTAAGATTTAATTAATTAAATCACTTAATCAAATTAAAATCACATAATTAAAATAAATCAAGGTGTTTAATAACCTAAAGGGGTTTAATGATATTATGGTTAGTCCACATGTGTGCGAAAACAATAAGAGTAATTAATTAAGTCCCTTAATCAAATTAACTAATAATCATGAGCCAATTGCATTAGGCCCATTTTATTTCTTAGGATCATTGCAAGTTTATTATCCATGCATATCATGTTGGCGCATAATTATTTAGTTAATTACTTTAAGGTGACATAGGTAAGGGTAATTAATCTAATTGAGGGTTCACTTAATTAACCCATAAAATCAACTTAATTACATTTACTTAAATTAAATCAAATCACTAATGTGGAATGGGTTTAAAACATCAAGTGATGATTTCTCTCTTTAAATCAAATCAAATCCAAAACTAAATTAATAAAGAAGCTTTGGTTTGCTTTTAATGATCTTATTTGATTTGATTGTCCTTAAGAACAAGTTTGGTTGAATGAACACATGCTTATATTTGATTGTCCTCTTTCCAATCATGTTAAATTTGGTATGTCATTTGAATTCATGCATCCATCTTTTCAAAATCAAGTATGTAAAGTTGCATGGGTGGCTATTATCACTATTAATTCCAAATATATTTTTCAAAAGCTTATAAATGAATAATAAAATGTGTTATGATGCTAATTATAAATACATAAGAAATGCATGTGCTTATAGCTTAAGTGCATGAATGTTGAGTTCTCTTTCCTTTATTCATGTGTTGATTTATATAAAATTGAATGGTAATGGGTATATAATCTGGACATCCTGGAAACACAAGGCTTTAGCTAGCCCCAAGGAGGTCATTTAATTACCTCACTTCCCTGCTTTAATAATGGCATGTACCCATTTGATTTCATTTTTATGTATTTCAACATTAGAATTTGGATAGAGCTTTAATTCATATATTTAAATGATTCGATCAAAAAAATATACAATCTTTGAATGGTTTTTTTTCCCTCATTTATGTATACATCCATGGGCGTCCAAGAAAAGAAGTATATAGTCTGGACATCTTGGGAATACCATGCTTTAGTTAGCCCCAAGGAGGTTATCTAATTACCTCATGTCCCTGGTTTAACAATGACATGTTCTTGCCTATATCTTTGTACATGTATATGTATATGTGATTAGTGAAAGAAAATCCCATTTTACATTAAAATTGTATGCATTAATAATTGACTATGTGATTTAATTAATTAGCCATATGATTTGGAGCTTACTTTGTATGTTCATGTATGAAAATTTACATATGTTTGAATGCAAATGGGTATATAGTCTAGACATCCTGAGAATACGAGGCTTTAGCTAGCTCCAAGCATGTCATTTGATTACCTCACTTCTCTAGTTTAACAACAACACATGCTTATTTAATTTCATTCATATGTCCTTTTTGTATAAGAATTTGGATAAAGTTTTAAATTAATATATTTATGTAATTGAATCAAATAAAATATAAATTCTAAACATACACATACATTCATCATTTAAGTGTGCTAAAATATGTTGCATGCATATATACACTTAGGATTAAATCATATGCGTGTTACATGTGATGGAAAGGAATGATTTAATTTATGTCATGTGGTAGTAATTGAATTAAATTAATCTTAAGATGCCTTCATTTTGAATAGGATTATTTAAAGTGAACCTAAACTTAGGATTAATTTAATCATTTAATAAGCCATTCACTAAAGAGAGCTAAATCAAATTAATATACTTTAGAAAGTGACTTAAGGTAGGGATGAAAGAGGTAAATCATCTTTTCCTCTCTTTATAACACTTAGTTGCTAAGTGTAATCAAATGAAACAAAAGAAAACACAAATTAAAATTCTCAAATCAATTAAACTACTTCAAGTGAAATCAACCTTTCATGTTAAATTGAATCCTTCTACACTTAGAAAAATACAACACTAATGCCTAACAAGACTTACCACACAAGCCTTAATACACATTACAATTAAGTCATCACTAGCTCTAAGTTAGACAGTGTATGATGTGATGTATGTTTTGTTTTATTATGTATTATTTTAGATTGGATGTTAGGGTGTATGCTTCGTAGACTGGATGATAGGACAATTTTATCTTAATCATGTTTTCTGCTGAGGATTATGCTTAAGGGATGCTTAAAAACAAATGCGAATGCTCTTTTTGCAAGTTGTTTAAATCTTTAAGCATAATCTAAGTTAGGATAGGTGGACTTAGTTACCCATGTGTTGGGTGCTAAGTCCAAATTATAAATATAACTGCTTGGGATTATATGTATATTTAGCTAACATATATTTTGTAAGTATAGTTAGATTTACTTTTCCCACATAAATGTAATTTTTTCAATAGAAATTAAGATTAGTGCTATGGGGGATTAGGATGAGCAAAGGGCCGGTTTTATCTTTGCCTGATTCCTTTGAAGCAAGCACCATCCAGACCAAAGAAGGAACCAAATCATAAATGGAGATATGAAGAAAGAAGACCCCCATGGCATTTAATACAATTATAATTATTCTTTCATATTCCAGGTTGTATAAGGGTAGATCTCAGCAACCCATCTTTTCTCTCTTCAGGTTGTATGGCGGTACCCGATCGCACCGACCTTTTTTTCCTTTTACGATAGCATGTATAATTTTGATGTTATGTTTACATTGTGCATTAGAACGACATGATTTTCATTGCTTCTTAAATGATTGATGTTTTAATGTGTGGCTTGGATACGATTAGGCTCTTAGGATAAAAATAACTTTTCTACCCAACTAATCACTCATAACTTAATTTTAAACAACTCATAACCTCATCATAAAGCTTAAGACATAAATAAGATAATTAAAAGATTTAGCAACCCCTGTATGGTTGTATGTTTCACATCATGCATGCATATTCTTTCTCTCTGCACATGAAGGTTCTCCATCCTTGCACGATAAAGGAATGCATGACATGTGAGGGCATCCCTTATGGTGGAGAACACCTTCTTCTAATTGATTTGACCAATAACATATTTCATCATGCATTTAGGCATAAAAAATCCTAAAGCTTCTGTCAAAATAATTTTTCTAAAATGAAATAAAATTTAAAATGATTTTGCATCTATATATTAAGTCATATGCTCATAACACTCATACTCTAGTCTCCGAGGGAGTGTGTTTAGGACTTTAGCCTCTTTCTAATTAAATAACTACCCTAGTTATATTATAATTCATAAGACCAGACTACACGGTTTTAAAATCATACGAGGATTTAGCTAGTGGCCACTCCAGGCGGTTATAAGTCAAGATGTTGGACAATTTATTCACTCTTGTGGAGGTAAACCCTTATGTCCACCTATCGCTTAGATTTAGGTCATGCTTTAGCTCGTACTAAAGCTCCCTAGATTTTAGATCCGAGGTACCTATTTTCTTGAGGCTATGAGCTTAAATCTTCGCCTCTTAGGCAATCTCACAATCTTATGTTGGTAGATTATAAGCCCTAGTAATCTAATTAAATTTCATCTCAAAACATATAAATCTCCTCAACTTCAAAATTATAAAGCCCAACCATAGGATAGATTGCAATGCTCATTAGACTTCACAGTATCATGAGGATTTCCTACTTATTTCATTTAGATTCCATTAATAGTTCATTTCCTTGAACTTTCCCAATTGATTTTCCAAATACAACTAATCCTTTGATAATGTAACCTTGAAATCTTTGGAGAAGATAATTGTTTACTTTAATCAAGAGTATTCTTAGGAAATTTCATTTCCTAAGATGTACTTAACAATAGAGGCTTACCTCCTTAGGGAACTTAAGAACCTGGTTTAATATAAACCCTACTTTATTTATCCATGTAAAGTAGGGAAAAAAAATCTTTGGTGCATTTGAAGACCCATCATTCCTTAGGAATCCTTATTATGTGATTAGTCCATTATAGGGTGATGCCTCTATCTTCGAGATAGTACATCATACCTCAATGTTGTACCCACCTTAAAAGTATCCCTCCTACTATCTGCGTGGTGTCCCCCCTCCATACATCCAAAAATAAACACCACAAGACTCTCTCGCCTTGTTCATTGAATCCTCTTGACATCATTCTTTTTTTTAGTTTGGAGATGTCAATCCTCAAGTAGGCAAGGGTTTTAGACTCATAATATTAATTGATACATGGGTCAACTGTAAACTCTAGATATATATGCCAACATCCACTATAATGTAAAGAGGTGGCTGTGCACGGCCATCCCTAGGAGTAAGTCTTCATTACTGAATGTAACTAAATAAAAATCTAACCTTAAACAATGAACCTAAAAATAAAACCTAAAAATAAATAATAAATAAAACTTAAATCCTAAACTAAATAAAACCTAAATCTAAAATAAAAATTAGATAAACTTAAACCTAAACTAAAATAAACTAAACTAAAATAAAAAAACCAAAACATAAACCAAAAATAAAC
Organism: Cymbidium sinense; assembly: GCA_021442155.1. Taxonomy (NCBI): domain Eukaryota; kingdom Viridiplantae; phylum Streptophyta; class Magnoliopsida; order Asparagales; family Orchidaceae; genus Cymbidium; species Cymbidium sinense. Next base: position 186,653,712 of record CM038215.1, read on the forward strand.
TAAACGTAAACATGAACCAAAACTAAATAAAATAAAATAAACTAAAAATAAACCTAAAAATATATCTAAAATAAAAACCTAAACCTAAAAAAAATAAAATAGAAACCTAAACCTAAACCAAAAAATAAAAAAATAAAACATAAACCTAGAAAATTAAAATAAAAATAAAACTAAACTAAAAAATAAACCAAAACCTAAACTTAAACCTAAAAAATAAACTAAAATAAAAAACCTAAACTAAAATAAATAAGCCTAAAAAAATAAAATAAACAAAATGAAAATAAAAATATACTAAAATCAAAATAAAAAATAAAATAAATGAAAATAAATATTAAAATAACTAAATAAAGCTAAACCTACCATATCACTTAACTTAAAAAAAATAAAAAATAAAAATAAAAATAAAAAACAAAACCCTAACCCAAAACTCTAAACATTAAAACTAACCATAAACCTTAGACTCTAAACCTTAAACCCTAAACCCCTCAAACCTAAACCCTAAACCCTAAACCCAAAAACACTAAACCCTAAGTCCTAAACCCTAAACCCCAAACCCTAAACCCTAAACCCTAAACTCTAAACCCTAAAATACCCTAAAACCTAAACCCTAAACCTTAAACACTAAACTAACACTAAACCCTAAACCCTAAATCCTAAACCTTAAACCCTAAACCCTAACCTTAACATTAAAACCCTAAACTAGCCTTAAACCCTAAAAAACCTAAACTCTAAAGCCTAAACCCTAAACCTTAAACCCTAAACCCTAAACCCTAAAAACCCTAAAGCCAAAAGCCTAAATACTAAACCCTAAACTTTAAACCCTAAATCATAACCCTAAACTCTAAACCCTAAACTCAAAACGCTAAACCATGAAAACCTAAAAACCTAAACCTAAACTAAATAAAACCTAAAATTAAAATAAATAAAAAACCTAAACCTAAATAAAATTTAAAATAGAAAAAAAAATAAAAACCTAAATAAATCTTAAACCTAAAACAAAAAATAAAATAAAATAAACTAAAATAAAATAAATAAAAACCAAATCAAAACTAAAAAATAAAATAAACCTAAGAATAAAAAACCTAAATAAAATAAAAAATAAACATAAAATAAAAATAAAATAAAAATAAAATAAACCTAAAATAAACCTAAAATAAAATAAAAGTAAAACTAAATAAAAACCTAAACCTTAAAAATAAACCTAAAAATAGACTTAAAAATAAATAAAAAATAAAACCTAAACCCTCTACTAAAAAAAAACTAAACCTAAAATAAAAAATAAATAAAATAAAATAAACCTAAACTTAAACTGAAATAAATAAAACCTAAACCTAAGCCTAAAATAAACTAAACCTAAACCCTAAACTAAATAAAAATAAAATAAACTAAAAATAAATGTAAACCTAACCTAAAAAATAATACAAAAAAATAAACCTAAAATAAAAACCTAAAACCTAAACATAAGAAAATAAAATAAAAAACTAAACTTAAACCTAAAAATAAAAAATATAACCTAAACTTAAAAAATAAAATAAAAATAAAACTCAACTAAAAAATAAACCTAAAACTAAATAAACTAAAATAAAAAACATAAGCTAAAATAAATAAACCTAAACTAAATAAACTAAACTACATAAAAATTTAAAATAAACCTAAATAAAAAAAATAATTAAAAAATAAACTACAATAAATAAAAAATAAACTAAATAAACCTTAACCTACTAGTTTTCTTAATTTCTTTTAAAAAAAAACCATAAACCCTAAATCCTAAACCCTAAACCCTAAACCATAAACCCTAAACCCTAACCCTAAACCCTAAACCCTAAAAGCATAAACTCTAAACCCTAAACCCTAAACCCTAAACCTTAAACTGTATACCTTAACCCTCAACCATAAACCCTAAACCCAAAATCCAAAACCTAAACCTAAACATAAAGTAATAAAATAAATTAAAAAAAAAATCTAAACTCTAAAACCTAATAACCCTAAACCTAAACCCTAAGAATGGGCAAGACCATGATGACAAGAACATCACCGTCAACCAGGCTTAGTCTAGATCTGGGGGTGGAGACAAAGGTGGAGGCCGAGGCGGCGGTTATCATAGCGGTGGTGGGGGATCTAGAGGTGCTGGTGGATATGGAGGTGGTGGTTGGAGTAGTGGTGGTTATGGAGGAGGGAGGAGTGATAGAGGTTACTGCCATGGTGGTGGGGAAAGGAGATATCGGGGATATGATGGTGGATCCCGCTACTCGAGAGGCCAAGGTGGTTCTGATGGGAACTGGTGAAACTGAAGAATGATCGATCTGATGTACTACTTATGGAATTGTGTCTTTATTGTATAGATGATTCTAGTTACCTAGGGTTTTTGATCTACTTTATGCATGCTAATTTTTCTCTATGTCATTGCTTGTGTCCTAGAAAACTTGGTGTGTTACATGGTTGATAATATCGAAAAGAAGAAATGTTGAATCTGAATTTATTCTTTATTAAAATAAAAAAAACAAAAAACCCTAAACCCTAAACTAAAGCATGAACCCTAAACCATAAAAACCCTAAACCTTGAACCCTAAACCCTAAGCCCTATACCCCTAAACCCTACACCCTAAACCATAAAACTCTAAACCCTACACCCTAAACCTATAACCCTAAACCCTAAACCTTAAAAAACCTTAAACCCTACACCCTAAACCCTAACCCTAAGCCTAAACCCTAAACCCTAAACCCTAAACCTTTAAACCCTAAAACCTAAACCTAAAAACTCCCAAAGCCTAAACCCTAAAATATAAACCCTAAACTTAAACTAATACTAAATCATAAAACCCTAAACCCTCTATAAACCCTAAACCTAAAACCAAAGAAACCTAAAACATAAATCCTAAACCTAAACCAAACAAACCATAACCTAAACCTTAAACCTAAAACCCTAAACTTAAACCTAAACCTAAAACCCTAAACCCTAAACCCTAAAACCCTAAAACCCTAGATCCTAAACCCTAAACCCTAAACTCTAAACTCTAAACCCTAAACCTTAAACCCTAAAAACTTAAAAACCTAAACCTAAACTAAATAAAACCTAAAAATAAAATAAATAAAAAAACCTAAACCTAAATAAATTAAAAAAATAAAATAAAATAAAACATAAACTTAAACCAAAACCTAAACCTAAAAATAAAAAAAATAAAATAATAAAAAGAAACTAAAATAAAAATAATAATAACCTAAACTAACCTAAATAAAATAAAATAAACCTAAAAATAAAATACTAAATAAAATAAAAACTAAAAACTAAACATAAAATAAAATAAAATAAACCTAAAATAAAATAAAATAAAAACTAAATAAAAACCTAAACTTAAAGAATAAACTTAAAAATAAAATCCAAAAATAAATAAAAAATAACTTAAACCCTAAACTAAAAGAAAACCTAAACCTAAAATAAAAATAAAATAAACCTAAACCTAAACTAAAAAAAATAAACTTAAATAAATTAAACCTAAACATAAACGTAAAATAAACTAAACTTAAACCTAAACTAAATAAAATAAAATCAACTAAAAATAAACCTAAACCTAAACTAAAAAATAAAACTTAACAATAAACCAAAAATAAAAACCTAAAATATAAACTTAAAAAAATAAAATAAAAACATAAACCTAAACCAAAATATTAAATATAAAACCTAAGCTTAAAAAATAAAATAAAAATAAAACTCAACTAAAAAATAAACTTAAACCTAAAAAATAAACTAAAATAAAAAACCTAAACTAAAATAAATAAACCTAAAATAAATAAACTAAATTACATAAAAATAAAAAATAAACCTTAATAAAAATAAAAAATAAAATAAACTATAAAAAATAAAAAATAAACTAAATAAACCTAAACCTATGAGTTTACTTAATTAGAAAAATCCATAAACTCTAAATCATAAACCACAAACCCTAAAACCTAAACCCTAAACCCTAAACCCTAAACCCTCGAAAGCCCTAAATCCTAAACCCAAAAAGCATAAACCCTATAACCCTAAACCTTAAACCCTAAACCCTAACCCTCAATCCTAAACCCTAAACCTAAACCTAAACCTAAAGTAACTAAATAAATTGAATAAAAAAAGACTTAAACCATAAAACCTAATAAACCTAAACAACCTAAACCCTAAGAATGGGCATAACCATGACAACAACAACATCACCATCAACTAGGCTCAATCCAGATCTAGTGGTGGAGGCGAAGGCAGAGGTGGTGATTATCACAGTGGTGGTGGGGGATCTGGAGGTGATAGTGGATATGGAGGTGGTGGCCAGAGAAGTGGTGGTTATGGAGGTAGGAGGAGCGACGGAGCTTACCATGGTGGGCGAGGGATCAATGATGGTGGATCCCTACCGAGAGTCGTGGTTCGATGGGAACTAGAGAAATTGAAAAATGATCGATCCGATCGCTTATGGAATTGTGTATTTATTGTAGAGAAGATTCTACTTATCTAGGGTTTTTGATCTACTTTATGCGTGCTCATTTTTTATCTACCTCATCACTTGTGTTTTAGAAAGCTTGGTGTGTTACTTGGTTGATGAAGTTGAAAAGAAGAAATGTTGAATCTGAATTTGTTCTCTATTAATATAAAAAACCCAAAAACCCTAAACCCTAAACCCTAAAAATCCTAAACCCTAAACCCTAAACCATAAAACCCTAAACCCTAAAACTTAAACCCTTAACTCTAAACCCTAAACCCTAAACCCAAAAAAAAAAAAAACTAAACCCTAAACCCTAAACTCCAAACCCTAAACCTTAAACTCTAAACCCTAAACCCAAAACCTTAAACCTTAAAAACCTAAAAACCTAAACCTAAACTAAATAAAACCTAAAAATAAAAGAAATAAATAAAACTAAGCCAAAATAGAATAAAAAAATAAACTAAAATAAAAACATAAACTAGAACCTAAACCTAAAAAAAATAAAAATAAATAAAAACTAAACTAAAATAATATAAATAAAAACATAAGCTAAACTAAAAAAAATAGAAAACCTAATTAAAATAAAAACTAAACCGAAAATAAAATATAATAAACCTAAAATAAAATAAATATAAACTATTAAAAATCTAAACCTAAAAAATTTACCTAAAAATAAAACTTAAAAATAAATAAAAAATAAAACCTAAACCCTAAACTAAAAAAAACCTAAACCTAAAATATAAATAAAATAAATGTAAACCTAAACTAAAATAAACAAAACTAAAAAAAATAAAACCTAAACCAAAACATAAAATAAACTAAACCTAAACCAAAATTAAATAAAATAAAATAAACTTAAAATTAACCTAAACCTAAACTAAAATAAACCTAAAATAAACCTAAAATAAAAAAAGCTAAAACCTAAACCTAAAAGATAAAATAATAACCTAAACCTAAACCTAAAATAAAAATAAACCTAAACCTAAAAATAAAATAAAAATAAAAATAAACTAAAATATAAACATAAACCTAAACCTAAACCTCAAAAATAAACTAAAATAAATAACCTAAACTAAAATAAATAAACCAAAAATAAATAAACTAAACTAAAGAAAATAAATAAATAAATTAACTAAAATAAATTAAAAATACACTGAATCTACTAATAAACAATCTGGTTTGCTTGATTTTTTTTAAAACCCTTAACCTACCCAACTAAACCCTAAATCCAAATCCTAAACTAACCCTAAACTAACCCTAAACTAAACCCTACTAAACCTAAACCTAAATCCTAAAACTAAACTTAAAACCCTAAACTTAAACCCAAACAAACCCTAAACCTAAACTCAACTTAAACCTAAACTCAACTAACCTTACACCTAAACCCTAAATCCTAAATTTAATCCTAAAACCTAAACCCTAAATCATAAACTAACCTAAACTTAAATCTAATACTAAAATCTAAACTTAAAGCTTAAACCCTAAACCCTCAAACCCCTCAACCCTAAAGCTTAAACACTAAACCTTAAGTCCTAAACCCTAACCCTAAACCTTAAACCCTAAAACCCTAAACCCCAACCTTAAACACTAAACCCTAAAAGTAAAAACCCTAACACCCTAAACCCTAAACCCTAAACCCAAACTTTAAACCCTAAACCTTAAACCCTAAGCCTAAACCCCAAACCCTAAACCTAAACCTAAAGTAACTAAATAAATTAAAAATAAACCTAAACCCTATAACCTAATAAACCTAAACCCTAAGAATGTGCAGAACCTTGATAGCAGGAACATCACTGTCAACCGCCATATCTCATGGAGGTGAAGGCAGGTGGTTATCAGGTGGTGGGGATCTAGAGGTGCATATGGAGGTGGTGGACCATTGGTGGAGGCGTGGGAGCGAGAGGTTCACCATGGTGGTGAGAGAGATCAAGGATATGACAGTGGATCCTATTACTCAAGAGGTTGGGGTGGTTCTGATGGGACTTGAAGAAATTGAACAATGGCTGATCTGATTTAGTGCTTATGGAAAGGTGTCTTTCCAGTAGAGATGATTCTAGTTATCTAGGGTTTTTGATTTTCTCTATGCATAATCATTTTTAATCTATGTAGTCATTTGTGTCTTAGAAAACTTGGTGTGTTACTTGGTTGATGAAATAATAAAGAAGAAATGTTGAATCTGAATTTGTTCTCTATTAAAAAAACCAAAATTGTAAACTCTAAACTAAAATTGGAACCCTAGACTAAAACCTAAACCCTAAACCCTAAACCCTAAACCCAAAACCCTAAACCTTAAACCCAAAACCCAAAATCCTAAACCATAAACCCTAAACCCTAAAACCCTAAGCCTTAAACCCAAAACCTAAACCGTAAATCATAAACCCTGAAAATTAAACCATAAACCCTAAACCCTAAACCCCATACTAAACCTAAACCCTAAACCTCAACTAACCATAAACCCTAAATCCTAAACCCTAAAAATCTAAAACTTAAATAAAACTAAATAATACCTCAAAATAAATAAGTAAAAATCTTAAACCAAAATAAAAAAATAATAAAATAAAAATAATAAAATAAAATAAAACCTAAAAATAAAGCTAAAGATAAACCTAAACCTAAAAAGAAAATAAAATAAAAAATAAAAACTAAACTAAAATAAAATAAATAAAAACCTAAACTAAACTAACAAATAAAAAACCTACAACAACAACAACAATAACAACAAGCTTTTATCCCACTACGTAGGGTCAGCTACATGAATCTTTCCTCTCCATTGTGTCCTACTATGTGTCAAATTCTCATTTAATTCAAGTATACTAAGGTCATTTTTATACATGCCTTTTAGGTCTGCCTCTACCTTTCTTAACATAAGGAAAATCTAATGTATCTACTCTCCTAACAGAGTCATTGGACGACCAACGCTTTATGTGGCCAAACCATCTAAAGCGACTCTCTCTAATCGTATCTGCCACTAGAGCTACTCCAACTTTTTCTTGAAGATACTCATTTAACATTTTATCTCTAAGAGTAAAGCCACTCATCCACTTGAGCATCCTCATCTCTGCAACACTTAACTTAGTCTCTTGCTTCTCCTTTATTGACCAACATTCTGCACCATAATTCATCGTAGGTCTTATCACCATCTTATAAAAGTTTTCCTTAAGTTTAAGCAGTACTTTTCTATCACACAATAGGCTAGATGCATTCCTCCACTTCAACCATCCAACTTGAATTCTACTAATAACATCGCCATCTATTTCACCATCATTTTGAATAATAGAGCCTAAATATCTGAATCACTCACTCTTTTTAATGACTTGTTCACCTAATGTCACAACACTACCACTATAACTTCTATAATTAAAATTACACTCCATATATTCAATTTTAGATCCACTTAAATGAAAACCTTTAGACTCTAAGGTTGACCTCCATAATTCAAGTTTCTCTTGGACTCTCTAGTCTTATCAATAATAAAATGTCATTAGCAAAAAGCATACACCAAGGTACATCTTCTTGTAAATGCCTAGTAAGAACATCCATAACTAAAGCAAAAAGATAAGGGCTTAAAGCTGATCCTTGATGTAATCCAACTAAAATAGGAGAATATTTTATCAATCCTCCTTGTGCTTGGACATAAGTAACAGCTCTAGTATACATATCCTTAATGAGTTGAATATAACCAATATTAACTCCTTTATTTTCTAGAACTCTCCAAAGAACATCTTTGAAACTTTATCATAAGCTTTTCTAAATCAATAAAGATCCTCATTTTTTTCTATACTTCTCCATCAAACCTCTTAACAAATGTATAGCATCAATAGTAGATCTACCTAGCATGAAACAAATTAATTGTGAGAAACTTTTGTATCACATCATAACCTATGCTCAATTACACTCACCCATAATTTTAATGTGTGACATATTAACTTAATTCTTCTATAATTTGCACACTCATGTGCATCACCCTTATTCTTAAATATAAAAATCAACAAACTCTTTCTCCACTCATCTGGCATCTTTTTAGTCTTTAAAATAACATTAAAAAGATTTGTAAGCTAATAAATTCCTTGATCTCTAAACATTTCCACACTTCTATTGGAATATCATCCGATCATACTATTTTTTGAAATTTCATTTTCTTTAAAGCTTCTCTAACTTCAGATTTACTAAAACAATGTTTAAAAAAATTCTCTATTTTTGTTTAAGGTATTAAAGTTGCTAAAATCAATCATATTTTCAGATCGTTCATTGAAAGTTTATCAAAATACCTCATCCACCTATTTTCATTATCCTTTTCTAAGAAAAGCACTATGATTTTCATCTTTAATACACCTTGATTGAGCTAGATCTTTACTTCTCCTATCTGTTTGGTTAGCTAACTTATACATACATCTTTTACTTTCTTTTGTATCTAATCTATTGTATAAATCACTAAAAGCTAAATTTTTTGCATCATATATTGATTTTTTAGAATCTCTACATGTCACTTTATGTTTTTCCAATTTTCTGAGCTTTTACGTCTAAACCAACTTTTATAACAACACTTCTTATTTTTTATCTTTTCCTGCACATTCTGACTCCACCACCAACTATTTTTATTAAAATTAGCTTTTCCTTTTGATTGTCCAAGCACATTTTGAGCAACTTATTTAATTTCAATTGCTACTTTTTCCTACATAACATTAGCTTCCTTATGAACATCCCAAATTCTAAGCTCTTGTAGCTTGCTCTTAAAAATATTTTTATTAGTGCTCTTGAAGTGCCCCCATCTAATCCTAGGATAGTAATTTGATTTATTTCTCATCTTCTAATCTTTCATCTTAAAATCTAAGACTAATAATTCATGTTGGGTATTTAAACTTTCACTTGGAATGACCTTACAATCTCTACAATCTAATCGATATATTTTTCTTATCAAAAATAACAAATCTGTGTTTTACTAGATCCATTTTTATAAGTAATAATATGCTCATCTCTTTTCTTAAATAATGTATTAGCAACTACAAAATCATAGGCTAAAGCAAAATATAATATAGTCCTACCTTTTTCATTAGGCACTCCAAATCTATAACCACCATGAATACTTTTAAAATCTTCTACCACTCTACCAACATGTCCATTTAAATCTCCTCCAATAAATACTTTTTCTTCAAGAGGTATCTTTTGTATTAATCCTTCTAATTCATTCCAAAAAATTTTGTTTCAGCTTACATCCAAAACTACTTGAGGAGCATAAACACTTATAACATTGATAATCTTAGTATCAATAATAACGTTTAAAGCTATAATTATATCTCACAACTATTAATATTTATAACATTATCCTTCAAACTTTTACTTATAATCACAACTATGCCATTTCTAATTTTACTTCTACATATACCAATGTTTAAAACCTAAACTATCAATCCTTGACTTTCTTCCCAACCCATTTAGTTTCTTGAACACATAGAATATTTATCTTCCTATGAACCATAATATCTATTAATTCCATTAGTTTACATGTAAGCGTAGCAATATTCTAAGTTCCTAACCTAATTCTGATTTCATGGACTAACATCTTTGGCCGCATCCATCCATAATATGGGAACCCTTGCTTATTTAACACTGCACTCGGGCATCGATGCAACGCCCCTTGCACATTTTTCACTATATTCGCACATACTGCTTCCATGTTGCTAGCATTACACAGTGTTTTAAAGGATTCATGTCATGATTAATTCACAAGTTTTGCTTAAATAAAATAAAAACTAAACAACAACAACAATCCTTAATCCCACGAGGGTTATTACATGAATCCTTCGTCCATTGTGTCCTATTATGTGTCAAATTCTCATTTAATTCAAGAATACTAAGATCATTTTTTATACATCTTAACCAAGTCTTTTAGGTCTACCTCTACCTTTCTTAACATAAGGCAAATCTAATGCATCTACTTTCCTAATTGGGTCATCGGACGGCCGACGCTTTATGTAGCCAAACCATCTAAGGCGACTCTCCCTAATCTTATCTACCATTGGAGCTACTCCAACTTTTTCCCGAACATACTCATTTTTCATTCTATCTCTAAGAGTAAAGCCACTCATCCACCTGAGCATCCTCATCTCTGTAACACATAACTTAGTCTTATGTTTCTCTTTTATTGACCAACATTCTACACCATAAGTCATTGTAGGTCTTACCACCATCTTATAAAATTTTTCCTTAAGTTTAAGTGAAACTTTACTATCACATAATAGGCCAGATTCATTCCTCCACTTCAGCCATCCAACTTGAATTCTACTAATAACATCTCCATCTATTTCACCATCATTTTGAACATTAGAGCCTAAATATCTAAATTGCTCACTCTTATTAATGACTTGATCACCTAAAGTCACAACACTACCACTAAAACTTTTACAACTAAAATAAAAACTAAACAAAAAATAATAATAAAATAAACCTAAATAAAAATAAAATAAAAACTAAATAAAAACCAAAACTTAAAAAATAGAACTAAAAATAAAACCTAAAAATAAATAAAAAAATAAAACCTAAACCCTAAACCTAAAATAAACAAAATAAAATAAACCTAAACCTAAACTAAAATAAATAAAACCTAAAACTAAACCTAAAATAAATTAAACCTAAACCCTAAACTAAATAAAATAAATTAAACTAAAAATAATGTTACACCTAAACTAAAAAATAAAACCTAAAAATAAACCTAAAATAAAAACTTAAAACCTAAACCTAAAAAAACAAAAAAAAAAAACATAAACCTAAACCTAAAAATATAAAATAAAACCTAAACCTAAGAAATAAAATAAAAATAAAACTAAACTAAAAAATAAGAATGAACCTAAACCTAAACCTAAATAATAAACTAAAATAAAACCTAAACTAAAATAAATAAACCTAAAATAAATAAAAAACTAAACTAAAAAAAAAAATAAACCTAAATAAAATTAAAATAAAATAGACAAAATATATAAAAAATAAACTAAATAAAGATAAACATACCGGTTTACTTAATTTTTTTTTAAAAAACCCTAAACATTAAACCCTAAACCCTAAACACTAAATCCTAAACCCAAAACCTTAAACTAAACCTTTAAACTAATCCTAAACCCTAAACCCTAAACCTATAACCCTTAACCCTAAAACCTAAAAAACCATAAACCCTATACCCTAAATAAAATAAATAAATAATAAATAAATAAAACCCCAACCCTAAACCCTAAACCCGAAACCATAAACCCTAAACCCTAAAACCCTAAACTCTAATCCCTAACCCTAAACCTTAGACCCTAAAAACCTAAACTCTAAACCCTAAACCCTAAACCCTAAACCTTAAACCCAAAACCCTAAACTAACCCTAAACCCTAAACCCTAAAAACTTCAAACCCTAAAGACTGAACCCTAAACTATCCCTAAATCCTAAGCTAACCCTAAACCGTAAACCATCAAAACCATAAACCCTAAAGCCTAAACCCTAAACCCTAAAAACTTCAAACTCTAAAGCTTGAACCCTAAACTATCCCTAAATCTTAAGCTAACCCTAAACTGTCAAAACCATAAACCCTAAAGCTTAAACCCTAAACCCTAAACCCTAACCCTAAACCCTAAATCCTAAAACCCTAAACCCTAAAACTCTAAACCCTAAACCTTAAATGATAAACCATAATCCCTAAACCATTAACTCTAAACACTAGAAATCTATAAACCTAAACCTAAACTAAATAAAGTCTAATAATAAGATAAATAAAAAAACCTAAACATAAATAAAATAAAATAAAAACTTAAACTAAATCCTAAACTTAAACCTAAAAATCAAATAAAAAATAAAAATAAACTAAAATAAAATAAATAAAAACCTAAACTAAGCTAAATAATAAAATAAACCTAAGAATAAAAACCTAAATAAAATAAAAGCTAAACATAAAATAAAATAAAATAAATCTAAAAAAAAATTAAATAAAACCTAAACCTAAAAAATAAACCTAAAAATAAAAAAAATAAACCTAATCCCTAAACTAAAAAAAACCTCCTAAAATAAAATAAAATAAACTAAATAAAATTAACCTAAACCTAAACTAAAGTAAACTAAACTAAATTAAATAAAACTAAACCTAAACCTAAAATAATCTAAACCTATACCAAAACCTAAACTAAATAAAATAAAATAAACTAAAATAAACTTAAACCTAAACTAAAAAATGAAACCTAAAAATAAACCTAAAATAAAAACCTAAAACCTAAATCCAAAAAAAAAACTAAAAAATAAAATAAAGTTAAAAAAAAAGTAAAAAATAAAAACCTAAACCTAAAAAAAAAATAAACTAAAATAAAAACTTAAACTAAAATAAATAAACTAAACTAAATAAAAATAAAAAATACACCTAAATAAAAATAAATAATAAAATAACATCAAATAAATAAAAATTAAACTAAATAAACCTAAACTTATCGGTTTACTTAATTTTAAAAAAACCCTAAACCCTAAACCCTAAATCCTAAACCCTAAACCCTAAACCCTAAACCTAAAACTAACCCTAAATCCTAAATGCTAAACCCTAAAACCTAAACCCTAAACCCTAAACATTAAATCATAAACCCTAAACTAACCCTAAACCTAAAACATTAAACCCAAACCCTAACCTTAAACCCTAAACCCAAAAACCCTAAACCCTAAAGCCTAAAGCCTAAACCCTAAACTAATGCTAAACCCTAAAATCTAATCCCTTGAAAGTCTAATCCTAAAGCCTGAACGCTAAATCCTAAACCCTAAACACTAAACCCTAACCTGAAACCCTAAGCCCTAAACCCTAAAACCCTAAACCCTAAAATATTAAACCCTAAACCCTAACCCTAAGCCCTAAACCCTAAAAGCATAAACCTTATAATCCTAAACCTTAAACCTTAAACCCTAAAACCTAAACCCAAACCCTAAACCCCAAACCAAACCCTAAACTTAAACCTAAAGTAACTAAATAAATTAAAAAATAAGCTAAAACCTAATAAACCTAAACCTTAAGAATGGGCAGAACCTTGATGACAAGAACATCACCATCAACCAGGCTCAGTCTAGATTTAATGGTGGATGCGAAGGTAGAGGCAGCAGTTATCATAGTGGTGATGGGAGATTTGGTGGTGCTGGCGGATATGGAGGTGGTGGTCGGAGCACTGGTGGTTATGGAAGCGGGAGAAGGGACGGAGGTTACAACTGTGGTGGTGGTGGAGGGAGAGATTGGGGATATGATGGTGGATCCCGCCACTGAGAGGGTAGTTGATGGGAACTAGAAATTGAAGAATGATAGATTTGATCTACTATTTATGGAACTGTGTCTTTATAATAGAGATGGTTCTTGTTATCTAAAGTTTTTTATTTGCTCTATGCATGCTCATTTTTTATCTATGTCATTGCTTGTGTCTTAGAAAACTTGGTGTGTTACTCGATTCATGAAATCGAAAAGAAGAAATGTTAAATATGAATTTATTCTCTGTTAAAAAAACCAAAAACCCTAAACACTAAATTAAAACCTGAACCCTAGACCTAAAACCTAAACCCTAAACCCTAAATCCTAAAACCCTAAACCCTAAACTATTAGCCCTAAAACTTAAGCCCTATTCTCAAAACCTTAAATCCTAAACCCTAAACCCTAAATCCCAAACCCTAACCCCTCAACTAACCCCAAACCCTAAACCCTACAAACCAAAAAACATAAACCTAAACTAAATTAAACCTAAAAATATAATAAATATAAAAATATAAACAAAATAAAATAAAAAAATTAAATTAAATAAAAACCTAAACGAAAACCTAAACCTAAACCTTAAAAAATAAAATAAAATTAAAAACTAAACCAAAATAAAATAAATAAAAACCTAAACTACACTAAAAAAAATTAAAACACTAAATAAAATAAAACTAAACCTAAAATAAAAAAAATAAACCTAAAATATAATAAAAACTAAATAAAAATTGAAACCTAAAAAATAAACCTAAAAATAAAACCTAAAAAATAAACCTAAAAATAAAACCTAAAAAAAACCTAAATCCTAAACTAAAAATAAAACCTAAACCTAAAATATAAAAACCTAAACTTATACTAAAATAAACTAAACTAAAATAAACAAAACCTAAACCTAAACCTAAAATAAATTAAACCTAAGCCTAAACCTAAACCTTACATAAAATAAAATAAACTAAAAAAAATAAACATAAACAAAAAAATAAAACTTAAAAATAAACCTAAAATAGAAACCTAAAACCTAAACCTAAAAGAAAAACCTAAACCTAAACTTGAAAATAAAAAAAATAAAACCTATACCTAAAAATAAAATAAAAATAAAACTGAACTAAAAAATAAACCTAAACCAAAACCTTAAAAAATAAAATAAATAAACTAAACTAAATAGAAACAAAAATAAGCCTAAATAAAAACAAAAAATAAAAAATAAAATAAACTATAATAAATAAAAAATAAACTAAATTAACCTAAACCTACGAGTTTACTTAGTTTTTAAAAAAATAAAAAAAAGAACCCTTAAACCCTAAAACCCTAATCCATAAACCCTAAATCCTAAACCCTAAACCCTAAAACCTACAACCCTAAGCCACAAACCCTAAACCCCAAACCCTAAACCCTAAACCCTAAACCCTAAAAACCTAAAAATCTAAACCTAAACTAAATAAAACCTAGAAATAAAATAAATAAAAAAACCTAAACTAAATAAAATAATAAAATAAAATAAAATAAAATCCTTACCTAAAATGTAAACCTAAACCTAAACTTAAATGTAAAAAAAAATAAAAAAATAATAACTAAGCTAAAATAAAAAATAAAATAAACCTATAAAAAACTAAATATAATAAAAATTAAATGTAAAATAAAAATAAAATCAACCTAAAAAGAAATAAAATAAAAACTAAATAAAAACCTAAACTTAAAAATTAAACCCTAAAACTAAACCTAAATCGTAAATCCTGAACCCTAAACCTACAACCCAAAACCCTAAACCTTAAAATCTTAAACCCTAAACTAAAACAACCCTAAACCCAAAACTATAAAGCCCCAAACCCAAACCCTAAAACAAAAAAACCTAAACCTAAACTAAATAAAACCTAAAATAAAATAAAAAAAAACCTAAATGTAAATAGTAAAATAAAATAAAAATCTAAACTAAAACCAAATCAACCTAAACATAAAAATAAAATAAAATAAAAATAAAACTAAACTAAAATAAAATAAAAAAATAAATAAACCTAAATAAAATAAAATAAAATAAAAAAAAAATAAAATAAACTTAAAAATAAATAAAAATCAAAATCTAAACCCTAAATTAAAAAAAAATATAAACCTAAAAAACAAAAATAAAATCTAAATAAAATAAAAAAACTAAACCTAAACTAAACCCTAAACTAAATAAAAAATGAAATAAAAATAAACTTAAACATAAACTAAAAAATAAAACCTAAATACAAAAATAAAATAAAAATCCTAAATCATAAAAACCATAAACCCTAAAGCCTAAACCCTAAAGCCAAACTAACCCTAAACCCTAAGTTAACCCTAAACCCTAAACCATAAATCCTAAACACTAAACCCTAAACCCTAAATCCTCAAAACCCTAAACCTTAAATCCTCAAAACCTTAAACCCTAAAGCCTAAACACTAAACCCTAAACCCTAAACCCTAAACCCTAATCCTAAACCCTAAACCCTAAAACCTAAACCTAAAACCTTAACCTAAACCCCAAACACTAAACCCAAAGAATAAACCAAAACCTAAACCTAAACTAAATAAAACCTAATAATTAAATAAATAAAAAACCTAAACCTAAATAAAGTAAAAATAAAATAAAATAAACCTAAAAACCTAAAAAAATAAACTAAAATAAATAAACTTAAATAAACTAAACTAAAAAATAAAAATAAAAAAAATAAAAATAAAATAAACAAAAATAAAAAATTAAACTAAATAAACCTAAACATACGTTACTTAATTTATTTTAAAACCTTAAACCCTAATCAGAACCCCATACAAATTTACTTAAACCCTAGCCCAACCCTAAACCCCATGCTCTCTAAACCCTAAACCTCAAACCAAAGACCTATCATTAAACCTAAACTAACTTTAAATCTTAACTTAAACCCTACCCTAAACCTAAACTATAAATTAAACCTAACCTAAACTTAAACCTTAAATAAAACCCAAAACTAACATAGATAAACCTAAAACCCTAAAACCTAAAACCCTCAAGCTAATCCATAAACTATCCCTAAACCTAACCCTAAACCCTAAATTATAAACCCTTAAAACTCGAACCCAAAAGTATAAACACTGAACCCTAAGTTATTTTATTTTTATTTTACATTTAGTTTTTATTTTAATTAGGTTTTTTTTCATTTTTAGGTTTATTTTTTATTTTTAGTTTAGTTTAGGTTTTTATTTATTTTATTTTAGTTTAGTTTTTTTTTATTTTAATTAATTTTTAGGTTTAGGTTTAGGTTTATGTTATAGTTTAAGGTTTTTTATTTTTATTATTTTATTTTATTTTATTTAGGTTTAAGTTTTTTTATTTAATATTTTTTAGTTTATATTTTGGGTTTGGAGGGATGGTTTGGTGGAGAGGGTCAGGTAAGGGCAGAATTTAGGGTGGTAAAGCCCAGGATTTAAGTGGAGGGTTGGGAGTGTGGTGGGGTGAGTTAGGGTGGGATCTGGGATTTGGTGGGTTAGGATTTAGGGTCAGTTGGGAGGTGTTTTGGATGGCCCAGGATAGGTTTAGGAGTATGTGGCTAGTGCTCAGTAGGTTTGGGTTTAGGGTTATGTGGAGTGGAAGTTTAAGTTTAAGTTTAAGATGGATTTAGGGCCCAGGGGTTTAGGGGGATGGCCCAGGTCAGTTGGTGGAGTGGCCTGGCCTGGGTTTTGGCCAGTCAGTTTAGGGCTTTGTGGGTTGGAGTCAGGGTTCAGGTCAGTATAGAGCCCAAACATCTGGATGATAGGTGGGAGGATCAGGGCCCATGGTTAGTAAGGTGGGTAGTGTCAGTATGGAGGTTTAGGTTTGGAGTGGTCACATGGTTTAGGGATTAGAGTTATTTTATTTGGTTTTGAAAAAAAATTATGCAAACCCAGGTTTATGTTTATTTATTTTATTTTATTTTGTTTATTTTATTTTTATATTTTTAGTATTATTTTTATTTATTTTAGTTTATTTATTTTAGTTTAGGTTTTATTTTAGTGTATGTTGGTTTAGGTTTAAGTTTATGTTTATTTTTAGTTTAGTTTTATTTTAATTTTTTAGGTTTAGTTTTATTTTATTTTATAGGATTAAGTTTTATTTTATTTTCAGGTTTAGTTTAGGTTTCATTTATATTTAATTTTAGGTTTAATTTTTAAAGGTTTAGGTTTATTTTAGTTGATTTTATTTTATTTATTTTAGGGTTTAGGTTTATTTTAGGTTTAGTTTAGGTTTTATTTTTTTTTTATTTAGTTAATTTTATTTGTTTATTTTGGTTTAAGTTTTTTAGTTAGGTTTTATTTTTTTTATTTATTTTATGTTTATTTTTTTAGGTTTAGGTTTATATTTAGTTCTTATTTTATTTTATTTGAGGTTTATTTTATTTTTATTTTATGTTTAGTTTTTATTTTATGTTTAGTTTTTATTTTATTTAGGGTTTTTATTTTGAAGTTAATTTTATTTAGTTTAGTTTAGGTTTTTATTTCTTTTATTTTATTTTAGTTTTTATTTTATGTTTAAATTTTAGTTTTAGGCTTAGGTTTAGGTTTTAGTTTAAGTTTTTATTTTTTTAATTTTAATTTATTTTAATTAGGTTGAGGTTTTTTTATTTATTTTATTTTTAAGTTTTATTTAATTGAGGGTTTTTTACTTTTTTTATTTTAAGGTTTAGGGTTTATTTATTTTAGTTTATTTTATTTTTTATTTTGATTTAAGTTTATTTTTAGTTTTATTTAGTTTAGTTTATTTCTTATAGGGTTATTTATTTTAGTTTATTTTTGAGGTTTAGTAGGTTTAGGTTTAGTTTATTTTTTTAGTTTAGTTTTTATTTTTATTTTATTTTATGTTTATTTATTTTTTTTTTTAGGTTTAAGTTTAGGTTTTATTTGTTTATTTATTATTTTGGTTTAGGTTTTAGGTTTCATTTTTATTTTAGGTTTAGTTTATTTTAGTTTAGGTATATGTTTGATTTTTTTATTTATTTACAAGTTTTATTATAAGGTTTATTGTTAGGTTTAGGTTTATTTAGTTTTTTTACTTTATTTTATTCTAGATTTATTTTTTTATTTTAGGTTTAGTTTTATTTTATTTTTTTTTTTAGTTTAGTTTTTATTTATTTATTTTATTTATTTTTTAGCTTTTTTTATTTATTTTTCTTCCAAGGTTTAGGTTTTAGTTTATGTTTGTAATTTATTTTATTTTGGTTTAGATTTTATTTATTTATTTTATTTTTAGGTTTATTTAGTTTTAGGTTTTAGGTTTAGAGGATTTAGGGTTAGTTGGGTGTGGTTTGAGGGTTTAGGTTTTGGGTTTAGGATTGTGTTTAGGTGGTTTAGGGTTTAGGTTTTGATGGTTTGTTAGGAGTAGGTTTAGTTTAGGGTAATTTTAATTTATTTAAAAAAAAAATTCATATTCAAGATTTCTCCATTTATTTATCTAGTTTATTTAGTTTATTTATTTATTTTATTTTAGTTTATTTTATTTAATTTGTGCTTTCTTTTATCTTTATTTAGTTTAGTTTATTTATTTTAGTTTAGGTTTTTTTTCAGTTTTTTTAGGTTTAGTTAGGTTTAAGTTTATTTTTTAATTGAGTTTTATTTATATTTTATTTTTTAGGTTTAGGTTTTATTTTTTATTTTTAAGTTTAAGTTTAAGTTTTATTTTTTATTTTTAGGTTTAGGATATAGGTTTTTATTTTAGGTTTTATTTTTTTTAGTTTTAGATTTATTTTTAGTTTATTTTATTTTATTTAGTTTAGGGTTTTAGTTTAGTTTATTTTTAGTTCAAGTTTTTATATTTTATTTTATTTAGGTTTAGTTTTATTTTATTTTGTTTTTTTAATTTATATTTTAGGTTTATGGGATTAGGTTTTATTTTACTTATTTTAGGTTTAGTTTTAGGTTTAGTATTTATTTGTTAATATTTTATTATATTTTAGGTTTATTTTATTTTATTTTATTTTTATTTTATTTAGTTTTTTTTATATAAGTTTTTTTATTCTTAGGTTTATTTTATTTTTTTAATTTAGTTTAGGTTATTATTTATTTTATTTTTATTTGTTTTTATTAGTTAATTTTATTTTATTGTTAGGCTTAAGTTTAGGTTCTAGTTTAGTTTTTATTTTATTTTATTTTTTTTAGCTTTGATTTTTTTAATTATTTTATTTTAAGGTTTTATTTAGTTTAGGTTTAGGTTTTTAGGTTTTTAGTGTTTAGTGTTTAAGGTCTAGGGTTTAGGGTTTTTAGGGTTTTGGGTTTAGGGTTTGGGGTTTGGGATTTAGGGTTGTATGTTTTAGGGTTTAGTTTTTAGGTTTTAGGTTTAGGGTTCAAGTTTTAGTTTATGGTTTAGAGTTTTTGGTTTTTTTTATTTAATTTTTTTTTAACAGAGAACAAATTCATATTCAACATTTATTCTTTTCGATTTCATCAACCAAGTAACAAACCAGGGAAATGAGGTAATCAAATGACCTCCTTGGGGCTAGCTATAGCCTCATGTTCCCAAGATGTCCAGACTGTATACCCATTATGATTCAATCTTATATAAATCAACACATGAATAAAGGAAAGAGAACTCAACATTCATAAACTTAAGCAAGCACATGTATTTCTATGTATTTATAATTAACATCATAACACATATTATTATTATTCATTTTTAAGCTTTTGAAAAATACATTTGGATGTAATTGTGATAATAACCATGCATATTTTAAATTAAATTGACACATGCAAGCTTACATAAAGGAAATCCATTTTATTTTACTTGATTTTGAAAAGTTGGATGCATGAATTCAAATGATAGACCAAATTTAACATGATTGGAAAGAGGACAATCAAATATAAGCATGTGATTCATTCAACCAAACTAGTTCTTAAGGACAATCAAATCAAATAAGATTATTTAAAGCAAACCAAAGCTTCTTTATTAATTAAGTTTTGGATTTGATTTGATTTAAAGAGAAGAGAAATCATCACTTGATGTTTTAAGCCCATTCCCACATTAGTGATTTGATTTAATTCAAGGAAATGTAATTAAGTTGATTTTATTGGTTAATTAAGTTGACACCTTAATTAGTTGAATTAATTACCCTTACCTATGTCACCTTAAAGTAATTAACTAAATGATTATGAGCCAAAATGATATGCATGGAAAATAAACTTGCAATGATCCTAGGAAATAAAAGAGGCCAAATGTAATTGGCTCATGATTAATAGTTAATTAGATTAAGGCACTTAATTAATTACTCTTATGGTTTTTTCACACATGCAGACTAACCATAATTTTATTAAACTCCTTTAGGTGTGTGTTCTAACATCACATGAGTGAGGAAGAATGGAGTCCGCCATTGCTCACTTGATCCGAAGCTTACGAGCTCGATCAACTCTAAAGGATCTCACACCTTCACATCGACGGAGAGGATCCAATGATCAAGATCACATGAGATGCAAGTTTTCTTCAAAAGCTCCAACCCATTTTACCTAAGATCAATTTTGGAAGCATATCTCACTGGAGCATAAGACGGTAGAACAATTAAGGAAGCTTCATCTAGTGGATACAAGCCATATTGAGCAATTGGATCAATTCCTCGATTTTTCTAAGGCCACAAATCAATGATTTGGAGCTTAGCTTTGATCGATGTCCTACCTCTGGTGCTTGGGAATCTTGGGAGATGATTCCTTCTTGCTCGACGAGGACTATGGAAAGTGCATGCAAAGTTAATTTGAGTTTGATGGAGAAATGAGGAAGTTAGGTCAGAAATGGGAGTGTCCTATTTTGGGATGAAGAATGGCATTTTTTGGTCAAGGAATGAGCATAGGAACTTAGGGAATGGCTCTAGCAGGTCATCTTGGGTAGTTATTCGAGGAATAATTTTGTGTGTTTGAGAAATGTGTATACCCCATTCATCTTGATTAGATGATGGACCAATTGGCTTCTTGTGGGTCATCCATCTCGTGAGTCGTGGGTGGCAAGGAGGAGGTGAGTGGCTCGGCTTGGTTGGTTAAAGGTGTGGAGGTGGTTGTGAAGGAGGAATCATGGGTGTCATATGGGTTTCAATTGCTCCAATGGAGAGGGTGAGGTGATTTCACCTCCCATGGGTCATGGCTGACCCAACCACCCCTCGGTCATAGTGTCCTAGGTGTGGACCATTGGGAGAGTACCAAGTGGCCAAGGAATAGAAATGACCACTTACATGGGTGATTTGTCTCATATGATGCCCTTGACCCAAGGGTAGAATGATCATTGACATTGAATTTGATTTGCAGTTTTGAAATGAGACAAAAGTGGGTTAGCCCAAATTTCAAGTTAATTGGAGTTGATTTGGTTAGGTTTAGCTCAATTTGACTCATTTAGGTCAAATTAAGAAAGTTGACCAATTGGTCAAATTGGATCAAATCAAGGGTCAAGTTCATATGATCATTTGGGATGTTTTGGTTCAATTTGTTTGGTTTAGTTTGGCTTAGATTTGAATTTGGCTCATTTGAATTCATTTGGGTCAAATGGGTTAAGTTGACCAATTTGACCCAAATAGCCAAATTGGCTTGGGTTTGGGTGTTGGTTTGGGTTTAGTTTACCAATTGAAGATGATTGTAGGCTTTAGTTTCAATTAATTTGGATTTGTTTTTGATTTAGACCAACTTGAACCTTAAGGTTGATTTGGGCTAAGTAGGTCAATTTGGTTCAATTGCTAATCATTTGGTCAAGTTCAATGATCAATTTAGAATGAACTTGAGCCATTGGTTTCAATCAATTTGGTCTTTATTTTGATTTGACCTAATTTGCTCTTTTAGGCTAATTTGGGTCAACTTAGGTCAAGAGCTAAATTAGGTTTGGTTTGACTCAATTGAAGGTCAAGTCATATTCAAATATCGATTTTGATTTGGTATGAATCATTAGTTTCAAGGGATTTGGCTTAGGTTGCAATTTGGCTAGTTTGGGTTTATATGGGTTAAGGGGTTGACTTGGTCAAATGACCAAGTTGACTTGGTTTGACCCAATTTGTGATAATTGATCAACCAAGGTGACCAATCATGATGAGAGGTTTTGATTGGTTCAATCTAATTTATGGTAGGATTAGAACTTTTCTAAAATAGGTCAAATTGGCCACTTAGGTTAAAGTGGAACAATTGGGTTTAGTTGGCTTGATTTTGGGTTGAGTTTGATTTACTTGAGTTTATATATGGATTTGGGATTGATATATAAATTCAATTGCAATTGGCTTGGGTACAAATGGGTTTGGGTTCATTTGAACATTTCAAATCAAAAGGATTAAGTTGGGTTTGACTTGGGTTGGTTTTGGTTAGGCTTGATGATTGTAGATTCCATTAATATTTATGAATATGATTGAAGGTACGATTGATTCATGAGAAATTCAATTTGGGTTTTAGAATGAAGGAATTTGGCTAAGTCCATGGAGTTGGGTCATGTGGCTTAGGCTTGGATTTTGATTTGGTTTGATTTAGTTTTGATGATTTAAATGTATATTTCATTTGAATTTGTGAAGATGAGTGAAAATATGATTGATTTGTGAGAAAATCAATTGATTTTGATATGATTTGGATTAATATTTGGCTAAGTCCATGAGATAGGTCATATGGCTTAGGAAGGGTTTTGATTTATTTTGATTTAGTTTGATTAGTTTTAATCATTTGAATGTATATTTAATTTATATTTATGAAGATGATTGAAGATATAAATTTATTATGAGAAAATCAATTGATTTTGGATTGATTTGGATTATTATTTGGCTAAGTCCATGGGATAGGTCCTATAGCTTAGGAAGGGTTTCTAGTTTGGATTTGATCACGAGCTTCAATCATTTGGTTTTGGAATTTAGTTTAGATTTGGATTTGAATTTGATGTTTGAATTGAACTTGAGGTTTCGTTTGAGAAGGTGAACATGGATTGGATTTGGGTTGTAGGGTAGGTGGATTATCCTAATCCCTAAGGCATAACCTAACCCTATAGTTAACCCTTCTAAGTCTTTAGGCTTAGGTTAAGTGTTTACCTAATTATTAGAAGTGTCTTATGACTAGGGAAGTCTTAGTGTCTAGAAGACTCCAAAGTCTAAGATGGGAAGATTAAATCCGCACTCCAAAATTGAGGTCAACAAGCCTTAGGATCCATAGTGTTTCCCTTGGAGATAGATGATTGGAAGATCGAAGGAAAGTTTCATATTATAAACTCAGATACATCTTTCAATACTTTGCTTGGGAGACCATGGATACATGAGAACAACATAGTTCCATCCTCTCTACATCGTATGAAGCTTGTGAGAGGGATCATCTAATGTGTCAAAGGAGATCTCAAGCCATTTATAATTCATGAGGTCGGCATATATGAGGATGTGGCTTACTACCTCCCTCAAAATCAACAAGTCTATTCTCATGAACTTGGCCAAAGTTTAAAAAAAAAGAAAAAGAAAAAGAAAGAGAAAAAGTAAAAGAAAAGAAAAGAGAAAATGACAAGTCTATTCTCGTGAACTTGGCTAAAGTTTTAAAAAAAAGAAAAAGAAAAGAAAGAGAAAAAGTAAAAGAAAAGAAAAGAGAAAATGAAAAAGAAAATAAAAGGGAGTGGAAATAGACTTGGAGGAGGAAGTGGAGCCTGACATTATATTTCACCCATAGTTCATTACTCCATTCGAACATATGGGTATGATGACTTGACCTCCAAGAGTGAGGAAGAGGCCCTGAGGCGGGGGTGGAAAACCTCATTATTGGCCACCCAAGAAGAGATATGTCCCTACAGAGTACACCTACTATCCATATAGACTCAAAATCTAGTTCATAGGATGAGTCTTATATGGTTAGCATGCCTGCCAACTCTTCTTAGTAGTAGATTCCCTTGGAGGTTACACTTGAGCTAGATAGCAATGAAGATCGGGCTCTAAACCAAGGCATAAATGTATCCAAGTCTATATATGAAATAGTTAGGCATCAGTTGGGAACCTTAGCTCTAACCCTACTTTCTTCTCTAAAAGCTAAGGGTTTGGTAGTTAAAGAAGCCCCTAAATCATCCACAAGTG
This sequence comes from Cymbidium sinense, assembly GCA_021442155.1. Classification (NCBI taxonomy): domain Eukaryota; kingdom Viridiplantae; phylum Streptophyta; class Magnoliopsida; order Asparagales; family Orchidaceae; genus Cymbidium; species Cymbidium sinense. The sequence continues at coordinate 186,678,411 of CM038215.1, forward strand.
TGAAGACTCAGAGATTTTTTCGGGAGCATCATCCTCAAGTCAAGAAGTTGATGTTGAACTTGAGGATGATTCATATAAAGATTTTATAGAATTACCTTTAGATTGCTACTTTCCTTGTGTTCATAATTTAGCAAAGAAAAGGTTAATCCCACATACATGGTCAAAGCACAAGTCAGACTACTTTGAAAGAATATGGAAGAATAAATGCAAAAGCTCTCAATCAAGATCGGGACTAGGACTCAGTACAGTGGGCCCAATCGATGATGATGATTACTGGTTAGTCCTCATCAATCATTTGGAATCTGATGGCTTCTTTTCAAATCACATTAACTCATATGAGGAGCTGTGCTTAGAAACTTCAGATGATCTAGATGATTTTGAAATCAAAGATGCACTGCCAGAGTTTAAAGTAGATATCAAGTCAACCATCGATGAGCTCAAGGAAATCAACTTAGGAACTGAAGAAGATTCACGCCTGACATACCTTAATTCTTTATTGAATGAAATTGAAACTAATGACTTAGTGAGGCTATTGACTGAGTTTAAGGACTTATTTGTATGGAGTTATGAAGAGATGCCCGGATTGGCTCCTAACGTAGTAGCCCATAAACTAGCAATTGAGCTTACTATTAACCCTATCAAGGAAGCTCCTAGATGCATGCGATTAGACATAGAATAATAGGTCATTTATGAAGTCAAGAAATTGATCGATGTTGGCTTCATTCGAGAAGAAAAATACCCTACCTGGTTAGCCTGTCATCCCAATCAAGAAAAAGAATGGCCAAATTCACATATTCATTTATTTTTGGGATTTAAATAAGGCATGTCCAAAAGAAGAATTTTCACTACCAATCCCAGAGCTGATGGTGGACATTGCCTCATCTCATGCAATCTTCTATTACATGGATGGCTCTTCCGGATATAACCAAATAAAGATGGCTTAAGAAGATGAAAGAAACACTACTTTTAGAACCCCGATCAATTTATTGCTATAAGGTCATGCCTTTCACTTAAAATGTCATTACATACCGTAGGGCTGACTCGAATCTTCTATGAACTCATTCATCATCAAGTCAAGTTCTATGTTGATAATATCGTGATCAAAAGTATACAAAAGGAAGACCATCTCTTCGACTTGAGAGTAGTTTTTAAATAGTTAAGACAATTTAACCTCAAAATGAACCCCCTAAAGATGCATTCAGAGTAGCTTCAAGGAAATTCCTTGGGTTTCTTGTCCGACATCAGGGAATCTAAATCAATTTTGAGAAGATCAAGGCAATATTAGAAATGCCTCCCCCTAAAATTTTAACTCAACTCAAATCATTCCAAGTGGTTGGCATATATAAGATGCTTTATATCTAACCTATCAAAAGATGTCATCCATTCTCAGCACTTGTCAAAAAGGATGCCAAGTTCAAGTGGGATGATAAGGGTGAGCATGCCTTCAAAGATATCAAGCATTACCTGATGATGCCGCCAGTTCTAGCAGCCCCTCTCCTGGGCAAGCCACTCATGCTTTACACTGTTGCATTAGATGGCTCTCTTGGTGATTTGTTGGCCCAATCCAATGATGAAGGGAAGGAAAATGCACTCTACTACCTCAGCCATCATCTAATCCCTATTGATGCTAAGTATCCACCCATTGAGAAGCATTGCCTATCTTTAATCTTTGCAAACCAAAAGCTACAACACTACATGCTTCCTCATAAGGTGAACTTAATCTCTAAGATGAATTCACTATAGTATCTCCTGACTCAACTGACGCTATCCAGATGGTTGGCAAGATAGTCCATGATCATCTTGTAGTTTGACATTACCTTCATACCCCTTTATGCAGTGAAAGGACAAGTGCTAGCCTATTTCTTAACAACACCCTCACTTCCTGCTAACTTTCTGCTTAGTGATGATCTCCCCAATGAATAAATTATGAACTTAGGGGATACTAGCTTTCATCTCTAGGAGATGTACTTTGATGGTGCAACTTCTTCTTAAAGAGGAGAAGAACCATAATCAACTATTCCAGGAAAGGCAGAGGTAGAAATAGTTATCTTAACCCAGATCATGATGTGATAAAATTCTCATATCATCTGTCCAATCCTTGCACCAATAACGAAGCTAAAAATGAGGCTCTGATTATTGGTCTGGAGTTAGCCATTACTCTAAGCATCCAGAACATCAACATCTTCAGGGATTCTCAACTAGTTATCAACCAAATTGCTCGGTCCTATAAGGTTATAAAGCCTAAGCTCCATCACTACCATAAGTACACCATGGAGTTGTTGGCCCAAATCCCAGAGGTTACCATTTATAAGATTCTTCTTGGAGAGAACATCATAGCATATCTTTTAGCCAAGAACTTCAAAGAGTTGGCATGTTTAGAGGATGAGTCCATATCAATAAAGGCCCAAAATAGACATGTCTTATCCTTTATTGATACTAAACTTATCAAAAAGTACTCTCTTGAAGGGGAGGTTATTATTACCAAGAAGGATGAGGAGTTAGATTGGAGGCAACCATTCATGGATTACCTAAATAAAGGAAAACTATCTCAAGAGAAGTCCCAAGCCCATCAGAAGAAATTGAGAGCACTTTCCTACGCTCTTGTGGATGGTGTCTTGTACCAATGTTCTTTCAATTATAAGAGGTTATGTTATTTGGACAAGCACAATGCCTGCAAGATCTTGACCGAGGTACACTCAGGATTATGTGGAGCCAACCAATCTGATCCAAAGATGAAAGCCAAGATCAAGAGACTAGGATACTACTAACTGTTGATGATTTAAGATTGCATGGATACGACTAGGAGATGCCACCAATGTCAAATACACGGTATGATCCTATATCAACCACCTAAGATTCTACATCCTACATTTGCCTCATAGTCAGGTGAGTATTGGGGTACCATAGTGGGTCTGATTAATCCTCCTTCTTCCAAGGGTCATTAGTTCATCTTAGCTACTATTGACTACTTTTCCAAATGAACAAAGGTGATTCCACTCGAGAGGTCACAGTTCAGCATGTGCTTTAGTTTTATAAGAACCATATTGTATATAGGTTTGGAGTACCTCAATGAATTATATCTGATAATGGTACTGTAGTACCTAGATCAATAACTATGCCCATAGACTTAGCATAAATTGGAGTTATTCTACCATGAACTATTAGAGGACAAACGGCTTAGCAGAAGCCTTCAACAAAACTCTCATACAAATACTAAGGAAGGCACTAGACAACAACAAGCGACAGTGCCATGAGCAGTTAGTTGAAGCCTTGTGGGCCTACCACACCACATATAGAGCTCCAACTCAGTATATTATTTTCTCCTTAGTGTATGGGTCCAAAGCCATTCTACCATTAGAAGTCCAATTCCCATCACTAAGTATAGCTGTGGGTAGCAAGATCACAACATAGCAGAATGCCAAGTTGTGGTTAGAAGAACTCAAAGGTTTGGAGGAGAAATGCCTGTGGGCATGCCAAAACCTCAAGTTATACAAAGCTAAAATGATTCAAGCTCACAACAAGTTGGTTTGTCCTAGAGATTTTAAAATGGGAGAGCTTATTTTAGTTCTAAGGAGACCGATAGTTGCCCTCATAAGATGGGAGGCAAGTTTGAACCCACTTGGGATGACCCATTTTTCATAGAGAAGGCCTACCAAGGAGGATCTTATCAGCTTATTAATCATAAGGGAGAGCACCCAATTCTTCCAATCAACAAGCTCTACTTAAAGAAATATTATAAATCATGTTTCAAAATAATTAACAGCAATGAAAATTCCATTTCGAAGTCAATCACTTACATGGTGAAAGGAACTTAAGCGATGTCATATCCTTCATCAACACAACATAAACATAAACTACACAAACATATAAAACAAACACATATCTTTTTTCTCGGGCTACTCTGAGTTAGGATAATGCCCCCAATGGTAGTAACTTAGTAGCTACTCTAGGTTGGGCTGACGTGCTACCCTACAAGTGTGTCACCCCGGTGGTCTTCTTGCTTTGGAGGATGTAAGTCTGCTATGCTTTCCTTCCTTACTTGGCCACTGCACATTGATGAGCGCCTTGTTAGTTTGGTAGGTCTTACTGCGTGGCCAGTAAGCTACCTCATGTTGTCTTCATTTAAGAGGATGTGAGTTTGCTACACTTTCTACTTGGATTATCCTTCATGCACTAATTGGGTTGAGTATATTTGAGGTTTAGGATAAGTCTCCTAGTGGCTCCTTCCCTCCTGACTGCTTCAAGTATGGATCTAGCCCTTCCTCGGGGCTCCCCGCTTAGTAGTCGCTCTAGTTCAAATATCATCTGTCGCATTGATGATAGACTATCCTGATGATCAGTTCTACTTGGAAAGTTATAAACCTACATGCTTTCTTTCCAAATTGATTATTCTACACTAACGGGCACCTTAGGTTGGTTAGTTCTCACTATGCTGATGAATACACCACACGTGCTGATGGATACACCTTAGGTTGGTTGGTTCTCCCACCTTAGGATATACCACTCATGGCAGATGTAAGTCTGCTATTGTTTCTCCTTGAGTTGGCCACCATACACCTATGAGCTTTCTTTTCCAGGGATCAGGATAACGACCTTAGCAGCACCTCCCCTATGGGCACTATATTTGGATCACATCCTTTGTGACCCCATTTAGACACTACCCGAGTTACTATCGGATTGGACAATTCCCCTTTCCTATTAACCACCCCTGTGGTTGGAGAATTCATCCTGTGGATGTGCAAATTCTCCCTTGGTCCAATAAATTTGAGACATGTTAAAGTTGACATAGCCCCTTCTCAATGTGGTCCCTCGCACACCAATAGGGTCCATACAAACATATAAATAAAATATATATTCACTTTAGGGTAGTGTTAGAAAACATCCTATAGGAATTGCCTGACTACTCTTGAATTGATATAAGTCCCCAACGGCATTCACTCAGTAGTCACCCCTAAGTCAGGTTTGATCTGTTGTGCTACCAACATGTCATCCCAGTGGTTGTTCCCTGCTTTAGAAGATGTAAGTTTGCTATGCCTTATTCCTAGCACAGTCATTACACACCGAAAGGCAACCCTTTAGGTTGGCTAGCTCTACCCCATGGCCAGTAGACTATCCTTTTAGATTTATAAATCTGAGATACAATAAGCCCAATATAACCCCTTCTTAGTGGGTCCATCGCACGCGAACATGGTCCATAAATTAAATCTATCAAATTTGATCGAGCTCACATCTCTAGCTGATTTGCTTTCATTTTGAAATCAAACTAAACCAAATAAACCATATCAAATCACATGAAATTAAGATAAAAGTAATATTGACAACATTTGAGTTGACATAAGTCCTAGTAGCATTCACTTAGTAGTCTCCCTAGGTCAAGTTTGATTTATTATACATCCAAAAGGTTACTCTAGTGGTTGTTCCTCACTTTAGAAGATGTAAGTTTGCTACGCCTTCTTCCTAGCACAATCATTGCACACCGAAAGGCAACCCATTAGGTTGGCTAGCTCTACCCCATAACGGGTAGACTATCCCTTTGGATTTGTAAACTTGAAGTAGGTCAAGGCTAATATAGCCTTCTCAGTGGGTACATCGTACACCAACAGGGTCCATACATTAACTCAGATTCAATTAAACCCAATCTAATTTTCCCCAGTGGAGTTAAACCACAGCCTTCTCCCTAGTGGAGCCCCAAATCATATATAAATAAGTCAAGCAAACAAATCAAATTCAAAACCAACCTCCCTAATGTAGCCAAATTAAACCAACTCCCCAAATAGATACTAATTCAAAGAAATCCAACTAAACTCTTATCCCCAGTGGATACATCCCCAAATAAATCTATCAAATCAAACTCAAATCTTAATCCCCAATGGATAGCCCAAACCTACTTCCCTAGTGGAAGGTTCATATCCCGATCCCCAGTAAACTCGAGCCCATATCTCTAGCAAATATGCTTCCACATCAATTAAAAAAAACAAATTAAAGTTGATTCGATCTTAATCCTTGGTGGATTATAGATTCTTATCCCCAATGGATCTTCTTTCCATAAATCATATAATCAAATCAAATTCAAACCTTATCCCTAGCAGATTTTCTTCTTCTATACCCTCGACATAGACACCTCACATGTCATGTCCAATGCATGTGTGATCCCCTAGCGGATCTCCCTCCATGTCCTTGACATGGAATTCTCATCAAATCTTATTTCTTCTCTGATGCACACCTTTAATACTTCAAGCAAAAGCCTAAAAATGTATCCATTCAAATTACATCAACTTAACATTATAATAAACATTTTATGATTTGTGATGGTGCAAGCTCAAACTAACTATACAATATCATGCTAAACATATTATAATGTGAATTAACACATAGTATTATATTATAATATGTGATGTTATATTATAATTTGCTATAATATAATATCTTGTCTAACATTACACCTCATTAGAATCACTTAAAAGGAACAAATAATAAAATTTTCTCAAAATATAAACAATGTTCATTTTGGATGTAAAGTCATTATTTTTCTATTAGAAATGGTACAAAATAGCATAATTTTAGTGTCGCTTGGTGTGTGCCATGAATTTGGCCAAATTCTTCCATCTCAACCTTTAAAATAACATTTTTGTGAGTTTTGACCAAATGTATTATAACAAAAGTAGAAAATACTAAAATGTACAATAACATTTAGTAACACACCACCACATTCATATATATGTGAAGTTATATTGTTATGTACATTATATTTTAATATGCTTTCATATAATATATTATCATACATTACACCTTAAAATGAATCACTTCAAGCAAAAAATTTATAAAATTTGGTTGAAAAATGAACATTTATTTCGGATGCAAAATTCCATTCTTTTGAATAAATGACACACCATAGCACACCCCAATGATGTTCCCTAAAGCTTACCTTAAATTTGGCCAAATCCCATCATCTCAGCCTATAAATCAGTATTTTTATGAATTATACTAGTACAACCTCTACTACATCATACTAAAACAAACTAAAATATCTTAAACAATAAGTAGTAATACACAATAGTATGCTATAATGCATGATGCTACACTATGTTATGGCATCCTATATTATAATATACTACAACACATTATATTATATTATATTGCATATCACATCACAGGGGATTACTTAAGATAAAAAATCATAAAATTAGTCTAAATAATAAAAAAAACTATATATTTTAGTCATATCACTTACGGATTTAAAATTGAAACAATATATTATGATGCCATGCTCTACCTATTTTGAATTTAGCTAAATTCCACCATTTTAAAGTCTAAATCAACATTTTTATAAATAATGCTACTGTAGGCTCGACTGCATGATTATAAAATACTAAAAGAATTTAAAATGTAATAATATATTATGATATATGATGTTATACTATGCTACAACATATAATATTTATTTTGAACATAAAATCTTACTTTTAGACTACAAGTATAGCACACCTTTGGTACTACAACCTAATTCCCACTTCAAATTTAATTAATTTCATCATCTGATTTATTAAATCAATATTTTTATGATTTATATTAATATAGACTATAGGGCACAATACCATAATATATTAAAATATTTCAAAACATCTTATATCATTTAAAAAACACATCACTACATGCTCAAATATCTTATACTACTATAATATATGGTAATATAATATGATTTAGGTTTTAGGGCATTCAAATCTTTAACTGGGAAAGTCTCTTGAAGACTTTTTCTTTAGCTACCATAACTATGTTAGGATTGGTTTATTCTTAAGATCTACTTCTAATGACATCTTTATTCATGATTTAGGGTTTAGGGTTTAGGGTTAGTTTAGGGTTTTGGGTTTAGGCTTTAGAATTTAGGATTTTTAGGGTCTATGTTTTAGGGTTACTTTAGAGCTTATGGTTTAGGGTTTACAGTTAAGGGTTAGGGTTAGGGTTTAGCGTTTAGGGTTTATGGCTAGTTTTAGGGTTTAAGGTTTAGGGTTTAGGATTTAAGGTTTAAGGTTTAGGGTTTAGGGTTTAAGGGTTTTTTAAAAATTAAGTAAACTGGTAGGTTTAGGTTTATTTAGTTTATTTAGTTTATTTTTTATTTATTTGAGTTTATTTTATTTTTTTTATTTAGATTAATTTATTTATTTTAGGTTTATTTATTTTAGTTTATTTTTTAGGTTTAGGTTTAGGTTTACATTTATTTCTTAGTTTAGTTTTATTTTTATTTTATTTAAGGTTTAGGTTTAGGTTAGGTTTATTTTTAGGCTTTTATTTTAGTTTATTTTAGGTTTAGGTAGTTTATGTTTACTTTTAGTTTAGTTTTATTTTTATTTTATTTATTAGGTTTAGGTTTTATTTTTATTTTTAGGTTTAGTTTTATTTTAATTTTTAGGTTTAGGTTTTAGGTTTATTTTTAGGTTTTATTTTTAGATTATGTTTAGGTTTATTTTATTAATTTATTTTATTTAGTTTAGGGTTTAGTTTATTTTAGGTTTAGGTTATTTAATTTATTTTAGCATATATTTATTTAAGTTTATTTTATTTTTATTTTAGGTTTAGGTTATTTATTTTAGTTTAGGGTTTAGGTTATTTTATTTATTTTTAGGTTTAATTTATAGGTTTAGATTTTATTTGTTATTATATTTTATTTTAGGGTTATTTTATTTTTTATTTTATGTTTTATTTTATTTTATTTATGTTTTTATTTTAGGTATATTTTATTTTTTTATTCTTGGTTTTTTTTTTTAGTTTTTTCTCAATTTTATTTTATTTTTTAGATTTAGGTTTAGGCTTAGCTTTTAGTTTATGATTTTATTTTATTTTAATTTTATTATTTTATTTATTCAGTTTTTTTTTATTTATTTTATTTTTAGGTTTATTTAGTTTTTAGGTTTTTTGGTTTTAGGGTTTAGGGTTTGGTTTAGGGTTTGGGGCAGGGGTATAGTGTTTAGGGTCAGGTTTTAGGGTTTATGGTTAAAGGTTTAGAGTTTTAGGGTTTAGGGTTTGCCTATGGTTTAAGATATGGTTTATGGTTGTGTGAGTTTAGGGTTAATTTTAGGTTAGTTTATTATTTTTATTTAGGTCTTTTTATATTTATTTTATTTTATGTATTTATTTTAGTTTATGTTTTATTTTATTTATTTTCTTTTTAGGTTTAGGTTTATTTTTATTTTATTTTTCAGGTTTAGGTTTATTTTTATTTGATTTTTTAGGTTTAAGTTTATTTTTTTTATTTTTTAGGTTTCCATTTTATTATTTATTTTTAGTTTTAGGTTTGGGTTTTTATTTTATTTTCTTAGGTTTAATTATTATTTATTTTTAGCTTTAGGTTTGGGTTTTTATTTTATTTTCTTAGGTTTAGGATTTTGGTTTTTATTTTAGTTTTGATTTTAGATTTTTTTTAGTTTAGGTATAGGTTTATTTTTAGTTTATTTTATTTTATTTATGGTTTAGGTTTAGGATTTATTTATTTTAGTTTAGTTTATTTTAGTTTAGGTTTAAATTTATTTTATTTTTACTTTAAGTTTATTTTTTTTAGTTTAGGGTTTAGGTTTTATTTTTATTTATTTTAGGTTTAGATTTTATTCAATTTTAATTTATTTTATTTTGGTTTAATTTATTGTTTTTCAGTTTAATCTTTATTTTATTTAAGTTTTTCTATTTTTTTTAGTTTAGTTTAGGCTTTTATTATTTTATTTTTGTTAAATTTTTATTTTTTATTTTATTTTCTTATTAGTTTTAGATTTTAGTTTAGGTTTTTATTTTATTTTATTTTATTTTTTTATATTATTTTTGTTTAGGTACTTTTATTTATTTTATTTTTAGGTTTTATTTAGTTTAGGTTTAGGTTTTTAGCTTTTTAAAGATTAGGGTTTAGGGTTTGTTGAGGGTTTAGGGTTTAGGGTTTAGTTTAAGGTGTGTAGGGTTTAGGATTTGGGATTTAGGGTTTAGGGGTTTAGGGTTTAGGTTTTAGTCTAGGGTTTAGGGTTTAGGGTTTAGGTTTTAAGATTTGGAGTTTTTTAGGGTTTAGGGTTTAGGTTTAGGTTTTAGGTCTAAGTTTTGGTTTTAGTTTAGTTTGGGGTTTTGGTTTTTTTTTTTTAAACAAATTCATTCAATATTTCTTCATTTTGATTTCATTAACCAAGTAACACACTAAGTTTTCTAAGACATATGAGATGACATAGATCAAAAATGAGCATGCATAGAGTAAATCAAAGACCCTAAAAAAGTAGAACCATCTTTCAAAGACATAGTCCATAAAACAGATCTAGTTCTTAGTTTCTTAGTTCCCATCCACTCCAGCCTCTCGAGTATCGGGATCCACCATCACATCCTCGATCTTACCCTCCGCCACCACCATGGTTGTAACCTCCGTCACTCCTCCCACCTCCATAACCACCACTGCTCTGACCACCACCTCCATATCCACCAAGACCTCTAGATCCCCCACCACCACTATGATAATCGTCGCCTCTGACTTCATCTCCTTCACCAAATCTGAGCGTGATGTTGATGCTTCAAGGTTCCTCCATTCTTAGAGTTTAGGTTTAGGTTTAGGTTTAGGTTTTAGGGTTTAGGTTTATTTTTATTTTATTTATTACTTTAGGTTTAGGTTTAGGTTTTACAGTTTGGGGTCTAGGTTTAGGGTTTAGATTTAGGGTTTAGGGTTTAGGGTGGGTTTTAAGGTTTATGCTTTTTTAGGATTTAGGGTTTAGGATTAGGGTTTATGATTTAGGGTTTAGGGTTTTTAGAGTTGTACAGGTTTGGGGTTTTGGGTTGAGGTTAGTTTAGGGTTTAGGGTTTAGGATTGAAGGTTTAGGTTTTTTTTTAAATTAAGTAAACTGTTAAGTTTAGGTTTATTTAGTTTATTTAGTTTATTTTTTATTTATTTTAATTTATTTTTTATTTAATTTTATTTAGGTTTATTTTTTATTTTATTTAGTTTAGTTTATTTATTTTAGGTTTATTTATTTTAGTTTATTTATTTGGTTTAGTTTAGTTTAGGTTTAAGTTTATTTTTTTTAGTAGAGTTTCATTTTATTTTATTTATTGTGTTTAAGTTTTAGGTTTATTTTAAGTTTTATTTTTTTTTTAGTTTAGCTTTATTTTTAGATTATTTATTTTATTTAGTTTAGGTTTAGATTTAGGTTTAATTTTGGATTTTATTTATTCTTGTTTAGTTTTTTTAGTTTAGGTTTAGGATTATTTTATTTTGTTTATTTTTATTTATTTTTTATTTTTATTTTAGGTTTAGGTTTTTTAAGTTTAGGGTTTTGGTTTTATTTTTTATTTATTTTTGGGTTTATTCTTTAAGTTTAAGTTTTATTTAGTTTTTATTTTATTTTATTTTAGGTTTATTTTATTTTTATTTTACATTTATTTTTTTTAGTTTAATAACATTTTTATTCTTAGGTTTATTTTATTTTAATTTTTTAGGTTTTCTTAATTTTATTTTAGTTTATTTTTATTTTTTACTTTATTTTATTTTTAGGTTTAAGTTTAGGTTTTAGTTTAGGTTTTTATTTTATTTAGATTTTGGTTTAATTATTTATTTTTTTTAGGTTTTATTCAATTTAAGTTTTAGTTTTTAGGGTTTAGGATTTAGGGTTTAGTGTTTTAGGGTTTAGGGTCCAGGTTTAGGGTTTAGGGTTTATGATTCAGTGTTTAGGCTTTAAGGTTTATGATTTTAGGTTTAAGGTCAGGTTTGGGTTTAGGGGGTTGGTCACTTTAGTGAGTTTAGGTTAGTTTTAGGTAGGTTGTCAGGGTTGGTCAGGTTTAGGGTTTAGGTTTGGGTTTGGCTTTTTTTAGTTTAGGGTTGGAGGTTTATGGTTTAGGGCTTAGAGTTACTTTTAAAAGTTTTAGTTTTAAGGTTTAGGGTTTTTTTCTTTTTTTTTTAAAAAATAATTAGTAAACCAATATGTTTAAGTTTATTTAGTTTATTTTAGATTTATTTTATTTTTATTTTTATTTATGTTTATTTTTATTTTATTTAGTTAGTTTATTTATTTTAGTTTAGTTTTTATTTTAGTTTATTTTAGGTTTAGGTTTAGGTTTAGGTTTATTTTTATTGATTTTATTTTATTTTCTTTAGGTTTAGGTTTTATTTTTTTATTTTTAGCTTTAGGTTTACATTTTTATGTTATATTTTCAGGTTTAGGTTTTTAATTTAGGTTTATTTTTAGGTTTTGTTTTTTAGTTTAGGTTTAGGCCTATTTTTAGTTTATTTTATTTTGTTTAATTTAGGTTTAGGTTTAGGTTTAGGATTTATTTATTTTAGTTTAGTTTATTTAGGTTTATATGTTTATTTAATTTTGTTTAATTTTTATTTTATTTTATATTTATTTTTCTTAGTTTAGGGTTTAAGTTTTATTAAATTTAATTTTAGGTTTATTTTTTTTAGGTTTAGGTTTTATTTAGTATTTTATTATATTTTAGGTTTATTTTATCTTTATTTTAAGCTTATTTTATTTTATTATTTTTTTATTCTTAGGTTTATTTGATTTTTTTAGTTTAGAAGTTTTTCTTTATTTTATTTTTATTTTATTTTATTTTTTTATTTTATCTAATTTTAGGTTTAGGTTTTAGTTAAGTTTTTTATTTTATTTTATTTTTTTATTATATTTAGGTTTAGGTTTTTTTATTTATTTTATTTTAGGTTTTATTTAGTTTAAGTTTAGGTTTTGTAGATTTTAGGGTTTAGGGTTTAGGGTTTTAGGGTTTGGTTTTAGGGTTTAGAGTGTGGCTCACGATTTAGGTTTAAGGTTTACTTTTAGGGTTTTGGGTTTGGGATTAGGGTTTAGTTTTAGGATTTAGGGTTTAAGAGTTTTTTGATTGCAGGTTTAAGGCTTGGGTTAGTTAGGGTTTTGGGTTTAGGGTTTAGGTTTAGACTTATTTGGGTTTAGTTTTTAAAAAAACATTTAGCAAACCCAGAGGTTTAGGTTTATTTAATTTATTTTATTTATTTTAGTTTATTTTATTTTTTATTTTTATTTAGGTTTATTTTTATTTTTATTTAATTTGGTTTATTTACTCTAGTTAAGGTTTTCGATTTTAGTTTATTTTTTAGGTTTAGGTTGATGTTTATGTTTATTTTTTAGTTTAGTTTTATTGTTATTTAATTTTTTTAGGTTTAGGTTTTATTTTTTTATTTTTAGGTTTTATTTTAGGTTCTTATTTTATTTTTTTAGGTTTACGTTTTAGGTTTTTATTTTAGGTTTATTTTTTATGTTTTATTTTTTAGTTTAGGTTTAGGTTTATTTTTAATTTATTTTATTTTATTTAGTTTAGGGTTTAGGTTTAGTTTATTTTAGGTTTAGGTTTAGGTTTTATTTATTTTAGTTTAGTTTATTCTAGTTTAGGTATATTTTATTTTGTTTATTTTAGGTTTATGTTTTTTTAGTTTAGGGTTTAGGTTTTATTTTTAATTTATTTTTTGGTTTATTTTTTAGGTTTATGTTTTTTTAGTTTTTATTTTATTTTATTTTAGGTTTATTTATATTTATTTTACATCAGTTTTTATTTTATTTAGGTTTTTATTTTAGGTTCATTATATTTTAGTTTAGGTTTTTTTATTTATTTTAGTTTAGTTTTATTTTATTTTATTTTAGGTTTAGGTTTATGTTTTAGTTTAGGTTTTTATTTTTTTTTATTTCTTATTTAGGTTTAAGTTTTTTATTTTTATTTATTTTTAGGTTTATTTTTTATGTTTAGGTTTTTTGGTTTTTAGGGTTTAGGGTTTAGGGTTTTCAGGTTAGGGTTTAGGGTTTAGGGTTGTAGATTTTAGAGATTAGGGTTAAGGGTTTAGGGTTTAGTTTTAGGGTGGTGGCCTAGGGTTTAGGGTGTGATAGGTTTAGGGTTTTTAAGGTTTAGGGTTTTTTTTATTTTTTCATTTTTTAAGTAAACCACTAGGTTTAGGTTTATTTTTTATTTAGTCCATTTTTATTTCTTTAGTTTATTATTATTTATTTAGGTTTATTTTATTTTTTATTTTAGTTTATTTATTTTAGGTTTCTTTATTTTAGTTTATTTTAGGTTTAGGTTTAAGTTTATTTATTATTTTAGTTTTATTTTAATTTTATTTTTTTAGGTTTGGTTTTATTTTTTATTTTAGGTTTAGGTTCATATTTTATTTTATTTTTTTAGGTTTAGGCTTTAGTTTTTTATTTTTATTTATTTTAGGTATTATTTTAGTTTAGGTTTAGGTTTATTTTAGGTTTATATTTATTTAGTTTTTTATTTATTTATTTTAGTTTAGGTTTAAGTTTATTTTTAGTGTAGTTCATCTTTTAGGTTTAGTTTATTTTATTATTATTTTATGTTTAGGTTTTTTTTAGTTGAGGGTTGAGGTTTTTTTATTTATTTTGGTTTTAATTTTAGGTTTATTTTTAGGTTTAGGTTTTATTTAGTTTTATTTTATTTTATATGAGGTTTATTTTATTTTAATTTTGGTTTAGTTTTATTTTAGTTAGGTTTTTTATTTTTAGTTTTGTTTAGGTTTTATTCATTTTATTTTAGCTTAGTTTTTATCTTTTTATTTTATTTTCTTTTTTAGGTTTAGGTTTAAGTTTTAGTTTATGTTTTATTTTATTTTATTTTTCATTTTATTTCAGTTTAGGTTTTTTTATTTTTTATTTTAGGTTTTATTTAGTTTAGGTTTTAGCTTTTTTTAGGTTTAGGGTTTAGGGTTTAGTTTTAGGTTTAATTCCATTTTGAATTCAATCTCTTCCATGTTGGAAATATTCTTGTTGTGAATCCATCATGATGTGTTTAGGGTAGGTGTAAGGAACCAGAGCGATGTCTTATCCTTCATCGACACAACATAAACCCAAACTACACAGAAACATATAAAATGAACACATATCTTTTATCTCGGGCTACTCTGAGTTAAGATAACACCCCCAGCAGTAGTAACTCAGTCGTTGCTCTAGGTCAGGCCGACGTGTTACCCTACAAGTGTGTCACCCCAGTGGTCTTCTGGCTTTGGAGGATGTAAGCTACTACGCTTTCCTTGCTTACTTGGCCACTGCACACTAATGAGCGCCTTGTTAGTTTGGTAGGCCTTACTGCATGGCCGGTAAGCTACCTCATCTTGGCTTCGTTTAAGAGGATGTGAGTCTGCTATGCCTTCTTCTTGGATTAGCCTTCATGAACTGATTGGGTTGAGTATATTTGAGGTGTAGGATAAGTCCCCTAGCTCCTTCCCTCCTGATGCTTCAAGTCTAGCCCTTCCTCGAGGCTCCCCGCTCAGTACTCGCTCTAGGTCAGATAGCATCTGTCCCGCCGATGATAAACTATCCCGATGATCAGTTCCCGTTGGAAAGTTGTAAGCCTACACGCTTTCTTTCCAAATTAATTGTTGCACACTGACGGGCACCTTAGGTTGGTTGGTTCTCACTATGTCATGAATACACCACACATGCCGACCTGATACACCTTAGCTGGTTAGTTCTCGCACCTCGATGTAAGTCTATTGCTTTTCTTGAGTCAAACACCCATGGCTTTTCTTTTGT